>CM076581.1:464094909-464578721 GCA_034641835.2 Pinus albicaulis | reverse complement strand
ATCACGGGAGGCGAAGGAGCAGCTTCTTGAGGTATAGGGACATGAGAATCTTTCTCCAAATCCAAGGAATCTGAAGAAACAAGAAGAACATGAAGAGTGTGAGATCCACTCTCAACGAAAAAGACCTGGTGTACCGCAAACGAGGCTAGCTGAACTGATCCCACGACCAATGGATGGTCAAGGACGGATTCATGAATTTGAATTTCTGGGGGAGAGGGATTGACCAAGGACGACTCTTGACCGATCGAGGCATCATCTGGTGGAGGAATCAAATAAAGTTGCCTGTAACCAGCCGAAAGGCAAGGTGTAGAAACAGTCGAGTTGTCCAAAACTCGTTTGGCTTCATCCATATACGAACAAAGGTGAATGGGATGATGCCCTTCACACAACTTATAGGGATTGGTGAGCTTACCTTGAAACTTAAGAGCTTTACCAGCACTAGCTAAAGACGTGCCCCCAACTTGACTCCCAGAAGCCAAAGGCAACGACGGGCAACCGTTGGACCATACTTCGAGCACCTTGGGAATGCCAAGACAATCTTGAAGGAGATGGTCTCCTATGCACAACATGCAAGGGAATTTGAATTTTCGTGGAGGGTTGGAAGGTTTATCAAGAGGAGATGTTTTAGAAGCAATAGCTGCAGCCTTAGCCTCTCTCTTATCGGACTTCTTCTTCTTTGTCTTCTTCTTCTTCTTCTTAGCCACCTAGTTACTAGAATCCAAACTTTCTCCAGGCGAAGTAAAAGAGGAGGACGTAGAAATAGGTGAAGAAGGGGAGAGTTCCACCTTGGAATCAACATGATGTTGTTCAAGTGGAGGAGTGGATGGTATGGTAGTCGGAACACTCGCAACCACTGAGGTTGAAAAAAACCAAACATGCAACCCAACAATTAACCCAGGAAGGGACAATGTTGCCATATAAGGAGCACCAACATTCCCAAAAGGAGGAAAATGACTAGGATTCCCATCAGAGGGGATTCCTTGGTTGGTGAACTCCAGAAAAGTTGCCATTAGAAACAACTCAAAATGGCACCCTAAGGAAACTAACTTTAACCAGGAATATTTCGTGGGATGTTAATTTTTAAAGCATTGAAACAAAAGTCTGCTATTTCATATTTTAAGAGTCAAGAAACGAGTAAAATATGACCCTATCTCTTTCAGTTTGGAAACAAGCGTGAAAGGACAAGCGCTTGATGATCTTTTGAAATTTATGGAGTCAATAAAGATCGAAAATGACTACTCTAGTAATCTAGGTAAGAGGGTATACCAGATATCCGTGAACTGCAATATACACCTTGGTGATCAAATGAAAGAGAAATGACCAAGGACTTAATGTACGTGCAGGTAGTCTCCCCGAATGCTGTGTTCGGTGTATCACGGGTAAAAGGCGGCAGACTCGGCTTCCTATGGATAAAGGATTGCAACCTAATGGGGTCTCCCTTTATATACGTGACGGTACAGGGAGCACAAGTTCGTACTAGCGTTGTCTAAAGCCAGATGGTGAACGACAGCTACTAGGTTTAATGACGCCGGAACACATCATTAGCATAGACCTCTAGATATGTTTCGTTAATGTTTCAATGTTGCCTTAGGTTGATTGAATAAATTTTATGGTTTATCTTCAATTTATGTTTCAATTTCAGGCCCTATCGCATGTTAGCTGACAATCTCCTATATGCAGTTATATGAGGAAAGAAATCTTTCAATTCGATGAATGCTATCTAGTTAAGGGAAGAGCTTCAAGTAATGATGCAACAAACAGCAATACTGAAAATGGAAATTTTTCAAACTAGATGACTTTCACTATCCAAAAGTAGTCTAAAACACTCAACAATGCGAATAATGCAATGTAATCTATGCAAAATCCTCTTTTTTGAAAACTGTGCAATTGTAATCTATGCACAATTTCCTTTTTTTTGAAAGAATAAGAATGCACTCAATGCATTTTTCGATGAAATGAGAATCTACTTAATGCATGCTTTTCATGAAAGAGAATGCACTCGATGTGAATTTTAGCTTTCAATAATTAAACAATGTGATCTAAGTTCAATGATAAATCTCAAAAATACTTTTCAATGCAATGTGATCTAATGCATTTTAACGAAAAGAAAACTTTGAGATGAAAACTAAAAGAACGCAAATCTCCTTAATGGCAGGATGAATGCAAAAAGGATGCAAAACCACACTAAGAATGAAATCGTTGTTTGAAACACTTTGTAACGAAATTCCTCAAAAGGCTACAAGACATATGAGGTCAAGCATAAAAGGACTTCCAAAGCATGAGTTCAAAACAAGGCATTCATTCCCTTTTACATCAAGCAATTAGAAAAATAACACCAGGACTAGAAATCAAGCTCAGAGAGCCCAAAAGCAAGCAAACCCTAACACCAAATAGAGTTGCCGCACCTGTTTGGCTATAATCTACGCCAAAAAAGAATTGGTGTGGGGGGCCTAACTAGCAACAAGCGCCAGTTGGCACGACTGTCAAGAGCTAAACCGCGCCAATCGAGTTTACTATGGGAAAAATATGAAAAAGGACAAACAGAGACTGGATCAGGTCTTCTGGGGGCTAAACAGGGGTTTGACACCAAAGGAGGTGAACCAGAAGAGAAAATAACTCAATCAAAAGCCAAAAACAACCAAAAGAAGAAATACTAACTCCAACTGAGTCCCCAGTGGAGTCGCCAGTTTGTTGAAGAGGTAAATCCCCTCTGCGAAGAGAGGAAATCCCACTAGCCCATATCAGGTATAGCAACAATCAAGTCATGCAATGACATTGGTTCCTAGTTACAAAAATACAAATATCACGATGAGTAGCCTACCTCAAATCCCACGCAGTTGTCATTGAAGAAAAGATGACGTTTCTCATCCCTCGCTCGACAGATCACAATCCTTCCATTCGACACGTCTGAACACCTGTACACATGCAAGGAAACAATGACATACAATGTAAAATCTAAAGCATGTAACTATACATCAGTTAGAGAGGATATAATTCATTCCATTACATAAAGAAATGAACACACGAATGGAACCAAAATCAGAGTTGCTTATATTATAAATGACAAAAGGGAGATTACAACCAAATTCTCTGACGCTATGATCTTCCTCTAGCGGGGCTGATAGCGGAGCGTGTCTCAACAAAGCCTATTGGGAATCTGGATGAAGCTCTCTCTCTTAGGCTTGGCTCTCAATAGTTTCCCGACTATAGTTTCCCTCCTACAAGTTCATCTATAACATGTTTAAACCTTCATCTATTCAGCTTGTTCAACCAGCACATCAATGGAAGATGGCTATATTTATAGAGGAGAGGAGGAGATTTGGATCCCTACAATAGTGGAAGGGAGGCCTTATCCCTTGGGAGGTTTCCCCATAAGGTGGAAACAAGAGGCCAAAGGAGGAAGGCTGTGGTTATTCAGTCGAACCACATCCTATGACTCATCCACGAAGTTGTTGTAATCGAAACTTCACCTCTTTTTTTTTAAACTTTCCATAAGCAGATTAGTGAGGGTGCTTAACTAGGACAGAGCGCCAGCTGGCATGGACTCAGTGTTAATTTTTCTCATTGGCTCGAGGGAATAATGGGCTACTGGCACCAAGGCAAAAACAGGTGCTTTTAGTGGTCTGCTCAGGAAATGATCAACAAAAGGATTGTTTTCCTCATGGCAAGGGATGTAATGATGGTATTTTCAAGGCATGACACTGCTTATTGGTCATATATAATACCCTCCAATGGGCGAGATGGGGATTGCAAGGACAGTGACAAATTACTATGTAAAAATCTATAAATAGGCATCAAATAACACACGAACCCACAGAATGGTCACAGTTATCCGTCTAAAAGAGATAATGGAAATGGATCCATGGTATGGTAGAAACCATCCATATAGAAAGGATCATGTGTACAATCATGAATACTCAATAACTCCACGCAACCTGGATAATAAAAAATTTGATCTAGGTTCTTCGTCTCTATCTCGATTTACCCATTGTATGAATCTAACCATATGAATAGATTTATTTATGTCAAACATGGTAGAAACCACCTGATTAGCAATCAATAATGTAAATCGTTAACAAAAATGAGAGAAACTGCCAATGATGTCAATTTCCCTCAAGGTAGGACAACACAATATACAAGTGTGAATGAATGAGTTGAAATCGAACACTTTCAAAATCATCCAATCAAAGGCCAGTGACGTGAACCTATCGTCAAATGAGAAGAAATTTCCATCAAGGCATGCAAGCTCTAAGGTATTGAAAAAGAGTCTCTAAATCATCTTCCTAGATAATGAGCTGAAGTCGAAAAGAAGTGATTCACTAAAGGAGGGCCATAATGATTCCGAAATCATCGACATGAAACAAAGGATTTGTCAAGATGATAGGATTGATTAATGAATGTTGTAGAGAGGTTCAAATAAGCAGAGGATGTTTGAATTTTACAACAAGGACTTCTCTTGAACATATCAGCAACACGACTTTGGAGTGTGGAAAAATTTGACTCAAAAATGGGATCAAAGGTCATGTGATGATATATGATGATAAAATTACAGGAAAATGAATTTCCCAAACCCAGGAAGGCAAGTGACAAATGAAGGATATCTCCAACCTGATACAAAATGCAGACGTGTCATGTTTAAGAGCGACATGTTGCTTCAAAACACATGGGAATTTTCACTTTCAATTTTCCCCACTATTGCTAATGAGTACCTCTTTATTTTTTATAGAAAGTGTGAAGAGGATATCATATGCTTAACATATAAGTTCATTCTTTGAATGAATCCATCCTAGTAAGTTTAACGAGCCCTGGGAACGAGTAACTCGGCCTTGTCATGGTGACAAGTATTTCGTAGTTTAAGTTTTATGAGTTTTACGAAAGAGTAACTCAATGTCTTTTTCATGTTTAGGGAGTTTGAAAAAGAGAGAGAAAATAATACTCCATCAGGTCCCTTTTCTTAAATCATCCCTCGAATCTGAAAAGGTAGAAAACAATATCCGAGAGAACCTCTTGACCATGTTCGATTAAGGTATTCCTTTTTTATAAATATTGAATCTTGGCACAAAAAAGGGGTAAATGTACACTGAGATGACATCAATTCATTTAATTTAATGAGTTCACAATGAAAAGTAATCGACAATATTTTCATGTTTTGAGAGTCATAAAAGAGTTGAAATATGACTCCTCCTGGAGGAACGAGTGGTATAAAGGGTAGCAACTGATTTTTGTGATGAATAAAAGAGCTCCGTAGCTTTTTGAGTCTTGCCAATTTCTACCACATTTTTGTGTTAAGGTTCTCTCATATCCCTTGGACTTTGAGTCAAGTCACCAAGGGAGGAATGAAGGAAAAAATCTTCTGGTTTAAATCTCAACAAGAAGCATTCACAGAGCTGAAGCATCACCTCTGCTCTGCAACAAATCTCACATTACCAGACTTGCAGTAACCATTTGATATCGAGACATATGCCTCAGACTATGTTATTGGAGAAGTACTTACTCTGCAAGGGAATCCAGTAGAATATCACAGTGAGACACTTTCAGTCACAATCCAAAAGCATCCCACCTATGACAAAGAGATGTATCCTATTGTGCAGGCCTGTCGATAATGGAAGCATTACATTTTGGGGAAGGAAACGTCCATCTACATATATCACCAACCCCTGCAGTTCATACAGACACAAGATAAGTTTAAGAATTATTTCCATAAAAAATGGCCTGCATACATGCAACAATTCCATTTGAACTTCAAGTACAAGAAAGGAAACACCAATAATTTTGTAGACTGCCTCATCCAACCATCGATCATGGTGCTAACCACTGTGCACAACTCTTGTGGGCACCAGAAATCAGGTTGGTCGCATCTCTACAATAGTGATCCAGAATTCAGCAACACATACTAGACGCTCCTAGAGAGTAAGAAATTTCAATATTTTCACCTCCAGGATGCACTCCTATGAAACCTGCGACACCTTTGTATTCCTTCAAGAGATCGTGCCAAGATGATTTGAGAAGTGAACTATAGTTGGTTCGTTGACCATTTCAAGGTTGAGAAAAGAGTGGCAGTGTTGCAGAAGTAATTCTATTGGCCAAAATTTTGACATAATGTCAGGAAATACATCATATCTGACACTGCATGTGCCATTTCCAAACTGACCATCAAGAAGCAAGGCCTATATACTCTGCTTCCTACCCCTAGTCGACCATGGGAATTCATCTACGAAGCATGGAAACGACTGCATTTTTGTGGTCATCGACAGATTCTCTAAGATATACATTATGGCAGCTTTCAAGAAGAATATTGCAGCAGAAGCCACCGCTAAACTCTTCTTTAAGAAATTGTGCGTAAAATTTAGGATCCCAGAGTCCATTATCTCATATTGGGACATCAGGTTCCTCAGTACACTTTGGTCAAGTCTCTGGTTGATTCTGGACACCAAGCTCACTAAGTCCACATCGTTTCACCCCCAAACTGACGGCCAAACAAAGGTCGTCAACATGATGATAGTACACATTTTGCGCATGTACAACTCGAAGCATCCATGCACATTGGATGAAATCCTCCCATATGTCCAGCACAACTATATCCAAGCTCTCCACAACTTAAATAGCCATAGCCCTTTCAGGTGGGCTTGGGATACCAGCCACTATGTCCCATTGATGTGGCCTTACCCTTTGTAGCTACTCAGGCAGATTCGTCTCAAGTCCAATCCAAAGCTGACAAGGTGAAAAAATTCATTGAGCACATTCAAAAAATCCACCAATAGTTCCATGAAAGACAATATTAAGTTCAAGAAGTGACATGATCAACATTGGGTGCCACATAAGTTCTAGGTTGGTGATAAAGTTTGGCTACATTTACAGAAGGAGCACCTCCTATGGATCCACCGCAAGCTTCACCCACTCCGATATGGGCCATATACCATCACCAAGGCTGTAGGGGACAATTCCTTTGAGCTCAATATTCCACCATTCCTTGGTCTACAGCGAGTGTTCAATGTGGAATGCCTTCAACCCTACTTTCCACCATTGTTGGACACATCTTACATTTTAGAATAACTCACACCAACAGAGTTAAACCCAGACTAAATGGAACAAGAAAAAATTGATCGAATCATGGACACATAGATCAAGAACACCCGCCAGCAGAGGATCCATCTATATCTAGTTGTCAAAGCAGACCAACTCCTCCACTAGGGCAAGTGGTTCACCAAGGATTAGATTCAACAGATATTTCCTCACACCATAGTGGCTCTGCATGCAATGTGGACCATTTCCTCCTAAGGGGGAGGAATGATCCAAGTGGATATTGGTGGCCGCCCACATAGTCCACCTAGACGTCTAGTCGGTTTCATCGTTTTCCTTGTTTATAGCACCATTTATGATTTTTAGCAGCTTTTCGAGTCCTATACTTCCAGAGTAGTTTTGATCCCCTAAACGAATTTTTTTTTAGGTCTACAGTGGGCCTATAGCTATAGGCATTACGGCTATGGGCCTTTCATAAATTCTTTACTACTCGGAGAGATATTTATGACGCTATATCGTATGCGCCAAACGAAGATAATATGACCAAGTTATGACCCCAGGAAGTTGGCTGCCCAACTAACCCCAACGTGGCCCACAAACTCTTGGTCTTCCATCCCCCGTGGTCAGATTCTTGGTTGTTTGTGGTTTTTCCCTATTGTTCAATAATAAAAAGGCCCTTGAGCCTCATTTTAACACAGCTCATAGGCATGTATCCACCACATCTCTTCTCAGAGATAAGCTACCATTGTCCAAGCTAGTTTATTTATGTTATGTCTATAAGCTTACTCAATTATTTTATATTGATGAAATTAAGTATATTTTATGTTACATCTTCGCATTTATGTTTATTTTTGTATGTTATTTTGTTCTTGCATAAATCTAGATCACTTTCTCTCCCTCCCTCTCTCCCCTTGATAGAGTCTTATTATCACATCAAAAGTGATCACCTAGTCATAATTCATTAGGTGGATCAAAATATGCCATGTAATATGTGTTTTTACGCATTAAACCCCACTTTTTCCTTAGGAAATATCCTATGGAACCACTTTTCCTAAATTATTTCCATTAATTAATTTACCACATGAGAATAACCCATAAATTCATTAATTTTATGTTATTCTCCTATGTTAATTTAAAATATTTTCACTCACAATTTCCAATTCCATAGGAACAATTTCATAAATCATTTATTTATTTATTATTCCTTAACCCTCTAAACATTCTCATAGAAATAATTTATTAATTATTATTTGTAAAATATTTCTAAATTATTTGACCATTTCACCTTGTTGTAATTTAATAAACTTATTTGCTTATTAATTATTCCTTACTATTTTACCCATTTGTATTAATTACTTGAATAAATCATTTTTTTTTAGTTAGTTGTCTCAATTGTTAGGTAAACATGACTCGGGGTAGAGTCAATGTTGACTAGGGTAAATAGTAGTGGTTTTGGGGCACATGGTTTTGTGCACCCATGGTTTTGGCCCATGGTATTGCATGTAATGGAGCCTATAAGAGGCTGGGAATACTTCATTGTAATGTAGGCCTGGAGGTGAGCGGTGAAGGCTCACTTGGCCGGATTGGCTAGGGTTTTGGCCAATTTTTAATGAAATTTCATTGGTTGGGTTTTTCCCCGGAGTTTGGGGTTTTCCCGGATAAACATTTGTGTTTATGTTAATTTTTTTTTGCTGGTTCTTTTTCATGATTATTATTCCTCTCAGTAAATTTATTATTTCTCCGGTAAATTATTAACAAATGGTATTGGAGCCATGGTTCAAGTTTTGGCTTCAGATGGATGTTTTTTGTAGCCAAGGGTTTGTATTGGCATGATGGAAATAGAATGGAACAGAGCATAGAGCTTGGATCTTGGAAACCGATATGAGATCCTTGAAAGGTTTCAGGGTCATAGCCATATGAAATCGATGAAGCATTCTAGAGGCGGCTTTGGCTTCAGATAAGGCAGTGACATGCCTAGCTGATGAATACGATAGCGGTTATGTTGTGGCTGTCTGGTTAATTCAAAACTGTGGAAGGAATTATTAGTTGATATTCATGGAGACGGTGGACAAGTTGGTGGTCGTGCAAGCCATGGATATCACAGTGGCCTTTTATGGGAAGCGATGTTGGCATTGGCAGCGCTGGGGAAATCATTGGAGACAAAATGGGCAGGAGGACATTGATTGTGGATCACTACCTGATGTATATTTAGAAGAGTGTTCCTGCCTGGAGGTCGAGGAAGTCGTGAATGGACCTAAAACACATGGAGAAGTAATGTGTATACAAAGGATGCAGACAGCGTTGGCTCGAAAATGAAATCTGAGTGTGTGCGGGAGGCAAAATCTGCAGCACACCTGACGTAGTTGAAGCACTCCATGGAGGTGCAGTTCTTGATGGATGCAATGTAAGGAAAATTGTACGTGGTTGGCACTATGAGCACTTAAATTCGGAGTTTGGGTCTCACAGGATGCACAGAATTGCTGCCCTTTGTGCCTGGATTTAGAGGAACGTCAGGCCCGAAGAAAAAGTGCATGCTCATCCTGTGAGGTGAATCATAGGTGGGTAGAAATCTATGCCAAGACCGGTGCCTACGTCCTCCACTCTTGGACTCGTGAGTGAGGATGGTATGACACAAAGCAAGTGGAGGCATGAGAACTTGCGTATAAGGACAATGCATGGGCATGGATGGGAGCTACACAGGAGCAGTTGCAGTGGGCACGAAAGGCGCAGGAGTTCATTAAAGGGATCGAGATCTCTGTTAGAGATCATGATAGATCAGAGATAGGTAGCAGATACAAAGTGGAGGATTTTGTAGTGACACCACAAGAGGATTCCAGTGTGAATTTCGATGTTTTCTTGTTGTAGTGTGAAAACGGGCCAACCCTCGAGAGGCATTGAATATACGGTAATGATCTGGATCTCGACTAGTTTCCTAGTGGGTGAGCTCCACTCAAGAGACAAAGGCATACTGCCCACTAGGTTGATTACAAGAGTGGGACAATAAGTGCTATAAGGGTGTAGGAACGATGGAAAATCCATGGACTTGCAGACTAACATTCGTGGATGTTGAATGGGGACCCTCGGTGATGTGAGAAACCGAATTGGTTTCATGGGTATATGGAGGTTAAGTGTTTTTCACAAGGGCTGAGAGTTTATGAGGGAGATAATATGTGCTAGAATAGCAAGCCATTTGCTGCGCTAGGAGAGAAAATTCTCTCAAAAAGGAGAGAGGATATGTGAACGCAGATTAATTAATTGATGAACCATGTATCTGAAGAGAACTCCTAGAGGACTGGCGGTTACAGAGGCTGGTGACCCATGTAATCCGGTAGATGGGTTATTTTTATATGGACATTGATGTACAACTATGATGTCCTCTTTGGAGAGGACATCATGAATGAATGTAAAGAATGGTCATACAAAGAATAGAAACAATGAAACAAATATATATATATATATATATATATATATATATATATATATATATATATATATATATATATATATATATATATATATATATATATATATATAATGGAGTTAATTTATTACACGTAAATGGGCATACTGTTGTAAGACTTGGTATGGCATGAGTACCCCTAGGTATTCACTGGTAAAGTCTGGGTTAGACCTAGGTGATAGGGGGGATGTCAAGTTAACAATTACCCTAGGTAAAAATTTGAGGGGGGGAGAGCTAGAGTGAGCGGGGTTGTCTCACTTAGCAAGTTTGGCTAGATTTAGTCAATAATCCCCAAGTCAAGTTTAAGTGAGGAATTGTTAGGTAAACATGACTCGGGGTAGAGTCAATGTTGACTAGGGTAAATAGTAGTCGTGTTGGGGCACATGGTTTTGTGCACCCATGGTTTTGGCCCATGTTATTGCATGTAATGGAGCCTATAAGAGGCTGGGAATAATTCATTGTAATGTAGGCCTGGAGGTGAGCGGTGAAGGCTCACTTGGCCGGATTGGCCAGGGTTTTGGCCAATGTTTAATGAAATTTCATTGGCTGGTTTTTTCCCCAGAGTTTGGGGTTTTCCCGGATAAACATCTGTGTTTATGTTAATGTTTTGTTGCTAGTTCTTTTTCATGATTATTATTCCTCTTGGTAAATTTATTATTTCTCCAGTAAATTCTTAACATCAATAAAGGTTACTGGCCATTTATTTGGTCTTTTCATCTCACAAATAATAATAAAGTTACCAAAAGTAGTTATATTTTTATTTGGTCTAAAAAAGATTTTATTGTTTGACCATATCAAATCTAACCCAACATTATATTATAAATAGACTCGGTTCTCTATCTTCTTTTCACCATGAAAATTATCATCGTTAAACCTTTTCTCTTATTACATTTGAGTTCTCTCCATCAAAGTCTCACAATATACCTTTTACTTTCTGCATAAACCAACCAATTTATAAAGAAAATGAGCCACTACAACCACAAATACGAAACATAAAAACCCTCCCAAGTAGAAGGTCATCGTGAATGATATTTGGAAGACTTATCCACATATGTATTTCTTAATAAAATAATTTTATTTCATCTGGTATGGAAGTTTTGTGATTGTGGTATGTTTTAGATTCCATATTTGCTACATATTTTCTATTCTTTTTATTTTATTTATGCATATCTATTTATTTATTGAATGCATCGTCACAAATTCTAAGGTCTAACCATCCTTATTATTGTTATCCTACTAAACCATTATAGGAAAATATTTATTCCTAACACTTGCAGAGGAAATCCACAATAGATCTCATTACATAGTCTTTTTCCATCCATAAGGAGAATGTATCTGGATACCCATGGGTTTGAGAAGTTAGGAAAATTCTACAATAGTGGACCCCTAACCAACTCACATACAAGCAGGTCAAGGTGATCTCCTTAAGAATGAAAAAATCTAGAACCATTTTCTCAATTATGAAATAATTATTATTTTTTAATTATGAAAGTGTGACAAAATAATTATGAGAAATTACTCAATTATATAATTTCATCCCTATCACATCTACTAACTTCCTTGTAAGGCCCATATAAGTAAAAAAAGGGATGAAATGGGATGCATTCTAGCCAAAAAATGAGGGATTTTGAACTATGGTTTCTCTCACTATAATGGAGTGGTAAAAAGGTTATAACATGAAGAAGAATACAATTTTTTATCCCCATGAAGAAACCATATGTCATGCTAAGAAAGGGAATCACATGATTCTTCTAGAGGATAAAGAAATAAAAGAGGATGTGGAAGAATGAAATTTAGAAGTGAGGGGTGTCTACACAACCATGGTGAGAGATCCAATCTTCATTATGTTTGTTGTCGTAGAAATGGAAATGGTGCATTAACATGTACGGTTCATTTGGAAAAAATAAAAGAGAAAAAGGAATACAAGCGTAAAGTGCCCAATCCATCAAGAGGTAAAACACCTAAATTTACTCATTACATTGTTTCCCATTGCAATATTAGAGTAAGTGGAATTTTTTTTTCATACTTTATTTTCATTTTGGAGAGACGTTTGGTTTCTTTAAATAATTGCAACATGTCACATGACCTTTCAAAGAGAATTATTTGAGGATTTCAATGACAATGTAGATGGTTTAATTTATTTTTCAAATAAATCAAGTCTCAAATCCTTAGGAAATGGAACCATTAGAGAAATTTTGACATCTAAAATGGATCTCCTAAGGAATATTATAAAATAATAGTGGAAATAATAAAATATTGTTTGATTACCACATCAAGTTTTGGAGGGTGAAATGAAAAAACTACCTTTTCAACTCGTATTTTCAACTTATCTCCCTATGATTTTACTCAAATTTCAAGAGGGAGAACTCTTTGGATGAGGAATTTAATTTTACATCCAAAACATACCCATGTCGCATACTTTCGATGGACCCTACTACATGAAAAATGTAAAGTGCATGAAAAAAAGTGATTTCAATGACACTTTTCATGCATTTCATATTTTTAATGTAGTAGATTCCATTGAAAGAATGCAACATGGGTAATCCTTGGATGAAAAATTACAAGTGGTCCCACTCGAAATTTGAGTAAAATTATAGCGAGATCAATTGAAAATATGAGTTGAAAAAGTAGTTTATTTATTTATTTTTATTTATTTTATCTTTTTACCTTTTTACTCCAAAAATGGTGAATCATCCCCCTTAGTTGACATCATCATATTGAATCCTTTTTTTTTATAAAGTTGATTTTGTTTTACATTTTTGTTATGAGGATCATTTTTTACTTCAAAATTTCTCTAATGCTACCTTGATTCCTTTATTTTCTTTTTTATGAAGTACTTTATCTTCTAGAGTAGCGAAGAAATTCAAGTTTCCTTGTGCACATACTTCAATAAGTCTAATTCGTTCACATAGTTGATAGAAAAGTATAAATACAGAAGGATTTTGATAACATAGTTTTAATAACTAGAGCGAAGGGTGAAATACTTATGGAGATAAAATGGGTGTATGCTCAAGCATAGAATTTTGCATAAGTTTCTTACCAAAATGAAGGTACATTACAATATAGTCCTTTATGGCCCATTAGAGGAAATTTCGGCCTAAAAGTGGCATCCTGAGGAAAAGTAATAAAATAATAGTTAAAATAATAAAATAAGAGTTATGAAATTTGAAGGAAAAAAAAAAAGATAATTAAATTTTTAATGTATTTTTGGTCTATCTCCTTATAGGTTTACTCAAAATTCAAGTGTAGACACATGTTGGATGCAGAACTAAATTCTACATCCAACGAGTACCCCTTATGCACACTTCTGAGAAGATCCATATTGGAAAAAATTAAAGATCATAATAAGGCTTCTATGATCCATATTGTATATTTGAAAACCTTTTGGTAAAAAATCACATTCAAAATATTGGTTCAACATGCTTTGAACCACCCAATATGGTTCATCATTAGGATTAAGATGGAGAGTCTAATATTAGCATGCAAATAAATAATGCAGTGATGTAGTGAAAATAAATTCCCAATGGTTGGATTTAACAGTAAAAGAAAGAAAAATAATAAATTAATTCTTAATAAAAAAATTCAATGTAAGTTAAAAAAAAAAAATACTAAATTAGTTAATAGAAATTAACAATTCTATTAACTAATTTAGTATAAAAAAAAATCAACGTTACATTGAAATTTTTTTGATTAAGAATTTATTTTTTTGTTTTTTTGTTTTTACTGTTATAATCCAATTGTTGGGAATTAATTTTCTCTACATCACTGTATTATTTATTTGCATGCTAAGATCATTGTATATCTTAGTCTTGGAGATGAACCACATTAGGTGGTTTGAAACACGTCGACCCAATATTTTAAATGTGATTTTTTACCGAAATATTTTCAAATATATAAAAATTGAAGACACGTTAAAAAAGTGTGTTGAACATAGTTTTTTAATATATCTTCATTTTTTTATCAATGTGGGTCTTCTAAAACATATGCATAATGGTTAATCATTGGATGTGAAATTTAATTTTGTATCTAAGGAGTGTCTACACTTGAAGTTTGAGTAAACCTATAAGGAGATAAGCCAAAAATACAATTAGAAAAAAAGTAGTTTTCTTCTTTTCCCTCCAAAATATTTACATGTATCTCTTTTTAAATTTAAAATATTTTCATTGTTTTACATATTTTGACATGGATATTTCATGAGCACTTTTAAGCAGAAATTTCCTCTAATGTGTGCTAGATTTAGACATATTAATTATAGCAACATTCATTTGCAAAAAACTAATGGTGTTTCTAGTTTTACTACTATTCATAAGAAATTGAAGCAATGTTATTCTTGTATCATTGGAAATAACACACCAAATAAACCATTCATGATTCCACTTATAGAGCATGTAGAATCTTAGGATTGCTAGATTGTGATTTGTTTGCCTATATGCCTATTACATCTGCTAATGGAAATAAATATATGAAATTTTGTATTGATGATTACGATAAGATGTTTTGGGTGAACTTGTTGAAAAATATATCTCATTCTTTTTAAACTTTTATAATTTTTCGTGAATGGGTTCAAAATGAAGAAAATCCACATATTGTCTCTTTGTGTACTAATAATGGAGGAGAATATGTATTTAATGAGTTTGAAAACTATATTTTCCAACATGGGATTTAATATCAAATCACCATTTCGTACAATCCTCAACAAAATGGTGTATCTAAAAGAATGAGTACGACCATCCTAAATATGGTGCACTCCATGATGCTTTTCAAAAATGTAAAGCTCATGTTTTGGATTGAGGTGGTTCTATATGCAACATATGTGAAAAATAGGTGTCCATCTCATGCTCTTAAGAAACTAATACTTTTTAGGAAATGTGGTTGGTAACATTCCTTTGGTGAGGCATCTCAAGGTATTTGGTTCCAACTGATGTGCCTTGATTCCTAAGGAACAAATAAACAAGATTGATGAAAGGAGTTAGAAGTGCATTTTATTAGGGATTACAAACACCACCAAGGTATATTTTCTGTATGATGAGATAAAAAAAAAAAGTTTATTCTTTTTAAAGATGTAATATTTCTTGAATATTCCACGATTGAGAAAAATATTGAGTAACAACTTGATCATTTGGATAGATTCACTTTTCTAAAGAAATATCATGAACTTGATAATGAGATTCTACATTTTGAATGGGTGATCCCTATGTTGGGATCAATTTTTAAAGTATCCTTTCAAAGCACCACCTCCCCCTCACGAAGTTTCAACCATTTAATTAAATAAAAAAGATCCTTTGAGTCATTGATTGATAGGATTGAAAGGTTAAATCTCGATGCAAAACCATCTCAATCCATGGAGAAACTTGGAGCACCATAAAATGATCCACCAATGTGGATCATCAAAATACTTAAAAGTGTTCATCCTAGTGAGGTCGAAAAAATAGGAACTAGAGGTTCCACTAGAGAAGATGGAGGTGATCTAAATAATTCCAACCTAGGAAATATAGATTATCTCATTGTTTCATATGATTTTAAATTGAATTTATCTACTAATTTTGAATCCACTTTCTTTGAATAAGAAACTACTCATGATGAGCTGAAAGAATTAATATAGAAGGAATATGTTGCTCTCATCAAGAATGGGATATGGAAGTTGGTGGACCCTCCATTTAGAACCAAATAAATTAACTGTGGGAGGGCGGGTGTACATGAACAAGTACAAATAATTTATGTCACTTGTCAAGAATAATTTATGTCACTTCTTTTCTACGAAGGTTCAGAATCTAAAATTTTTAGGGAGTGAAGCTGAAATATTGAGGAAACACATCGCAAAATTTCAGAGCTTGGTTCGCAATATTTTCGGGGATATGATCTGTGGAAGGTAGTGATGTTTCAGGCTCCTGAATTTCATCTCAAAGAAGTGATCGTGGGAAAAGCTTCATAACTCTCTCTCTGAGCATCAGATTGGCGTGCCGTAAAAAGTGACCACAAGTACATGGAATTTAGTTTCTTTGCTATCAATTTCAAAGCTAAAAGATCAAAAAAGTGACACGTGGTAAGTCGTACAAGTTCGATCTACTAAAACAGTTCATAATTAGGTCATTGTGGGAGATTGGACATAACTTTATCTTGAAGAATCCAAATCAGCTCAGAACTGTGGCATTCAAAACAAGATTCAGAAGGCTACCTCAAAGCCAAATTTCAGATATTGAAGATATGTAACCACAGAGATAATCTAATTTCAATATCGAGCTCTTCAAAGTCAAGAAAAATTAGTGTAATTTTTTCCGAATTGCATAAGTCTTGTTTGAAGAATCAATTTGAAATGATTCCAAGGGCATACTGTAGAACAGATATCAGTATTGGGTTCTAAAAAATGCCCTGTAAAAATAATTCAACACCCATTAAGCCTTCAGAAGGCTTTACTATGACTTATGAAGATGAAGAATTGCAACATGATCTATCAAAATTACAAGAGAAAGTGCACCAAATTTCACTCTCGAAAAGAGCAACAAAAAATGAAATGGAAGTTTTGAAGAAAGGCGTGGAAGCTAAGATGGATGGCATGGAAGCTGGCATGGAAACTAAGATGAATGACATGGAAGAAAAAATGAAAGACAACATAGAAAACATGAAGAATGATCTAAAAGCAGACATGGAAGGTTTGACAAAGTTGATACAATAAATGTTTCCTAATGGTGAAAATATAGAAGAGGAAACTCATGATGAGAACAAAATAAATGTTAATCATGATTTCATAAACTCTAATGTTGGCGGGAAGAACCACCATATTCCAAAAATGGATATGAGGAAGTTTGATGGAAAGGATCCTGTAACATGGATACTACAGATGGAGCAATATTTTGATCTCCATAATGTACAAAACACACAAAAGGTACGCATTGCAACTTTACATTTAGAACAAAATACATTTGTATGGTATCAATGGCTTTGCTCCCGTAAAAAAAATTTCACTTGGTCAATTTTTACGGAGGAAATGATAGCACATTATGAGGATACAAAGAGCAACACCTTCTTTAGCCAATTGATAAATCTCAAACAAAAGGGTTTAGTGGGGGAGCACATTGGGGACTTCCAAAAATTGAATATAAGGGTAACTGATATTCCAGAGGAACACAAGATTGATCTCTTCATAGGCACTTTAAAGGATAACATCCAACATTAAGTTCGCGTTTTGGAACCTGATTCATTGGAGAAGGCATTCAGGTTGGCAAGAAAAGTTGAATGTAAAATTATGGCGACAAGGAAGCCTACCACTCAATTCTATAAAGAAGGAAGTGTTGCTACGCCTAGATTTCCACAACCTACAAGGTTGACACCACAACAATTGGAAGAAAAAGAGCAAAAGGGCTTTGCTATAGTTGTGATAGCAAATACACTAAAGGTCATAAGTGTGCTGAGAAGAAATTATTTTACATAGATTGTGAAGAGGAAGAAGAAAATGAACAAGAAGAGGATATACACCAGGAACCAACCCAAGAAGAGGAAGAAATGAGTCCGACCATATCGTGTAATGCATTGGCGGGAATTACCACACCTCAAAATCTCACGATAGAAGGACATATCAAGAAGAAAAAGGTAATAGTGTTGATTGATTCAGGTAGTACCCATAATTTTATTCATTGTAAGGTAGCCAAGGAATTGAATTGTTTCCTATACCTAGCACCAGAATGTCAAGTGATGGTTGCAAATGGAGGAGCTATAAATTTTTCTGAAAAATTCCATAATATCAAACTAACCATGGGGGAATATGTATTGAATATTCCAATGCTTTCCATTCCTATGGGAGGTGCTGATGTTGTACTAGGAGTACAATGGTTACAATCTTTGGGGACGGTAGCTTTTAATTTTCAAGAACTTTTCTTGAAATTTTGTTTAAAAGGAAATGAAGTTGAATTACGGGGTATTACAGGGAAGTCAGGAAAGATAATAAGCTTTAATGTCATGACAAAGCTTCTAAAGAAAGAACAACGAGGCGTAATTGCACAATTATGCTCACTAGAAGTTCCAACATCAAAATCATCTATTTCTGCAAATCTCCAACAAGTCTTGGACAATCATTCCAAGGTGTTTGAAACTCCCAAAGGACTCCCACCTATTCGTGATAATGATCATGCTATTCATTTGATTCCAGGAAGTGTTCCTCCAAACATTAGGCCTTATAGATATTCTTATGTCCAAAAGAGTGAAATTTAACGTATGATTGCAGAAATGTTAGAGGCGGGTATAATTCAACCTAGTCAAAGTTCTTTCTCTGCTCCTGTAGTATTGGTACACAAGAAGGATGGATCATGGTGCATATGTCTAGATTATAGGGAGCTTAATAAGCTCACCATTAAAGATAAATTTCCCATTCCTGTGATTGATCAATTATTAGATGAATTACATGGAGAAATTTATTTTACCAAGTTGGATCTTTGTTCAGGATATCATAAAATTAGAATGAAGACTGAAGATATTCCAAAAACAACATTTCGAACTCATGAGGGTCATTATGAATTTTTGGTCATGCCTTTTGGCATTACCAATGCACCTTCTACATTTCAAGGGTTGATGAATTCCATTTTCAAACCCTTCCTTAGAAAATTTGTGCTAGTATTTTTTGATGATATACTAATCTACAGCAAGCCTTGGAAGGATCATGTTGAACATGTTGACAGGGTGCTCAAACTATTGCAGGAGAAACAATTATATGCAAAAACATCCAAATGTTTCTTTGGAGTACAAGAGGTGGAATATCTGGGTCATATTGTATCTCACGAGGGTGTTAAAGTAGACCCTAACAAAATTAAAGCCATTAAGGAATGGAAAGTCCCACAACCATAAAGAAGTTGTGAGGATTTCTCGGGTTAACAGGGTATTATCGCAAGTTTGTTAAGAATTATGGGAGAATAGCAGCACCTCTAACAACATTATTGAAGAAAGATGCATTTTCATGAACTCCTGAAGCAACTAAGGCCTTTGAACATCTTAAAGAGGCAATGTGCTTAACACCGGTCTTAGCTACGCCAGACTTCACAAAAACCTTTATTGTGGAATGTGATGCATTAGGAAATGGAATTGGTGTTGTTTTAATGTAGGAAGGAAGACCGGTTGCTTTTGAAAGTCATCCAATCAAAGAAAATTATTTACAAAAACCTATTTATGAGAAGGAAATGTTAGCAATACTGCATGCACTAAAGAAATGGCGAACTTTCCTAATGGGAAGACACTTCAAGGTAAAAAATGATCATGATAGTCTTAAACACTTTTTGGAACAAAGACTATCTTTAGAAGAGCAACAAAAATGGGTCACAAAGATGTTGGGTTCTGACTTTGAAATAATCTACAAAAAATGGAAGCTTAATGTTGTTGCAGATGCACTCTCAAGAAAGAATGAAGAGGTGGAAGCATTTCTTTGTTCCATTTCTATTATGCAACAAGATTGGATAACCGAAGCAAGAGATGAATGGAAGAAGGACAAAGAAGTATGGACACTCATTCAAAAGTTGCAGCAAGATCCTAGTACATTTGATACATTTAGTTGGAAAAATGATTCCTTATGGTATAAAGATCTCTTATATCTTTGTAATAATTCCCAACTAAAACAAAATATTCTTTTAGAATTGCACACTTCTCCTTTAGGAGGACACTCAGGATTTTTAAAAACTTACCATAGGGTGAAGACAGATTTTTTTTGGGATGGCCTTAAATCTGATATTCAAAAGTTTGTGGTGGAATGTTTGGTTTGCCATCAGAATAAAGTTGAGACAATTAAGACCCCGGGACTTCTACAACCTTCACCCATTCTAATTCAACGTTGGGAGGAGATTTCAATGGATTTTATCACATGTTTACCTAATTCCGAAGGAAAGAGTGTCATCATGGTGGTAGTTGATAGACTTACCAAGTATGCACACTTTTGTGCATTATCTCATCCATTTAAAGCAAGTACAGCTGCTACTACATTTATGGACACAATTCAAAAGCTACATGGAAACCCAAGGGTTATTGTGAGTGACAAAGATCCCATTTTTACTGAAAATTTTTGGACAGAGTTATTTTATTGTTTCGGTACTCAATTAGCTCATAGCTCATCTTATCATCCTCAATCTGATGGTCAAACTGAGATAGTAAATAAATGTTTGGAAGGATATCTTCGTTGTTTTGTATGTGATAAATAAACACAATGGGTAAAGTGGTTACCTCTCTCTGAATGATGGTATAACACTTCCTTCCATACTGCAGAAAAAATGACCCCATTTATGGAACTTTATGGATATCATCCACCATCCATCATATCATCTTTAAGAGAAAATTAGAAGGTTCAAGCAGTGGAAGATCACATCGAGCATCAACAAGAAGTTCTCCAACTCTTAAAGGATAACCTGAATTTGGCACAAAATTGAATGAAACAACAGGCAGATCAACATCGCAGCGAGAGAAGTTTTGATGTAGGATACTGGGTATTTTTACGGCTACAATAATACAAACAAATGTCCCTCAAGCAAGCTAAGAAGGATAATAAATTATCGCCAAAGTAATATGGTCCTTACAAGGTGTTGCAAAAGATTGGTACTATGGCATACAAATTGGAACTTCCTGCTTCTTGACAAGTGCATCCAGTTTTCCATGTTTCATGCTTAAAGAAGGTTATAGGTGAAAATCTTCCAGTTCAAACAATATTTCCAGAACTTGATGAAGAAGGAAAAATCATATTGGAACCTGAAGCGGTCATGGAAACAAGAACTTGATAGCTACGGAATCGATCAATTTCAGAGTATCTCATCAAGTGGAAGAACTTACCCACTGACGATTGTACATGGGAGGATGAGAATTTTATACAGAAGCACCCAGAGTTACTCAAGCGTTGAGGACAACACTTTTTTGAAGGAGAGGGGCATGTTAGGTCCCTCTATTACTAGTATAGTCCCTTATTGTTGTTAGTGTAACCCCCTTATTGTTGTTGTTGTACCCCTATAACCCTCATATTGTTATTATTGTGCCCTTAAATTATTATTGTTAGGTCGGCTAGGATTACATTATGGCCCCACTAGGATTACATTGTGGCCCCATGGACTCCTATATATAGAAAGGAGGCTTTGTAATTTGTATCATCCAAGAATTTTTCATTCATGTAATGTATTGGAGGTTTCCCCCTCCAAGTGGCTTATTTCTAAGGCGTGGATATCTCTTTTCTTCTATTTTTGGAGTTGGTTTCACAAATACTCATATTACCTAAGCCAAGCATCATGAGCTTAGTATGACAAGTTAACTAAGAATATTTTGAAATTAAATTTAAAAAACTTCAATCTTGATGGCGTGACTCTATGTATCAACAAAGTTGAAAAAAATGTTGTATATCTTTTAGTTTATGTAGATGATTTGATGATGACATGGAAAAGTGAGAACTATATTGCATCCATACAGAAAGAGTTGAAGATGGGTCTTGAGATGATATATTTGGGACATATTCACTACTATTTGGGAATTGAAGTGACTAAACATACAAAGTACATATTCCTATCCTAAAAAATTACATTGGAGGATTTCCGAATAGGTTTGGCATGAATGATGCAACCTTTTTTGTCTACTATATTTGAACAAAATTTGAAACTCACATCAAAATAAGGGAATGAATTTCAGAATATAATCAAGTATATACAGGTGGGTAGTCTTATTTACTTCACCACTATAAGACTAGATATTTCATATTTTGTTGGGATTCCTTCCAGGTTTATGAAAAATCCTTGTGAAGTACACTGGTCTAATACAAAAAGAGTTCCGAAATACTTGAAGGAAACTAAAGAGTTTAGACTCAAGTACTTTAAGGTGTATGGCTTTATTTTGATTGGATATATCAATTCAAACCTTGATGGGGACAAAGAAAATGGAGTTTCAAATTTAGGCTATCTCATGAGTCTTGGATCAGTACTTGTCCCCTAAAGTTCGTGCACATAGTCAGTTCTAGCATATTCCAAAATAGAGGCACAACATGTGGCAATTATTTAAGCAACAAAAGGGATTGTGTGGGTAAATAAAATACATGAATATTTGCAATAGAAAAATATAGGTTTTATGCCTCTTTTAGCTACAATACTTCTACAATCAAGTTGGTCGACAATCCCAGATTCTTTGATCGATATAAACACATCAACACAAAGTATCATTTGATTCAATATCATGTAGAGGCCAAGACTATTCATTTAAGACATTGTTCCACAAATGGCCAAATTTTAGCATCTTCACCAAAGTGTTCACAAGAGAATTTGAAAAGTTCATAATGTTGTTGGGGATGAGAAATACCCATTTGGCTTAAGGGGGGAATGCAAGATTTTTTTCCAAATAAATACATTGTAATTATTAGAGAAATAGGAGAATACAAAATATCAATTGACCTCTTGAAAGAGGAAACCAAGAATCATTGTATTACATTAGATATGGCTTCACAATAACATAATTTCATCCAAGTTTTAATTTATTCCCTTAGCTTGACATCAATCATTCATCATATCTCCAATTTTAATCACAATCATTATTATTACTTGTGACATTTAAAATGAATTTCCTTATGTAAAACTAAATTAAGCTAAACTTGATAACATGTTCGTTAATGTAATAGCATGTCATGCTCCTTAAGTTTGGGATTGTTTCTCCTTATACTTTGATTCAGTTCTTGAATTATTAATGTAAAAATCTATATTTCATTTCTTTTAACACCATCTAAATTGTTAATGATCCTATTAACATAGTTCACATTATCTTCATAATTATCTCTTATATTTATCTTGTAGCATTTTTCAATAATTTTTGTTTGATCTTAAAAGTTTTTGTAAAAAAATTCAATGAGATGAACAGCTCACATGTACCCTCTATAAATTCTTTTAATGCTATGAGTACACCCTAAATTTCATTACATGAACAATGCCCATCAATTTAGTTCGTTTTACAACATCACATTATAGAAAATTGGAAGTGAAAATAAGAATTTATAACCAAAAAAAAGATAAATGAAATTCATCACATATTTTCTTATAATATTATGAAATGGCGAAATCAAAATATTACTCTAATACAATTTTAAGAAGTTCACAATTTTTTCTTAAATTATATTTTTGAATATATAAATAAATAATCTGAAACCCTGAAACACTCAAATGGTATATATTTACTCACTCAATTCTAACCAATTATAATTACATTTCAAAAACGAAACAAAAAAATTACCTTTAAAATAATCAAAACATTAAAAAATTTAAACTACACTTTATAAAATTTATTATTTAACTTAACTCTGAATAAAATATAAAATAAAACCACCTTACAATATTAAAACATAAAATCCCTTCTTCCACAAACTTTCCTCACTTCGTCACTCAGTAAAGTAATTTGATAGATGCAAGAATTCAAAGTTTTGAGTTGATAGCATTTGAAGCACGTAACACAAGATGCACACGATATAGATAAAGAGGAGTTGCAGCTTCAGCTTCAATGCACAGGAAAACATAGGTAAAGAGAAGTTGGAGCTTCAGCTGCAAGAGGCTACAGAGAACAATCATTCCTACGAAGATTCTTTTTCACGAACTTAGAGGTGGTTAGAAGTTGTTGAAACAGCCTAAATAACAATAAGTAATGCAATACAAAGTTCAGGTCCACTGCAGTTAATGATTTAATGCTGTAGATTTTGAAAATATTTTAAAATTTAATGAATAAAAAAAAAATTTAATATTATATAATTACAAAATATTTCCAAAATCAAATATGCACACATTTTCTATCATATTAAACATAGTTACCCTCCGAATTCAGTCATATTAACCTAAAAAGTGCTAATTTTCAGTGATTCGATTAATGTAGTAGAATATTGAATTGATCAAATATTTTCTCTTTAGTGAATTTCATCTTTTTAGTGGATGGAAAGAAGAACAGATAGTTCATTGATTCCAATGATTTATTTCAATATATGGAGGTCACTGGAAATCAATTTTGATATTCACGGCCTCATTTTATAATGGATTTTAGTTTTGAAATTTTGTTAGTGATATTATTATTTTTTTTTTTATAATATTAATATTTAATATATTATATACTGAATTAATTTTGATCTAAGGAGAATTTATTATTTTTGGATCAAAGTAAAAGAATTTATGATTTTTTTTAAATGTTAAAATTTATAAATGATTTTATTTTTTATTATTTTTTCCATTTTCTAAATACTCAAACATTTTTATGTTTTTTTAGGCTTGGGTTTTTATTTTCAGCAGAAAAAACTCTGGTTTATATAATGTATCAGATTAAAATAATTTAATTTAAGAATATCTGAGGCCAATCTCTGCCATCATTACATAACAACAACTGATAATCTTTAAGCTTAAAATAAACAAACAAAAACTGTGAAAAAACATTTCGTCATCACCCCCAATGAAATCACAAAAAACTAGTTCCCAATAGCAGATGGAGGTAAACCAACAGAAATTTGTGGTATTACCCAGACCTTTTGCTGACTGGAAGTTCCTCTCAAAACCAACCTTTGACAAATATAAAATACACAGAATAGCAGTTGAGGACTTAAGATGATCTAGAAATGAAACAGGACAATTATTGACCAGATAAACAAATGACAAAAGACTGATGTGACCGATAACCCCTACTGAAATGAACTTAACCATCCCAATTGTTCCCATTCCATTCGAGCCTGAGAGCTCATAATGCATTTGCCTGAAAACACCGTGCAATCCTTTCTTAGATAATCTATCCGCCTGGCAATTATTCTCTCGAAAATTGTGTTTGAAATGCATAAAGGAGAAAGCATTTCTTAAGGTTTTAATACGTTCTAGCCAACACTTTAGATTGTCAGGGTTAAGAACAGTGCCCTTGTTGAAGTGATCAATAAGAACTTTCGAGTCTCCATATACCCATATTTCTCAATGCAAAGTTGTGTAGCAAACCACAACAAGCCCCGGAGGGCCAAGATTTCAGCCCGCATATTAGATCCATAACCTCCATGCCATAAAATCTTGTAGTGGAAATTTGGTGATAACATTAACCACGCGCCACACCCACATGTGGAATGTTGTGAAGAACCATCAAAGAAACCTGCTGGGAAAAATCTCTCTACTGGTCTCATGCGAATGGATAGGTCCACCGGAGGTCTCTGCATAGTTCTCAGCCTTTCCTAATTTTGAATGATGTAGCTGACTATCCTCTCAGGGCTGCAACACTCCTCAAATATCCATTTGTTCCGACCACACCAATAAACCAATGAAATAAAGCTGGAATAACCCAAAATGTTGAGTTCCTCTTATGCCACCATTTTATGAAATCGATAGTATTTATAAGAATAGGTTCCTTAAGTTTGAAGAACTCACAGAGTAAATTCAAAACTCTCCTAGCAAAGTAACAGTAGTAAAAAAGGTGTGAATGATTCTCTTCCTCAGCCATACAAAGCCTACAACATCCAGGCCTAATCCACCCTTTCCTTTGTAGATAGTCCCAAGTGAGATTTTCCCCCCATCAAAACCAACCACAATAAGATCTTCATCTTCAATTGTGCATTGTGTTGGGCACTGAATCTGGCTATCTTTCTGACCATTTTTATCATCCTTTTTTATCCTTTTGTGTTTAATTACCTACATTTGCTATGTTAAACTTATGAGGTGAATACCCCTAACTTGTCCGATTGGAATATTTTGATTAATGAAGTAAAGTCACAATGTCTTACCTATTTGCGGCACTAAGATATGTGCTTGACTGCAGTTTGGAGAACAGTAACCCTTGCTCTAGCGGCTTTGCAACAAATTTGGTAACGGTCAACTACAAGGGGATCGCGCAGCTGGAGTCACGATTCTCTGGGCCTATTATTGGTCCCTTGCTCTATCTTGGACATTTGGTGATTGTGTTGTTCCAACTATTGTGTATTTCTGAATGCGTGATTACCACATTCCGAGGAAGTCTGTTATTCCCTCGCGTTGTGTATAAAATGTAGATTGTTCCTGTAAATGGGGGTTCCCGAAATGATATTGTAACCACATCTTACAGATTAATAAAATACTTCTAGCTTTGTTGTTCTAAAGCATTTCGTGACTAACGCAGCCCTGATCAGACAGCCAGACCCACTCTTCTGATCAGGCGCTGCGTCTGCGTGTGTGTGAGTTGTTTCCTTATTACGGTTGTTGTTATTATTCGTTATTGTTAAAGATTGTTTTGAGTTCAACATTTGATTTCATAACACAGCAATGGTTTGAACCTTAATTATAAACCCTTGTTGAACGAATTATGTGTTTGTTCCTGCATATACCTTGCGCGTTGCCTTGAAAGGATATGCTCCTGGATTGATAAAATTAATGTCAGATTAGGGTGGATAAATCATTCTTACCTGGACACCAACATTTTGGCGCCATTGCCGGGGACGCTAACAAGGTGCAAGCAACGATTCAAACCAACCAGACGGTCAATCTCTTGTCCTGGGAAGAGATCAAGCTTTCTCACTCTGCTTCAGGTCCTGAGCGTAGGTTTTGATTTTGGTTTGTTTATTTTTGTTTCTGTTTTCGATTTAGGGCCATCTTCTTGTCCTAGGGAGGGAGGAGTCTTTTGACGCCCTGATCCAGGCCCCGGGTGGAGTGATTCTTTTTCTTTTGTTTTCTTGTGGGGAACCCTTAGCTTTGCCCTGGGGAGGGAGGAGTCTTTTGACACCCTGCTTCAAATCTGGGAGTATTAGGTCTTCCCGTGGATTGTGTTGTTTTTGTTCTTGTCCCAGGGAGTGAGGAGTTCTTTAATGCCCTGCTCTGGGCCTGCAACCCTAGCTTTTTGTTTTGTTGTCTGTCCTTTATTTTTGCGAACTCTTTTATCTTGGGGAAGGAATGGTCTTTTGACACCTTACTCCAAGATTGGAGCATTGTAGGTTCATACATAGACCTTCCATCATTCCAATTTTTTTATGAACAAAGAACCAAATAAGAGGGGCTAAGTGAAAGCCCCGAAAAGGGGAAGACCAGATCTGGGAAGAAAAACTTATATTCAGTAGATTATCGAAAAGGCGAAGTCTGAAGCGTCTTCTCACGCAGCTGCAAGGCCAGGGGCTAGGAGAGTGAAGATCGAAGGACAATCAGTGGATCAACCAGTGCATGCTACGGTGTCCCTTAGTGATTTGGTACAACAGGGTCCTCCAGCAGCAAAAGAGATAATCAACAATGGACCGGACCGAGAGGATCTTGTGCTGGTAATAGCAGAGGAAAAAATTACAAGTAGAACATCAACGGAGTCGGACTGCTCTAGTAAGGGAAAGGAATTTGTAGTCGAGGGATTGAACCATCAGGACACAGGAAGGAGAAACGAGGGGATATTGGTATCACCAAGAGATCAGGGAAGTGCAACTAAAGTAACTCGCGTTCCAGTAGTGAGGAGTCCCCGGCTATCCTCCACAGAGCCTATTGAAATCCCCAGCGATTATTGGAAAATATTTATGGCTCCTATAGCTTCCACTATGGAATTTCCCATTGGGAATTTGGGAGCTGGCACACCTATAAAGCCTATCCCATTAGCAGCCTTACCAAACTTCCATGGGCTGGTTTCAGAGGATCCCGACACATTTTTATTTGAGTTCAATATAGTGTGTCGGGGGTATGATTACACAATAGATGCCCAGAAGTTAAAGATTTTTCCTTCTACACTAAAAGGGGCGGCTCTGCGATGGTTTATGGGCCTTGGAGGAAAATCCATTTCCACATGGAATGATATGCAAACATCTTTTCTGGAAAAGTACCAGGATCACTGCAAATCCCGGAACGTCAAGGAGGAGCTTTTTAAGTTCACACAGAAAGAAGATGAAAGTTTGGAAGATTGTGTGGAAAGGTTTAAGTACCTCTGATAGAGTTCAGGTCATTCTGATCTGGATAAGGAAATTTTGAAGGTTATCCTCCTTCGATCTTTTTGAGAGGACTCAATGGAACTGTTGAACATTGTGGGAAAAGGAGACATCTCCAAGGAAACCTTTGAAGGTATCTGTGATTTGTGTATCCAGTGCTCGAGGGGGCTTGTAAGAAACAGATCAGGGATCTATTCAGTAAAAGGATCTGGCGGGGGTGTTACGAAAGAAGAAATTGGGAACCTGCTAGACAACTTACGGACATATATTCTCAGTACCCTGTCAACACAAATGGACACTTTGCAAGTAAAGCAGAAGCAATTGGAACTGGATAGGACCATGGAAATATTCTTCCTGAAGTGCAAGAAGAATCATCTGGAAAGGGAATTCCCATTAAAGTCCATAGAAAAATGTGACATCTGTGAGTTGAATCATGTAACAAGCTCATGCCCTTCCTTATCGGGCCTGAAAGCGGTGTTTCAAGGAGCAGGGGAGGACATGGAGCAATTGTACCTTATGGGCACTAGGAAGCCGTGGAAACTTCGACCACGGATGGGAAATCAAGGTATGTACCCAGATCCATCTTAGTATTTCAATAGTTATAACATGAATCCTCAGACCATGCCTTGTCCCCCTATGTGGCCGCAATACCAATACCCACTGTGGCAGCAATGGAACCCTCAAGCCAGCATGAGCTCACCATGGGCTCCAACTTGGCGAGGACCCTCTTTAGGGCAGTTTCCTCAACAGATGCCATAGCAGAAACTCCAATTACCCTCCAATGTGCCTCCTGGTAATCAGCTTGTCCATCCTCATCTTCCAATGCAGCCAAATCCTAACCCTAATAATAAAGGAGCCCATCAAGCTGATGTTCTTAACCTACCTTCGTATAGTATCTCTACTGCCGAACTATATGAAATGAATTTGCGATCAGGTCGAACAGTCAATGTTCAACCCCTTCTGGTTATCATTGAACAACTTGATAATGAAGAAAGAGAGGCACAACTGACCAGTAGAGAGCCAAAAAAAATTGTTAAAAACCATATGCCTCCTGCAAAACAACATCAATCTGAACCACCGTACCCAGAGAGATTGATTATGAGTAAACCAAGCCCACAAGCTGAATTTGATTTATTAGGAGAATTGCAGAATTTATATGTTAAAATTCCCTTGTTACAAGCCATGAAGGATGTGCCAATTTATGAAAATACTCTTAGGGAATATTGTTCAAAGAAACCTGCGAAGAAAACTAAGGACCCCCTCACTGTACATGTTATGGGAAAATTATCGAACTTCATGATGGGAAAATCAATACAAGTGAAATACGGAGATCCGGTGAACCCAGTTTTGACAGTACAAATTAATGGAGTAGAGATTCCAAATGTGCTAGTAGACCTGGGAGCTGCCATCAATGTCATCACTACTAAAACCATGCATATATTAGGCCTTCAAAATTTGAAGCATACACCTACAGTGTTGGAATTGGAAAATCGATCTACAGTTAAACCTGTAGGGAAGTTGGAGGACATGACAATTTCAGTAGATGCATGGCATTACCCCGTAGATTTCTTGGTGTTGCATACACAGTCTTCAGTGGGTGGTCACCCCTTAATTCTGGGTAGGCCATGGCTGGCTCCTACAGACGCTTATAATGGGTGTCGTTCAGGAAATATGGTTACCTATAATGGGCATAACACCAAGAACTTGGTACTATACCCACCTACAAAACCAGATGCACCTAAAAAGTCAGCAAGCGGCAAGAAGGTTGTATCTATGATAGAGGTCGAATATGAAGAAGTGAGACCAGTCCTCACTATCGGGCGGGCCCTTCAGTTGAAGCTGGAATCAGAAGATGATGTGATTACTTCCTTCATGAACGATCCTTGTTTCGTTTCAAAGTCAAATCAATAGGTCTTAGAATCCGTCCTAAGCTGTGAAATTTAAGAAGTTATTGAAACAACGGAAGAACTAGAGGAAGATGTTGATGCACCTCAGGAAAGTGTTCAAGTGGAGATAGAACCAGGGAAAACTCTGAATATTAATCCAGGTCTGTCAGAATCCCAGAAGAATCAGTTGGTAGATGTTCTTCAGATACATAAGGAAGCTTTCACTTGGGATTATTCAAACATGAAGGGGATCCCTGCCAACTTATGCACCCATCACATATATATCAAGGAAGATTGTAGTCCTATAAGACAGCCTCAGAGAAGGATGAATCCCGCATTCAAAAACATTGTGAAAGAATAGCTTCAAAAATTATTGGATGTGGGTTTTATCTACCCTATCTCAGATAGCCAATGGGTCTCACCATTGGTAATGGTCCCCAGGAAGAATGGTAAATGGCAGATCTGCGTGGATTATCGAGAGTTAAACAAGGCAACGAAGAAGGATCACTTTCCTCTGCCATTTATCGATCAAGTTTTAGACACATTGGCTGGAAAGAAATTTTTCTCGTTTCTGGATGGGTTTAGTGGATATAATAAAATTCAGATCGCTCCTAAGGACCAAGACAAGACCACTTTCACATGCCCCTGGGAAACATTTGCATACCAGGTCCTTCCTTTTGGCCTGTGTAATGCCCCTACGACATTCCAGAGAGAAATTCTGGGAATCTTCTCTGATCTGATAGATGATGGTGTTGAAATTTATATCGACAATTTCACTCCATATGGAGACTCATTCTTAGAGGGGTTGAAAATTTTAGAAAAATTTCTTGAAAGATGTATACAAGCACGTGTCTCCCTGAGTATAGTAAAATGCCACATGATGATGGAAAAAGGAATTGTTTTGGGACATTTTCTTTTGGCTGAAGGAACCAGGATGGACCTAGCAAAGATAAAGGTAATTCTACACTTTCCAACACCTAAAACACCTACACAGGTACGTAGTTTCATTGGTTGTGCTGGTTATTATAGGTGTTTCATAGAAAATTTTGCAAAAGTAGCACACCCATTATTTCAATTACTGACAAAAGATTTAGAATTTGTGTGGTCAGATGACTGTGATGTAGCCTTCACAAGAATTAAAGAATTAGTCTGCAGTGCCCCGATTCTTAGAGGACCAAACTGGGCGTTACCTTTCCACATTCATACGAATGCTTCCCAAACAGCAATTGGTGCGGTACTAGGACAGCAGGGGGATAAAGTACTTTACGCAGTCTACTATGTTAGTAAGAATTTGGCCCCTACTGAATTAAACTACACGGTGACTAAGAAAGAGTTCCTTGTTGTCGTTTATGCCATCAACAAGTTTCGGCATTATATTACCGCATATTCTACTTTTGTGCACACTGATCATGCAGCCATCAGGTATTTAATGAACAAACTTGTTACCCCTGGTCGTGTTACAAGGTGGTTGTTGCTACTACAGGAATTTGATATTACTATAGTAGATAAACCAGGGAAGGATAATGTGGGTGAAGATTTCTTATCTAGGATAGAACATGATGGTAAGAATACACCAGTTGAAGATAATTTCCCAGATGAGCACATTTTTGCAGTTTCTGCTAACACTCTGTGGTATGCAGACATTGCTAATTACCTTGCTATAGGTGAGGTGCCTCGTCACTTGTCCTATAAGGAGCAAAGGAAGATCATTCACCGAAGTACCCGATATTCATAGATGGCAGGATATCTCTTCCATACAGGGATTGACCAGCAGATTCGACATTGTGTGGCAAAGAATGATATTTATGAGATATTAAAGGTTGCACATGATGGGCCTTGTGGAGGAAATTTTGTAGACAAAAGGACAGGTCATAAAGTGTTGCAGATGGGATATTATTGGCCCTCCATCTTTCGTGACGCTCGGGATTACATTCGAAGGTGTGATAGCTGTCAGCAAATGGGACAACCTGGGAGAGCAGATGAAATGCCCCTTCAACCCCAGATAGTCCTTGAACCATTTGAGAAATGGGCCATCAATTTCATTGGACATTTTAACCCACCTTCTCATCAGAAAGCCTACATCCTAGTTTTTACTAATTATGTAACCAAATGGGTGGAAGGTAGAGCAGTCATGAGAGCAATAGAGAAAGTAGTGGCAAACTTCCTTTTTGAAGAAATCTTTGCTCGGTACAGGACTCCCAGAGAAATTGTATCAGACGGAGGATCACAGTTCACATCCCATATGATAGAGAAATTGATGGAGAAATACGGGGTCAAACATAAAGTAACAACCCCCTATCATCCACAGGCGAATGGGAAAGTAGAGAGTACAAACAAGGTATTGGAAAATATCTTGAAAAATACAGTAGCAAGTCATCGACGGGATTGGGCACAAAAACTTCCAAAAGATTTATGGGCCTATAGAACAACATGGCGGAACACAATGGGGTTTTCTCCATTTGAATTAGTGTATGGAAAATCCCCCTTGTTTCTGGTAGAATTTGAAATTAGCACGCTCAGAACAGCTCTGGAAGTAGGCTTAGATCTATCAGAAGCACAGAAACACTGACTAGAACAGTTGAATGAGTTAGATGAGATTTGATCAGTATTTCTCTAGAGAACTACTGTTGTCCAACAGCAGAGAATGAAATGGCATGATAAATTTATCAAAACTAAGGTGTTTCATGAAGGGGATTGGGCGTTACTGTATGACTCCCGATTTAAGGATTTCAAAGGCAAACTTCATACTCGCTGGATGGGACCATATCAAGTGGATGCAATGTTCGACAATGGGACAGTCAGATTAATTACAATTGATGAGAATTAGACCACGTTTGTGGTGAATGGACACCATCTAAAATTATACCATCATCCAACTTCTAAAGATGCCTCTGTTAAAACCCTTTCAGATTCAGCTGATTTAATGGTTATTGCAATAGAAGACACTCTCACTCATTCCTAAAAAAATAAAAAATAAAAAAGAAAAAAAAATGATGATAATATGTGGTTATTACTTATTTGTTGGTATTTTGCAGGAATAATAGAGAAATATGGCCAGGAGGAAGGTAACATTAGGTGTATTACTCCATCAGTGCTGCTATAGAGATATTTTGTTTCACTGATGTTGTTACTCTGCAACTGCTGCTACTCTGTAACTGTTGTTACTCCGCAAACTGTTGTTACACCGTAGCCACTGTTACTCCGAAGTTGCTGCTACACTATCGATGTTGTTACTCTGAAGATGTTGCTACATTTTCTATTATGTTACTCTGAAGTTGCTGCTAGACTATCAATGTTGTTACTCCAAAGATGCTGCTAGACTGCCGATGTTGTTACTCTGAAGTTGCTGCTACACTGCCGATGCTGTTACTCCGAAGTTGCTGCTACACTGCCGATGTTGTTACTCCAAAGTTGTTGCGACACTACTGATGCTGTTACACCGAAGTTACTGCTACACTGAAGTTGCCGTTACTCCGCAATTTATGTTACTCCGCAACTGTTGTTACTCCGTAGCTGCCCTTACTCCGTAATTGTCGTTACTCTATAGCTGCTTTTACTCCGTAGCTGCTATTACTCACTGTTGTCGTTACTCATTTTTCATGTATTCACTGACGTCGTTATCTTCTATGCTATTACTACGACGGATATTTTTGCTGTTACTCCACTTTAAGGTAAGTCCGCAGGTATGTCTCCGTTGATTTTATGGATTTAATTAAATATTCCAAAAGGACAGTCAAACGTGCTGAGGACGGTCGTCATTTAGTTGGGGGGAGGGAACCATCATAATGAATGACGACGTACTTCGTAAAGGTATTTATGACACACAATTTCCACCAAACCCAATTTAAAGATTTCAAATATGTTGTAATTACACTGTATGAGTTGGAATGCGTACTCGTACGCACGGAAGTCATATCAGTCACCTCCCAACATACCGCATTAAATCCTAATAATATCTAATAGTACGACCATAATCTGTCATTACTCCCAAAGAGTACTGGTACTATTTATCCATTATATTCGAAAATGGCCATATTGTTATTTCAGTTACTAACAATTTGGAGCCCTGTCACTCCCCCCTGCCAGCTAACTGTAGCCGTCGTGCTGACTCCGCTTCTGTTGCAATGGGTGGTCAATCTGTGCGTGATGAACCTGATGATTCAACAAGAATTCGGAGAAATCGAGAGGTATGGCGAGTATTTGAAAATGCAGGTTGGGATGTGTACTTTGACAGGCTGAACTGATGGGATGAAGAACTTGCGATGGAATTCGCATTGAATCTGGAAGAAGGAGCTTCTTGGGTTCAAGGAATTGAAATTCCAGTGACGAAATAAACCATCATAGAAGTCAGTGGATTGGCGCAAGGCGGAGAACGATGGTTTTCAAGAAGAACGCCCCTTCCGGAGCTCCTCGAAGCTTTTCTGCAAGCTGGAGAAAGCATTGCACATAAGGGTTGGGGATATGACAGAGCTTCATTACCTCATCCATGGGGAGAGGTTGTAGAGGTTGTTATAAAATACATGACATGCGAAGGAAGATATTCTACTATCTTCAAATATCACCTCCGCATTTTGGCTCATCTGCGATTTCCACAAGCAGAGGCCTTCTCAATGAATGCGCCCTATTTTCTATGGAGGAGCCTTCATTTGATAGCAAATTCAGCTCGGGGGGCACGACAGGTGTTGGCAGTCCTCTCTCACCATGGGCTGGTCTAGTTGCTAGTAATGAACGCTATTGAGAAGATCCCAATTATGTGGGAATTGTTTCGGAACTCCATAGAGGAGGAAATAGAAGTTGTTGTGGCTGCTAGGGAAGAAGAACCTGAAGCCATACAGGAGGATGAAGAGGGGGATGAAGCCATGTAGGGAATTGCAGAGGATGATGATTACATTGATCAGGAGGATCCCGAGGAGATGGAAATGAAGACTGAAGAGCATGAAGAACAAACGGTTTCCAAAGAACAAGTTGAATTTGTGGAATCGATAGAAGCTGCAGAGATACCCACTAGCACTACTGTCGAGGATGTTACACAAGAACCAGCCCCGTCTGCGGAGTCAACTGAGAAATTATATAGTGCAATGGACATGGAGGTAAACCCACAACAAACGAAAGAGGGTGAATTGGTCGACGTTGCGACCAAGGTCACTCCACAGGGATCTCCAGTTGTCATCGAACCAATGGAGGAGGGTAATCTGATTGAAGAAGGAGTCATGACCACTCCGACTAGAGAAACTGCGGAGGAAATGACGGGGGAACTAAGGTATGAGGCTGACACTACTCCATAAGAACCAGCGTCGACCTCGGGGCTGAATGCAGAGGATTTGTTCCAATTCTCCATCTTTCTTCCAAGGGGAGCAAGGGTAACTCGTTCCCCGCAGCAGAGAGAGGAAGAAAATTTGTCCATTCTTATGGCTTCGAATTTAAAACGAAGGCTACGACTGGAAGAGGCCCCAACAGGCATATCAGCAGGGGAGCATCTTATCGGGTCACCACTAGTCGCGGAGAATGTACATGATGAGAATATGTCCATTGGTGAGGAGGAGGGACCAAGCGGAGCGGTCCCGACGAATGAACCAATGGAGCATGTAGGCGTGAAAAGGGTGAAGCAAGAAATAATAGAAGAAGAACAGGCAAAGGAGGTTGGACCGCCTGTTGGGCCGACAGAGGCAGTCCCGAGGGATTTACCTCCAGCTGCCGAGGCAGAAGAAATACAGGTCAATCAAGAAGAGGAGGAGTTGCGTGGACATCGAAGACTTCCCATCAAACAGAGATACCAACAGCAGTTTAAGGAAGTGATGTGGCTCAAAATGGAAGTGAGAGATTTAAGAAGGAAAGTGCATAGGATGCAGAAACGAATAAGCAAATACAAGTGGCGAGCCAGGAAATCCAAAGTCGCCAAGGTTGAAGAAGGAACTGAAACAGAACAGATTGAACAACTGTTCGAGGCCAGAGAGTATGCCCTAATGGCCGAATTAAAGATGTCTAAGTCTATTGTGGCCCAGTATAAGAATGAGATCAAAATAATTAAGGAGACAACCCCCATAACCATTCTCGGATATCTGTAGCACATAGATATTATGAGAATAAGGCATGCAAAGCAGCAGCTCAAGATGGAGCAGCTGGAAAAACAAGTGGCCGAATTGAAAGATGATAAGGAACAGATGTTCAAACTAGTGCAAGAGTTGATGGCATGTTGTCCCCCTGCTTCTTGTTATTCCTTATTTTTTCGTGAATTTTTTCTTTTATTTTGCATGGAGAGCATTAAGAACGAGGTCAGTTATGAAATAGAAGATGGTGTACAATTCCTCTGAATCATGAGGAATCATGATGTGCCAACTCAGCATTTGATGTGTGAGTTTTATCTACATGGGTATTTTTTATGGTTGGACAGAGACTTTAATCCAGTCCCATGTGTAGGAGACATCCATATGAGGACCCTCACCTCTTATGCTTTCAATCAAATCCATTGGCAGAAGGCTTGTAACACTTTTGAGTCTAATCAAGTTACAAGGCCATTTATAGTAAGAGGGGAACATGGGAGGTCAGATACAATGTTACACAATAAACACCATACCTTTTTGAAATTTGAGGAGAACAAAGAAATAATGTCGAGGACACAAAGGTGGTGCCTCGATATTTGTATTAATCAGTTAACTATTTTTCAAAACGAGGCCCTAGATTGTTGTCAGAGAAGGTGGATGATGTCACTGACAGTTGTCTGGAACATAGAGCCTTTTGGGGTACCCAACTTTGCGTGAGTACTCACCAGGGTACCCAGGTATGTGGCATGTGTTCATACATGCGGGATTCGATGGATGGGGCTTCGGTTTCAGTATCCTGTTATTTGGTTGCCTGTGAATTTTACACCCCAGCGTACAATGTTCCAGCAGATTGGTGGAAGGAGGTTCTTCTTTCAGATGGATTTAAAGTTCCATGGATAGAGATGGCTTTAGAGTATGATCTTGCCAGGCGTCATGAAGCTCACAGTTTGCAGAACCTAGACCTACGGAGGTGGCGAACTACATGAGGGCATGTAGAAGGCTAGTTGGGGGGGAGATGTTGGGCACCAAATCTAGCTATCTTTCTGACCATTTTTATCATCCTTTTTTATCCTTTTCTATTTAATTACCTACAGTTTCTATGCTAAACTTATGAGGTGAATACCCCTAACTTGTCCGATTGGAATATTTTGATTAATGAAGTAAATTCACAGAGTCTTACCTATTTGCGGCACTAAGATATGTGCCTGACTGCAGTTTGGAGAACAGGAACCCTTGCTCCAGCAGCTTTGCAACAGATTTGGTAACGGTCAGCTACAGGGGGATCGCGCAACTGGAGTCATGATTCTCTGGGCCTATTCTTGGTCCCTTGCTCTATCTTGGACATCTGATGATTGTGTTGTTCCAACTACTGTATATTTTTCAATGCGCAATTACCACATTCTGGGGAAGTCTGTTATTCCCTCGCGCTGTGTATAAAATGGAGATTGTTCCTGTAAATGGGGGTTCCCGAAAGGATATTGTAACCACATCTTACAAATTAATAAAATACTTCTGGTTTTGTTGTTCTAAAGCATTTCGTGACTAACGCGGCCCTGATCAGAGAGTCGGGCCCACTCTTCTGATCAGGCGCTGCGTCTGCGTGTGTGTGAGTTGTTTCCTTATTATGGTTGTTGTTATTATTTGTTACTGTTAAATATTGTTTTGAGTTCAGCATTTCATTTCATAGCACAGAAATGGTTTGAACCTTAATTATAAATCCTTGGTTGAACGGATTATGTGTTTTTTCCTGCATATACCTTGCACATTGCCTTGAAAGGATACGCTCCTGGATTGATAAAATTAATGCCGGATTAGGGTGGATAAATCATTCTTACCTGGACACAAACACATTGTTTACCCAGACTTTTCGGGTCTCCAGGTGAGGTAGAAGACATTGATAAATCAATGTAGATATTTCTCACTATCGGCTTATTATTAATGGTCTGGCCCCTCCATATAACCCTATCTCCCCTATTTCCAATATGTAGCCCCTGGCTCCTTAGATATTCATTGTACACGTTCCACTCTTCCTTCAGGTGTTCCGAAAATATAAAATTATCTGCAGACATCCAACCCAGAATCCCATTGATTGGTTCCTTCATGATTTGGGCCAGATAGAAAATACCCTTTGCATTTAACTGTCTTAAAAGTTCATTTCTAAGAGGTACAGGAGCAGGAGACCCTCGCAACCCAGAGTGACCAATTAGAATCTTCGCCCCTTCCCCATACTACCATTTCAAAAAGGAGTAAAACGATGGCCAAATTTGTTTGAAACCATTCCATATAGTTGACCCACCTTTAGTGTCCTGCCAGCCCAGTAAGTAAAGGTCCTCCAAGCCCACATCATTCAAGTACTTAAACTTTAAAATTTCACTCCAAATTCCTCTTGAGGTAATACCCCTCCATAGTGACTTCATAATAAGAGCCCTGCCAAAAATATGTAAATCTTTAAGACCCCAACCTCCATATTCTTTAGGTTTCATAATTATGTCCCATCTCGCTAGATGGTACTTGCCTGTCTCCTTGACACCATTCCAAAGAAAATTGATCGTAGTACTCCTTATGCTTTTTAAAATCTTCATTGGTATCATTTTTGAGCTGCACCTTTGTCCAAATTTTTATGATTTTTATCGAATAAATACATACTTGTACCTGGTGTTTTTAATCGTTATTAATCCATTATGTTGTTAATTAGAGGAATTTAGAAACATTAGTTATTATTCTCGTTATTAGCTAATTTGATGAGTGTTTTTAATAAATTGCTTCTAGATTGCAGGAAGGTTCGATGCAGGAATGCATTCGAGTACGAATTCACCAAATGCATAAAAGCTGCAGCTGGGTAGTTGAATTGAAGTAAGTGAAAATATCCAATTTTCGACCAAATGGAGCAGAATCTCTAAATTCCAAGACATGGGTTGTGTTCAGAGCACCATGTTTCCTATAACCCAAAAACTGTTTGGCGCAATTCGGCTTCGTGAAGGAATTATCGTCAGGGGAATATTCCACTAAAGACCACTCCTAAACATGAACGTATTGGGTCTCTATGAATATTTCTACTCTGGTTATGTTTGGGGATATTGGTTGATACTTCACTTAAAGAGCTAGTACCAGCTATGATTAGTTGGGGTGGAAAGTTGGAGCATATTCTAACTGTCTTGCTTTCTCATCTTTTAGCATGTGCCTAGCGTTGCCCACCTCTTTCAGGGGTTGATGGTTCTATAGAAGCTCATCTTTGAGTACTTGGTAAAAAATAACGTTGGAACATTGATGTTCTGTTGCGCATGCTAACAGAACTACTTTTTTTTTTTTTGTCAGACATCAATTGAAACATATCCATTTCCTTCTCACCTTTCTAAGACATCAGATGCGGATGGATCATTCTTTTCTAAGTACTTGCTGGAAACATATGCAAGAGAAGAATTAGAGTGGCCAACCTTTGATTGGCTACATGTTGATTGTTTGCCTACGTTGATCCAACTTACTTGTTTGTTTCCTTCTAGAGAGGACAGTCTTCAAACATGTATCACATATATCCTTTGAGGAAAATTATCTCATGGCTGGATTTTATAAAATTTCGAGACATAGACATATTGTGGGATACATTGATATGGAAATGGATGAAACAACAGGAAGTCTCTATATTTTCCTAGAATATGTTCCTGGTGGTTCGATTCGGAGAATGCTAGAAAGTTTTGGGCATTTCAGTGAGCCTATGGTTAAAGTTTATGCCAGACAACTTCTTCTAGGGCTTGGGTATTTGCATTCCAAAAATATTGTACATAAGAGATTTAAGAGGTGGCAATTTTCTTGTTGACACTGATGGTATTGTTAAATTGGTAGATTTTGGAGCCTCAAAGACTTTGCCAGGTGCAACAATTGACTCAAAAATAACATATTGTTGTAAGTCCATTAGAGGTTTTGTGTTTTGGATGGCACCTAAAGTACTCAAAGGCAATGGGTATGAACGAAAAACTGATATTTGGAGTGTGGGATGCACTGTTCTTGAAATTCTTAGTACTTCGCACCCTTGGCCAGAAATGGATAATGCCTGAGCTTCCATCTTTCATCTTGCACAGTCCAAAATTTGTCCTCCCTTACCAGATGACATACCTGATGCGGTTAAGGATTTTCTTGGAAAATGCTTTCAAGTCAATCCTAAAAGAGTGCCCAACTGCTGCTGAGCTTATGAGACACCCATTTCTGCAGATGGATACTGCATGAAAGGTTAATCAACGACGAGAATAGCTATTAGATCTCAAGTATCTGAAAACGATCTCAATTGTTTAATCTTGTAAACATAATTTTCCCTGGAAACAGATGACATACGAATTTATTAATACAATTATCGATGATTTGTTTGCATTTTTTTATCAAGATGCCAATATTGCACTGCGTCTCAGCGATGGATATACCCAGTTGATAAGAAATGTGTGAACGAGTTTGGTCTCGAAGGAGAGGAGAAGAAGGATGTTGGGATGGATGGCTTAGTCGAGGATAACATCCCTTCCACAGATGAAAATTCCATGGACTGTTGTGGGAAGGGTAGCTGTTAAGGTTGAAGCTTTAGATTGAAATATTGGTAACGATGGAGATAACAAAAAGAGCAAGTAAATTTTATTACACTTCGGGACAATCAAATGGGACTGGCATGTGTCCAACGTTATGCCATAAATTATTTCAACCGTAGCAATATCAACATGGGAATTTTATGGGTGGAAGACACATATGAAACGGTTTTGCAGGCAATTTCTCTTCGATTCGGATAAGCCAAGCTTAAATGGCATTTTGAGAGACGCAAAGGGAAATCACAGCCTTCGTTGAGCGCTTTTCCATCCTTAATGAAAATAGTTGTTGGGATTGCTATGCAAAGTCAACAAAATTTGAATTTCCTCCAAAAGCCACGAACGCATCTTCCAGCAACAGTAAAATCCCATGAAAAGAGGAGCAATTTCCGAATTTGGCATTATGTTCAAAGCTAATTCTTATTCCAGCAATTTGTAAAACCAATAATTTTCTATATTTCTCTAGTTGAAGCTCCATTTTTGCATGTATATATAACAATGCACATGAGATAGGGAGGTAGTAGTTGTAGGGAGAGAAGTTGATAGATAGGGAAATTTGGGTAGCTGTAGAATGATAGTAGTAGCATTCGCTGGGAAGAAGTCGATAGATAGATATGGAGGTAGTAGTTGTATAATGGAGGGGGTCGATCCATTAGAGATAGGTAGTTGCGCAATAGATAGAGTGTGTGTATGTAAAAAAAACAAAGAATGTGAGTTAGAAATGTAATTGCAGAGGGGCAACTAATGAATTACTAGCCCATGCAATAGTTTGTGGATTGGGATTTTTAAATTGTCCATTTATTTTCTGGTTATAATTTTATTTGTTGTGCGTAGTATGTGATGTTATGTATATAGATTGAGTTCAAGTTTCGAGCATAGTAAGTGTTCCCGTTGTTATTATACGCCATCAACGTCACTGTGAGCCCACGCAAGATCTGAGCGTAAGCTGGGCTGTTAGGGAAAGACGTATTCGAGGGAGTAGATTCATATGAGTGCAGTAAGCACCTACCAGTTGAGCGTAGAGTCACTATAGTAATAGCCTTCCATGAGAACGATTCCAACATGATTTCAAGTGGTCTAGATGTGGAGCGATAGCGCAGATTTAATCTGTGTTCAACCAATACATTCAAAAGTCTATCAACAGAAGTTTCGTCTGCATAGAATTTGGGTTTTGGTATAAGTTAATTTTATCACGCGTTCAAGTGCAGAGATGGAGAAACAACGCAGATTCGATCTGAATTCAACGCATTTATTCAACGTGATTTATTAGTAAGAGAAATTCTACCGTGGAGTTTGGAGTTGATATCAAATATTTTATGTTCATTATTACATTATTTGAAATATTTCTATGGCCAAAGGAATTCACCATTGCAGAATGAAATGTATGTGAAATGTTGAAATAATGATCATATTTTGTTTCTTTTGGATAGAGTTGTAATTTATGAAAAGAAACAAGGGATACTTATCTTCCATGACAAAGAAGGGAAACATGGGACTTGAAAAGAGGGACATATTTTGCGTAGTTGAATTAAAGGTTCTTCTTGATTATTTGTAATATGATTTTTATATAGGATCTTTTAAGTGTTGTTTTACATGAAGCAAATTAGTTTTATTTTAGGAATAGTTAGAATTGTCCTTTGATTAAAAAAATCTTGAATTTGTTATCAAGGGTAGTTTAGACAATTAGTTTAACATGTGAATTTATAATGTGTGGTCTTTTGCTTGTCTCAAGATTAGTTTCGAATGTTAGTTTCAAATTGATGAAAGAAATAAACAAGATCACGGTTTTTAAGTTATCATAGGAGATTTTTAATGCGAGTGCGAGAATGATACATGATTGAATATTGTCTTGAATTTCATCATAGTTTAATTACAGTGTGGAGTTTGTAGTGAATGCAATTGGTTAAGTAGGTTTCCTTTCAAGCTTGTTTATTTACCAGCAAACGTGTGTTTCATTTGGATATCTAGTTCATCATTACAAGGAATATATTTATACTCTGATCAGTAAGCTAAGCCAATACGCAGTACAACTCACGTTTACGACTCCCGGATTGATAATTAATATTGAGAGGTTTAATCCGACAATTAATCCAACCAACATTTTGGCGTCGTTGCCGGGGAGTTGTATTTTGGCTCACGTAAAAATTTTCTTACAAAGTTTCAAGGATGTTGCAGGGCAGTCAGAGGGCAGAGAGAGTACGGTAAGACGTGAGTGAAGAGCCACGCATCTACTATTGTGGGGTTGCTCCAAAGTCTGGCCATCTTGTGTATCTCTTGAGCTTTTATATCCTTATCTTTCTTATGTGTAGAAGTAGAAGCAAGCTTTAGACATTTAATTTCCAAATTGCCTTGTTTTCATAGATTAAATAGTACTTTGATTTGGCATTTTCCTTTCATGCATGCGTGGTGAGCTTTATTTCAGTCAGAAGATTTTAAAATTCATATCTTCATAATCCAATCTTCAACGTTATATCATTTTTGGGGTACTGTAAGAACCCTTGCGTACTAATCCATGTGATGACAGAATGTACCAGTTTGATTGTTGAAGACAAGAAGATGGTATTTTGAGGAATCATTCAATGAGGATTTTTCATGCTGCTACAGAGACAGACAAATCATCCGATGAAGAATTCACAAGCACTGAATTTAATATCTTGCTTGAACATAAATTTAATATAATTAAATATTTGATTTCGAAATTTGATGATTTGCAGGAGCAAGAGAAGGATGAAGAACCACTGCTTATCCTTTGCACCAACTGTCGAAAGAAACACTGCCTTGGAAAGTGTCAACTTAGCAATCTGGAAGTTTGCAAAATTTGTGAGGATGGTCATGCAACCGAACACTGCCCATCATTGCCACAGTTACGAAAGGTACTTAGGGAATCATGTAAGGAATTGAATCAACCGCCAGGTATAACTCAAAACCAAACACCATTTGATACTTGGAATAATGATTATTTTCCTGAGCAGGTTCCTCAGCATGTTTATAATCCTAAAATTTCATGGCAAACTTTTAATCCTCCTCCAATTGAATATCTTACTTCGTGGCCGCAATGGACCTCACCTTGGCCCTCATCCTCGAGCGAGATATCTCCATGGCCTCAAGAATCGTTTGCATCCTTCTCTCTAGAGAAATATCCCATGCAAATTCAATCATATGAGCACCAATAAAAACCACAATTCCTTTCCAATGCACCATTAAGTTATCCTCCTCTATGGTCCCAGCCGCATGTGCAACCTTACCCTAACCCTTATCCTTACCCTATGCCTAACCCTAATCCATACCCTAACCCTAGTTCATACCCTAATCCATACCCTAGTCCTAACCCTAATCCACACCCCAGATCTAACCCTACTTCTAATTTAAAACCTAGACTTAACCTTAGTCCAAAGCCTAATCGCGATCCAAATCCAAACCTTAGTCCACGCATTAACCCAAACCCTAGTGCAAACCCTAGCCCAAACCACATCCTAAACCCTAATCTAAACCATTAGGTTGCACAACAGTTTGAACCACCTATTCTTTTTGTTGATTCCCCTATTGAACAAAATGTCACACCCTCCATGTTGGAAAAGGGAATGAATCTGGAAAATTCCCCAATTACTACAGAGCATTCACCCTGGGAAGATGTAATTCAAAGACCACTAGAGGAGCAACCTTTTGATTGGAACATGTTCTAAAAATGTTGTTGAAACTCAAAACCCTAGAATTTCTCTCAACCATTCTTGTCAATTTGAAAATCAAATATTTGAGCCTGAACCTGAGGGATTTATCTTTTGTCTTTCACCTGATCCCTTTTGCCTCCAGGAGAGTGACTATCAAACTGTGGAAGATTTGCATCAGTTGGAGAATCATAAGTATGTGGGTTCCATTGAATCCTGGTTTCGAGCAGTCATCAAGCTATCTTATTTCCCCAGCATTCAGAAACTCTTGGTGCCATATCAATTAAAGCAACTGGTTTCTCATGCTTTCATATGTCTTGAAGTCTAATATTTAAAACTAAGCGTCAGTATAATAAGCATTTGTTACGCACATGGCTTCATTGGAAGTACTCATATACTTGAAAATGAATCTTTCACCTCTTAGGGTAAAGTAGGGTAGGAGAATAAGTGAATAAAGCAATTACAATGCTATTAGGGTTTTGAATTTTAAATAATGCTTGTCAAAACTACTTTTGATCCACATTAGTTGTTAACACACACATTTGTAACAAATCTTGTGGAGTACAATTCGCTCTAATGCCTCATTATTTTGCAAAAAGTAACCATGATTAATCGCTCTAATAATTTGTTGTCTCGGATATATATATTTCATTTTCCCTTAGAAGGTACTATTGGAAAACCCCTATGGTGGACCACTCTTGCAAACATCATAGTGAGCTATTCAGGAGAACACTAGCATTCTGAACTCAAAGAATCTTTCAGTCATTGTCTAGGATATCTTTAACAAGTCTTTTGGGTAGAGGAATTAGCCAGCAATTATTAGTCATTAAAAACTTTTCACGCGATCCTGTAATCTTAAGGAGTAGATCTGTGTCCCCACTTATTAAGTAACCTTTAAGGTTAATCATAATCAGAGCTTACAAATATTTAGGGAAGGATAGGAGGTCTCATAATGAGCCGACCTACAACGATCATGAGACTTAGCATGCATGACATCACTGCTCTTGGTCACCAAGCCAGAGTAATGGCTTTCAGCCAAAAAACTGGAAGACAGGAGGTCTCATCATGAGCCGTCCTGTTCATTCATGTTACTTCTTGTGAGTGGCACTGCCATCAGCTGGTTACCAAGCCAGGACAGTGGCCTTCATCTAAAAATTCAAATAAACAAACTCTGAATCTGTATCTAGTAAGTGGGATACTGACATTTCGCTAGGTTAAAAGACATCCCTATCGAGGTTATGGACACCTGCGGGAAGTAGGGCCATGTCTGTGGTATTAAAGTTAACTGCATACTCTGATTTGCTTGGCTATCCTTCTCTTTCCCTAAGACTCATCATTTTTCTTGGACAATAGTTTTGAGCTGATTTGAAGATGATGCTTTGAGTTCTATCTTTCAAAAATCAAGAATCTTTGAATGATGTGGTACCCTTAGTGAAGGTAATTCATTGTACTAGATTAAAAGGAAATTTATTTTTAAATCCGGATGACAATGTAGTTTATAGTGTTCAATAAAGAGGGTGTTGATTGGTATCGTAACTCACTTTAATGGTATTTGAAGTGATGAATTACTCAATGATGACTATTCACAAGGTGTTGGTTGCCGACAATGTGTATTGATTGTAGTTTCCTCCACATATGTGATGAATGGCCTAGGTACAAGATTGTTATAGTAGGTGCATGAAACCTGTGGTAGTATTTGTAAAATTTCACCTCTTCTGTAAAACTTGATTTTATCATAAGACTTTGGAAAAAACAAAATATGGGACAAGGTAACAGGTATATGCAATACTATTTTCTCCATCATGTCTACTTTCGGTACCTGATTTTGTTTTATCATTTCACATGGTTTTGACTGGCATTGTAATATTTATGTGCAGGCTAATGAAGGCATTTCATTATCAAGCATCTCCATCCTTATTTGCTAAAATCTTTGCTAACATTTTCCCTACCTTATTTCATCGTCTTAAAGTTTTTGCTTGCACGAGGACGTGCAAGAAGTTCAGCATGGGGGGATGTTGAGTTGCATCTTTGTCCAAATTTTTACAGTTTTTATCAAATAAATACATACTTGTACCTCGTGTTTTTAATCGTTATTAATCCATTATGTTGTTAATTAGAGGAATTTAGAAACAATAGTTAGTATTCTTGTTATTAGCTAATTTTATGAGTGTTTTTAATAAATTTCTTCTGGATTGCAGGAAGGTTCGGTGAAGGAATGCATTCGAGTACGAATTCAACAAATTCATAAAAGCAGTAGCTGGGTAGTTGAATTGATGTAGGTGAAAATATCCAATTTGCGACAAAATGGCGCAGAATCTATAAATTTTGAGACGTGGGTTGTGTTCATAGCACCATGTTTCCTATAACCCAAAAACCATTTGGTGAAATTCGGCTTCGTAAAGGAATTATCGTCAAGGGAATATTCCACTAAAGACCACTCCTAAACGTGAACGTATTGGGTCTCTATGAATATTTCTACTCTGGTTATGTTTGGGGATAGTGGTTGATACTTCACTTAAAGAGCTAGTACCAGCTGTGATTATTTGGGGTGGAAAGTTGGAGCATATTCTACGTGTCTTGCTTTCTCATCTTTTAGCATGTGCCCAGCGTTGCCCACCTCTTTCAGGGGTTGATGGTTCTATAAAATCTCATCTTCGAGTACTTGGTAAAAAATAACGTTGGAACATTGATGTTTTGTTGCGCATGCTAACAGAACTACTTCCTTTCTTTTGTGTCAGACATCAATTGAAACATATCCATTTCCTTCTCACCTTTCTAAGACATCAGATGCGGATGGATCATTCTTTTCTAAGTACTTGCTGGAAACATATGCAAGAGAAGAATTAGAGTGGCCAACCTTTGATGGGCTACATGTTGACTACTTTCCTATGTTGATCCAACTTACTTGTTTGTTTCCTTATAGAGAGGACAGTCTTCAAACACGTATCACATAGCTCCTTTAGGGAAAATTATCTCATGGCTGGATTTTATAAAAGTTTGAGACATAGACATATTGTGGGATACATTGATATGAAAATGGATGAAACAGCAGGAAGTCTTTATATTTTCCTAGAATATGTTCCTAGTGGTTCGATTCGAAGAATGCTAGAAATTTTTGGGCATTTCAGTGAGCCTGTGGTTAAATTTTATGCCAGACAGCTTCTTCTAGGGCTTGGGTATTTGCATTCCAACAATATTGTACATAAGATATTTAAGAGGTGGCAATGTTCTTGTTGACACTGATGGTATTGTTAAATTGGCAGATTTTGGAGCCTCAAAGACTTTGCCAGGTGTGACAATTGACTTAAAAAAAATAGATTGTTATAAGTCCATTAGAGGTTCCTTGTTTTGGATGGCACCTGAAGTAATCAAAGGCAATGGGTATGGACAAAAAGTTGATATTTGGAGTGTGGGATGCACTGTTCTTGAAATGCTTACTACTTCGCACCCTTGGCCAGAAATGGATAATGCTTGGGCTGCCATCTTTCATCTTGCGCAGTCCAAAAGTGGTCCTCCCTTACCAGATGACATACCTGATGCGGTTAAGAATTTTCTTGGAAAATGCTTTCAAGTCAATCCTAAAAGAGCGCCCCGCTGCTGTTGAGCTTCTGAGACACCCATTTCTGTAGACAGATATTGCATGAAAGGTTAATCATCGACAAGAATACCTATTAGATCTCAAGTATCTGAAAAGGGTCTCAATTGTTTAATCTTGTAAACATAATTTTCCCTGGCAACAGATGACATATGAATTTATTAATACAATTATCGATGATTTGTTTGCATTTTTTTATCAAGATGCCAATATTTCACCGTCTCTTAGTGATGTATATACCTAGTTGATAAGAAACGTGTGAACGAGTTTGGTCTCGAAGGAGAGGAGAAGAAGGATGTTGGGATGGATGGCTTATTTGAGGATAATGTCCCTTCCACAAATGAAAATGCCATGGACTGTTGCGGGAAGGGTAGCTGTTAAGGCTGAAGCTTCAGATTCAAATATTGGTAACGATGGAGATAACAAAAAGAGAAAGTAAATTTTATTACACTTCGGGACAATCAAATGGGACTGGCATGTGTCCAACGTTATGCCATAAATGAATTTCAACTGTAGTAATATCAGCATGGGAATTTTATGGGTGGAAGACACATATGAAATGGTTTTGCAGGAAATTGCTCTTCGATTGGGATAAGCCAAGCTTAAATGGCTTTTTGAGAGATGCAAAGGCAAATCGCAGCCTTCATTGAGCGCTTTTCCATCCTTAATGAAAATAGTTGTTGGGATTGCTATGTGAAGTCAACAAAATATGAATTGCGTCCAGAAGCCACGAACGCATCTTCCAGCAACAGTAAAATCCCATGAAAAGAGGAGCAATTTCCAAATTTGGCATTCTGTTCAAAGCTAATTCTTATTCTGGCAATTTGTAAAACCAATAATTTTCTATATTTTTTTGGTTGAAGCTCCATTTTTGCATGTATATATATCAGTGCACATGAGATAGGGAGGTAGTAGCTGTAGGGAGAGAAGTTGATAGATAGGGAAATGTGGGTAGTTGTAGAATGATAGTAGTAGTAGTTGCTGGAAGAAGTCGATAGATAGATATGGAGGTAGTAGCTATAGAATGGAAGGGGTCGATCCATTAGAGATAGGTAGCCGCGTAATAGATAGAGTGTGTGTATGTAAAAAAAACAGAGAATGTGAGTTAGAAATGTAATTGCAGAGGAGCAGCTAATGAATTATTAGCCCATGCAATAGTTTGTGGATTGGGATTTTTAAATTGTCCTTTTATTTTCTGGTTATAATTATATTTTTTGTGAGTATTATGTGATGTTATGAAGATAGATTGAGTTCAAGTTTCAAGCATAGTAAGTGTTCTTGTTGTTATTATATGCCATCAACGTCACTGTGAGCCCACGCAAGATCTGAGCGCAAGCTAGGCTGTTAGGGAAAGACATATTCGAGGGAGCAGATTCATATGAGTGCAGTAAGCACCTACCAGTTGAGCGTAGAGCCGCTATAGTAATAGCCTTGCATGAGATCAATTCCAACATGATTTCAAGTGGTCTAGAGGTGGAGCGATAGCGCAGATTTAATCTGCGTTCAACCAATACATTCAATAGTCTATCAACAGAAGTTTCGTCTGCATAGAATTTGGGTTTTGGTATAAGTTAATTGCAGCACGCATTCAAGTGCAAAGATGGAGAAACAATGCAGATTCGATCTGCATTCAATGCATTTATTCAACATTATTTATTAGTAAGAGCAAGTCTACCGTGGAGCTTGGAGTTGATATCAAATATTTTATGTTCATTATTACATTATTTGAAATATGGCTATGGCCAAGGGAATTCACCATTGCCGAATGAAATGTATGTGAAATAATGAAATAATGATCATATTTTGTTTGTTTCGGATAGAGATGTAATTTATGAAAAGAAACCAGGGATATTTGTCTTCCATGATAAAGAAGGGAAACATGGGACTTGCAAAGAGGGACATATTTTGCATAGTTTAATTAAAGGTTCTTCTTGATTATTTGTAATATGATTTTTATATAGGATCTTTTAAGTATTGTTTTACATGAAGCAAATTAATTTTATTTTAGGAATAGTTAGAATTGTCCTTTGATTAAAAAAATCTTGAATTTGTTATTAAGGGTAGTTTAGGCAGTTAGTTTAATGTGTGAATTTATAATGTGTGGTATTTTGCTTGTCTCAAGATTAGTTTCGAATTTTAGTTTCAAATTGATGAAAGAAATAAATAAGATCACAGTTTTTAAGTTATCATAGGATATTTTTAATGCGAGTGCGAGAATGATACATGATTGAAGATTGTCTTGAATTTCATCGTAGTTTAATTACAGTGTGGAGTTTGTAATGAATGAAATTGTTTAAGTAGGTTTCCTTTCAAGATTATTTATTTACCAGCAAACGTGTGTTTCATTCGGATATCTAGTTCATCATTACAAGGAATATATTTATACTCTGATCAGTAAGTTGAGCCAATACACAGTATAACTCGTGTTTATGACTCCCGTATTGATAATTAATATTGAGAGGCTTAATTCAACAATTAAGCCGACCAACAATCACATATATATGTGCCCAATAAACCATAATTTGTTGTAGAACAACCTCTACCAAAATCAGTGTCCCTCCTTTTGACAGCCATTTTGTAGACCAGCCACGAATTCTTCTATCAAATTTTTCTATCATCCAACTCCAGTCCTTAATGCCATATTTATTAGGCTTCATGTGGAAACATGGATATTTAAAACCCAGCCCCAAGGGAGCAAACCTGATGTTAAACAAGGCTCCAATCGAAGCAGCCAGATTCTCTCCATCCTCCTCATGATAGATGCAGGACTTACCAAAGTTTTTCAACATGCCAGAAGCCTTACATAACTTTACAAAAATATCATAAAAGACCTCCCACACCTTCTTAATGAGTAAACCAAATAGCAGAACGTCATCCACAAAAAAATTATGGGAAATCTCTCTGTGGTGTGAGATTATGATACCTCTAAAGCTACCCAATTTGACTACCTGACTTATTTTTGTGCTTAAAGTATCCATGACCAAAATGAACAGGAGTGGGGAAAGAGCACATCCCTGTCTCAGACCATGATTAGGCCTGAAAAATCTAGTTGCGACTCCATTAATAATGATATCCATCAAAGAATTACTAACACACGCCATCATCCAATTGAAAAATGCCCTATCATTCCAATCTTAAATAATATCAGCCTTAACAGTCCCTAATCAACCATGTCATAAGATTTACTAGGGTTGATCTTCATTACCATTTCCTTCATTTTCATAGAGTGGATACAATGTATCACTTCTTGCATTGTAGCCGCTGCATCGTGTATACTTCTGTCCTTTAAAAAACTTGCTTGTTCCGGGTATATGAATCTAGAAAGAACTTTCTTGATCCTTTCTGCAATTATCTTTGAGATTACTTTATATAGTGTGTTACAAAGCGAAATCGAACTGTAGTCATCAAAATTAACTGCACCTTTCTCGGGTCAGGATCAGGACTAAAAATGTTGAATTTAAAACCCCATTGATCTTTCCTGTGGTCTTCGCTTCCTCCACCATTTCCACTATGATATCGAAAAATATATCAGCAAAGTAGATGAAAAAATCTGGGGTCCAACCGTTAGGCCCCGGACCCTTATCCATCGCAAAGGATTCTAGAACCAAAACAACCTACTCCTTGCTGATCAATTTCTTGAAGTCCTCCAACTCTCCCTCCTCAAGCATTGTCGGGATCTCTTCAACCGCGCATAACTATTCTTCTTGTGCCAACACCTCCCGAGTCTTATATAGACTATTAAAATGGTTAGCACCCTCATTTTGGATGTCCTGCAAAGAGGTGATGGAAGAGCCATCGACCTTGATCTGCCATATCGAATTTTTATTTTTTCTCCTTGACGCATAAGCATGAAAGAACTTTGTGTTCTTATAACCTTCCCGAAGCCAAATCGCTCTACTTTTAAGTCTCCACGACTGCTCTTCTATCATAAGAAATTTCCTTCTGTCCTCTTCCACCTCCTTCAGTCTCTCCCAAGTACCATTCCTTGGATTGTCAGTCTCCATCTCTTTCAACAAATTGACGGTCTCCACCTTGTAGAACTTGAGTTTATCCTACAAAAGTATCTTCATTGCATGTTCCCATATTTTTACCTTCCCTTTCAGACCCCGCAAAGTCTGGGTCAAGTAATTCATCACCGAGATCTTACCTCCCCTTGGGTTTTGTTTCATATGCTGAGCCACCAACGAGACAAAGGAGGGGTCCTGTAGCCACACCCTATTGAATTTGAAATGGATTCCCCTGATTCCTTCTCAAACCGCCGATCCAAAATAATAGGTCTATGATTTGATATAATGACATCACCAATGGTCACTAACCATTCCCCCATCTGAGCCAATAAGTTAACCTTTACCACAAAACAGTCTATCCTCTTACAAATGGAATCCTTACCATGTATGTCACTAAACCATGAGGGACCCTGATCCTTCATCAGTAAATCACAAAGGTGATGTGATTTAAAGATCTTCAAAATTGGACCTGCCATCTTGTCCTTTCTTCCTTTAGCCCCCCAGGTCTCACCATCCCGCAGAGCTAAATTAAAATCTCCTACTATTAACAAGTTATCCAAGAGAAGTATACCACTTCTCGCCATTCTATGCCAGCAAGAAAGCCTATCCCAATAAAGAGCATAAATGTTTATAAGATGTATCCTGTGCTCAAAACCCTTGACAAAACCAGAGAGAATAATCCCTCTGAAGAAACTGAAAGCCTTGAACAAGGCAATAGTAAGATCCCACATCACTATTTCCCTGCCTGATCTTCCTACTATATCCCTCGCCACCAGATGTGAATCTGGGAACATGGCGCGAAAACAGGAAATTGATTTTTCAGCCTCGTGCATATTTTCTTGTAAAAAAGAAAAAGTGGGTTTTCTCAAACAAAAACACTGGCGCATTGACAAAAAATTATTCAAGCCCCCCAGTCCCCGAATATTCAGTGATAACAAACTAATCATGGCGCATCCTCCTGAGGGTTTAATGCTTTAAGAACATTGTCTAGTGCCAAATTCACAGGAATATCTCTAAATTTCCCACCACCCAGAATGACTTTCCCTATAGATGAAGAAAGAGACCTTTTTTTTAACCCTTGGTCGCCCTTTCCCTCTAAGAAGCATAACGTTAGCAGTGGAAGAAGGGCTAATAATCAGAGGGGGAGAACTAGTCTTAACTTTATCCACTGTCAAGGGAACCAAATTAGCTTTCGGGTCCAATAACAGCAGCTCGAAGGCACTATCGACCAAATTCCGTGGCGACAGAGGACGGGATACGGGAATGGGGAAATAGGCCCCGATAGTTCAGGTGCAGGCCCTTCAAACACACAGTCAGAGGAAGGTAAAGATATGATAAGGGCTTGTGGATCCAGGGAATCAGCTCTCTAGTCAAAAGGGGTCAGACCATCAACATTGAAAGAAGACAGGTGGGGAATGATCAGAGGTGTCATAACTAGTTCCCCAACAACACTTACATGCTCACCCACTTCAGCCATGGGCATCCTACCCCCCTCAGAATCTAAAAAAGTGCCCCCCCCGGAAACCATCAACCAGGAGACCCCCACCTGCAACACAATTATCCATCTCCCCGAGTGAAGCATCATCGGAAAACATGTGATAATGAACACGAGACTTACCCAAAGAGATAGTCCTCGAGGGGAGAGGCGCTGACACCTTTACGCTCCGACCATTTGTCTTCCGAGCTCCCCGAACACCATTCAGGCCTCCACCATAGTCTGGGCTCCATCTAGCATAAGAGCGCATTAGATGCCCTATAGCATGACAGAGGTGGCATCTGAAAGGTGTATTCCAATAATCCAGGTTCTGGAAATACGACGACCCCTCCCACTCGAGGTCCACATCTTCCGGAAGGCCCCTCGCAAAGGAGACCTCAACCAAAATCCAGACCACCCTCTTATCAAAGATGCCTTTACACTTTGGATCTACAAATTTGCAAATGCCAATGCTGTCTCTGATGCTCTTTAGCACCCCCATCGACCAAAACTGTATAGGTAAACCCGGAAGTTTAACCCACAAAAAATGGTTTCTTGGAGCATTTTCGACTGGGTGGAAGTCAGTCGACCAACGATACAATGGTAAGAAAGAACGCCCGATGACCCAGGTTCTCTGAAGAATCTCCTGCACATCCTCAACCTTCAAGAAATGAAAACAAAACCACCCCATGGGAAGCTTGCTAATCTTGGGTTCGTACCCAATTACCTTCACCCAGGCCTCCATTAACCACTTTTACAAATCAACCGAGCTTTGGCTAGCAAATTGCCACCTTCCCACCAGCCCCCTCGTGAGCAAACTATCGGCCTGCTCCCACATCACATCATTTCCAAAGCTAAGTAATCTCCTCTCAGTTCCAGGTTTAAACAACTTCACCACCCTTCTTCGAGAATTGTAAGCCTGAACCTCAGAGGTCCTCTTGGTCCCATAGCCAGATCCCTTTGCGACTTTCTGATAACCAACATGTGACTTAGGGATGGTATGTGGATGGCTTCATTGACAACTCCGAAGTAAAGAACAGTTGTCTGCCTTGTACCCTTTTTCTACCAGCTCCAATGCATGTAGTAAATCTGCATTGAGGATCTTTGTCTCGAGATCACACACAATGTCGTCGGACGCCATAATCCCCTCACATCACCCAGATAATAAAAAGGGAAGCCTATGAACGTAAACCCAAGTGAGGGTGGTGGCTGTGAAAATAAAGAGAATGTCAAAAAAGTAGGTAAAGACCCCTCCTACGAACAATTTGTGGTCCCAATCAGATATGCATCATATCAAGGATGATCATCAAAGACCACGTAAATTACACCTTCTCATAACTTCCATCCGACCACAAGCCACTCAAAGCCATCAACCCCTACCCTGGAATTTAAAAAAAAAAACGATCCTGGAAAAAAGGAATCTCAAACGGCCCAAAACAAACCAAGGGATTCGAGGTTCGAAACACATCAACCCGAACAAAGCCAGACCTGCCTTAAGCTTTGGCACATCAGCAACATTAACAGCTTCCAAAGATCCACCACCTCTCTCACAGAAAAATCTTACAACTCTTCCAGGGCCTGTAGATAATCACCGACCGAAACTAGCCATTTGACACCCAAGTCTGATTCTCTGTAACCGAAGGGGCGACTGTCCCAAGAAAGAAAAAATTTAAGGCCTCCGTTATCCTCCAAATCCTCCAAACCATTGATGAGAAAGTAGTTGTGACCACCTCTATGCGTCCGCCCTCGAAATACTCCTCATCATTATAAGTGGTTTAAGGTTCATCACCCAGACCAAACTGGACACGGTACTTTTTCTCAGGAGTTGCTTCAACCTCTTTGTCCAATGGCTTCCAACAATTCCTCTTTCACTCATGAGTGACCTGCAAACCTTGAATAGGGACACCCATTTCATTAGAGGAATGTTGAAATCTAAAATGGGCCTCCTAAGGAAATAATAAAATAATAGTTAAACCAATAAAATAATATTTATGAATTTGAAACTCACTTTTTGCACCACAATTCATGTAACCATAATTACATTCAATCCAAAAGTTATACCAAAATAAAATTAATACAAAAAATTGTATTGATGTGACTATAAATGAAAATGAGTTTTTCAAGTAAAAGTCATTATAATTGAACAACTAATACATTTTTCTTTTGTACTTAAATAACTTAAAATAAAATATAAATATAAATTTATAAATTCTTAATTATGTTATATATTATTAATTAAAATTTATATTATTTAAATTGTATATAACATGTAATTAATATACTATATAAAAATAAAATAGTATAATATAATATAATAAATATATAGGGATTTGCATTGTTTCTTTCAAGAAATATGAAATTACAATAATATATTTTTATTCAAAAAATGTGAAATGACATTTAGTATGAGTACTTTACTTTGACTTTAAAAGTACTTAAAGGACCACCATGGTTAACCACGAGTTTTTATCCACCATTGAAAAAGTAAATACGATTAATTCAAGCAATGCCACCTCAATCATTATAGATGATGTCATCCCTAAAATATGATTGGTTCTCATAAAGTGAATTTTAATTGTACATTTTTATTAGGAGACCTATTTTAGACCTCAAAATTCCCATAATACCACTCTAAAAAAACCAACTAGCCCCTACACCACCACAACTCATGCAACAGCTTACAACAGACCAAAGCACATAGGGAGAAGAAACTACGTGTAGAAAGGGTGTGCGCTACGAAGAATGCAGAAAGACTCACGTTAACCCTTTCTTTACCTGTTGTAATCGCAACAGCGAACAGAAGGAACAAAATTAAACCATCAAAACGAGCGCCATTGAATTCCAAGGTTCAATGGCGTTTTATTCCCGGCCCGTACCCAATTCCACGTCTGCTCCATAATTGAGGAGATACAGTTGGCAGGCAATTTAATGAAAGAGAAATAATTTTTCTTTCTCCTATTTGATGTCGATAAGGGAATGGAACCCCTCCTCACAGATGGTCGGAAGCTTCATTCTCCAGGGGCCATTGAAGGAATGTTGTTATAATACTCCCTCTGCTTGCGTAAGGAAATTCGTCAGGCAATGGAGAGCGAAACCCTTCGTATTAGGCCTAGTTACCAAATTAGGCAAAAATCTGTGGTATTAAGCATAGTTACCAAATTAAATCGGATTAGGATAAAATAATTATAAATTTCCAGTGATTAGTTCAGATTAATACGCTAGTTTCAATTACTTAAAATATTGAATTGACCAACGATTTTTTTTAAATGAGGTAATCTGCTAAAAATATAAAATAAATACAGCCATTATAAAACTTTCTAACATGTTTTTGGATGATAGTGAACCCCGTCCCAGTTTTACTGTGAAATGGTGAGCTTGGTGTGGGATTTGATTAGCGAATTTCGTTTTCTCTACTGTGAAATAATGAGCTTGGCGTGGGATTCGATTAGCGAATTTCGTTTTCCCTATAGGATAACGAGAATGGTTAGGATAACGAGAATGGTTAGTTTGTTGATTCCAATATTTTATTATGGTGAAATACATTTAGATTGGATAATTATAAGGTTTTAATGTTATCCATATTCTTAATGTTATCCAGATTTATATAGATTTATTTAATGTTTAATATATAGAAATCATTGAAGTCTATTTTTAATATTCATTATTGTGTTTTTTACATTTAATTTTAGTTTTGAAATTTTATTATTAATATTATGAAAGTTTATTTTTATATTTTTTTTCTTATTTTGTAATATTAATAAGTTTGATATATTATGTTTTTTATTATTTTTGGATTATGTTAATAGAACTTTCACATAAAGATTAGATGACCAAGTGAGGTGTGATGTGGGGTTATAGAAGGTAAAATCATCAATGACTTTTCATTTTCCTTTTTCTTTGGACCCAAGTACTTTTGCTTTGAGACATTTTTTTCCATTGTTGCTCCCATGTTAGACGAACTGGTCATGGTTTTAAAATGCTTTGATACTATATGGCATTGACCCAAAATCACTTCCCAGCTTTGGGTGAGGCAATTTTTACTTGCCCTATATCATTTGTTTCCACAGGTTCTGAAGTTTCTTGTCTCATTATTATGTTGAAAAACATTTTCGTTATATTCAGAAATCAAACCCTTGAAAGCCTCATTTTACTTCATCTGATTTCTTATGTCAAATATCCATTTGGAAAAGAGAATGTGATGCTCAAATGCCCTGGGAATTTTTTCAAATTCTATTACTTTAGATTAAGACTATTTGGCCTCAGATGGGACCACTCATTTCCATATTAAAATTCGATTGCCCAAAACTCCCTTCTCAAACAAAAATTGGAAACAAAAGACTCAATCTATGCGGACGATAAGAGCATGACGCAGCGACAGTCAAGCAATTCTTCTCTCCAGAGACAATGAAAGAAACAAACACCTTTTTTATGAATGTGTTTTTCCCAGGAAAGTACATCTAATTATATGCTCACATATAAACTCTATGGCTGCTCTTTACAAAACTACTGAAGAATGCATTAAATGGTGGTATGGTAAGGGGAAATTACATAGAAAAATCCCTATATTTTTGCATTGGTATATGTGGGTTGGTAGAAATCGATGGGTTTTTGAGGAGATTGTTTGCACGCTCGATATGGTTGCTACACAGGTTATGAGAAGATGGAATAGCTCTACCAATTATTCGAAGCTCCCTCGCGACCTCTCCATCAGGAACAGACCTTTCAAGATCCAATATCTTGCAAGGTTTTTTGATGGTGCGGCACAGTAATCCAGATGTGGCTGTGGAGCGTGGCTAATGATATCGCCACAATGTCACTATAAAATCTACTGGTTTGGAGGCTAAGGCACAAACATGAGGGTTGAAATCCTCGCTCTCTAGGGATTATTATGGTTTACAAAGCAATTATACATTGACAGACTGTAGGTTTTCAGGGATTCCAAAATCCTCATTAAGCACTTGAACAACAGAATTCAGCTGACGCCTAGAAATCTCACATCTTGGCTGGATAGGATAAGAAATATGAGAAACACTTTCACTGATATATCTTTCCACCATGTCCATCGAGAGAAAAACCAGGTTGCGGACAAGCTATCTAAGAAAAGACTACATGGTGTATTTGGCGAAATGAAATATGAACTTGTTGATGGCTCTGGAAATGGGGCTACAGGGGTGGTAAAGTTTTTTTGAGCCTATGGTTATTAGGCTCCTATCGGTAATTTAAAATTTTGATAATTTTTGTATATCGGTTGGTATTTAGTTTTACATGTGCATGCTCGTACTAGGATACTATTGTCCAAAATTTGGACAGAAGGCAACATGCTGGTTGTTGTTTTTAAAATGCTTTGATTATGGCACAAGGATGTAAACAGATCAGACATGATCTAATGTAGAAGCAGGGACAATTGATTAGTAGAACATGTATACTTAACTGTATAGAATTATGATATCCTGGATAGCAACATAGACAGGAGATGGAATCCATGAAGACTGATGTAAACATTTTGATGTTATGCACTGGTACTCAATATAAACCAGAGTTTTTTCTTACTAAAAAAATAATTCTTCTTTCCAAAACACCGTTATTTCTTTAAAAATTTAGACAATAAAACCATCGAGCAATATTATAACATCTTAAACAAAAATATAATTATTAAAAAATTCATGATTTTCTTTTCCATTTCCACTTTTTTAAAATGGTAAAATGTATATTCTCAAAATTAAAATATCACTATTGAAGAATTCATGATTTTTTTTCATTTTCAATTTTTTAAATGTTAAAATGTATATTCTCAATTTTTTTTCAATATTGGATTTTAGAAAATCTCCGTACCTAATCAATTCCAAATTCCAATTCAATCTGGTGACTTATCTGGAATGAATTCGAAATTCTATTATCCGGAATGAATCGTGAGTTCCATGAAGTTGGTTTTCTAGAATGCCACTCTGAGCGAACAATGATGACGTTATCACGAATTTATTGACCAAAACAAAGGAGTAGAAAAATGGGAGTGGTCTATCTAATGGTTTTTTTTTTAATTCTAATTTAATTTAGGAAGGGTTTCAATCATATTTTTTACCATTAAAATATTGACAGCTGTAATTTGGATTCCCACAATTCTAAAACTTAACTACTATAACTAACAATTTCTATTACTTTCTAAACAAAATTATGGCCTCTTTAAATTAAGGCGAGGCATGGAATTTCAACTTTTCCTTACCGGTCAAACGAAAATTAGTTGGGGGACATACTATTTTCATTAACATGTGACATCATATGCAAAACTATTCAATATAATCTCGTTCATTATATACAATTTTTTTGTGAGGGTAGGTGGACGTCGAATTTTGGAATATACTTTTCATCCTTTCAATTTTGTTTTAGAAAATTAGATCGATGGTTAAGATCAAACTTTGATGTGATATATTTTGTTTTTATTTTACATAAAAAAAATTATATATATTTTATATCAATGATGGAGATTTATTTCAAATATTTTTTTTATTATTTTTTTTTAAATTTAAAATATTTAAATTGAGTAACATTTTTTTAAGGAAGAATAAGTTTGATGTTGATTTAATATTATATGGAGTTTGTTTTTAAGTGACGGTTTTTGTGTTTTTAGCAGGTTTAATATATTGTTTTCATTCTCACAATATTTTTGGTAAAATATTATTAAATTGAATTATTATTATTTTTTGGAAAGATTATTATATTGAATAATTAGTATATTAGAATTATTATGTTTTACTAATATTAATGTAATGTGCTGTTTTTTCTTATATGAATAAATAGAGAGGCACAATCAAATTTATAAAAAAAAAAGTTATCATGTTTTACTATAATAATTTTCAATTGGTGATGGGGTGCGTTTTTAAGGTACTATGTATGCAAGGTCATTGGTTCTAAATTGTGGGTGAGATGGGAGGAGAAAGAAAATGGAAAGATTAAGATTAGTCTAAACTACCAAAAAAAAAAAATTCAATTACATTTAATACATTTGGTACATTTAATCAACTAACATAAATTCATTTTAAATGTGGATCTATCAAATATGGAAAAAGATCAAATCCCTCAAAATGCAAAACTCTTTTTCTAGTTAAGGTTATATATATATATAAAAATTCCCTCTACACATGATAAATCTAGAGTTAAGGTTATATATATATATATATATAATTTGAGTGAATTAAAATAACATAATATATTTTCTAATTTAATTTAATTTATATTTTTATTTTTATGTAATTTGATGAAGTCATACATTAATATAATAATATAAATATAATTTAATATTATTAATATAGTATAATAGTTTATAATTTTAATATAGTTCAATATATTAAATTATAGTTTGAAAATTTTAATATAATACAATATAATACATCAAATAAAATTAAAATAAAATAAATATAATATGACTATAATATAGTAAATTAATAAATATGGTTTAAATAAAATTTAATGTAGTTGATAATTTATTATATTTTAATTTTAGTTGATAATTTAATATATTTTAATTTTAGTAGAGTTGATTGTTTAATATTGGATAAGTGTAAGTTAATGATGGTTTTTCATGGCTTGTTAGTGGCAATGTAAATTTGGTAAAACAACAATATGTTAACTTGGAGGAATGATTAGAGATATTTAAACAATGAATTTGAAAAGGTGCAAACATAGGAAATGTTGAAAAATGAATTAGATTTAGGAAATGTTGAAAAATGAATTAGCTTTGTGGATATCTAATTCATGTTTATAGAAATTGTGTCTAACTATGTGAAGTTTGGGTTTTTTCTATTATTGATATGTTATTTTCCATGCAAAATATAATACATATGTTTCTATTAATGCATCATTCCAATACCTAATTTACAATTTTTTTTTTTTAAACAGTTGTAAAATCATACAAAATGTTGTTATGGACAACTAATAACTAGAAATTGCACCACATGTTGCAAAGGAAAAGCCTTAAAGTTGTGGTATAGGAAAGAATAGCATATAAGAAAGAAGAGGTAGTAGGAAGTTTCTCCGCTCCAACTGATCCTCCAGAATAAGGAGTAGAAAATTATGTTTACTGGACCTCAAATCAAAATATCCATATTGGGTAATTGATGTGGAACAACTTCTTTGCTATTAATTGCATGTAAGATGTGTTTTTTCATAATGGATGAGACCTTTTGGCCAAATTACTCAAGACCTCTATATGACGAAATTTGCATGTTTTTTTTTTTTTGCATGAAGGATGCACTTGGTTTTTATGACCAAGTTGGGCATACTTCACCCTTCCACGAAATTCTTTGCTTCTATCACATTTGCAATGTTGAATTACTCTGATGCTACTCCTAGAACTCTGACTCTACTTTACAGCTAGAATTATTTAATGGAATAAAAACTTATCACTATGACATGTTGTACTTCATAAGAGACTACTAAGAAGCTTAAGTATGGTAAAGTCACCTTCACCTGTGATTTGAACATAAAGCATAGATTTATCTTAATCATCAATTTTATGGATAAGAGACATTTCGGCCCTTTTTAACCCTTGGGGATGATTAATTAATCTCAGTTCAGAAAATTTATATTAATAAATTATCTACAATCATATTTCCATAATTTCACTTTTAACGACCAATGTTCCACTTCTTTGAAACTTTTCACCTCGTTCAACAACAAACATCACGAAGACCCAAAAGTAAGAAGAAAAAATCAGCTGATAATCAGGGAATCTAGTGACTTCTTTAAGGATCATAATTCAAGACTTTAGTGTGTTTTAAAGATCATTTATTTTCCCATCAAATAAAAAGCAACAATCAAATTTTGTAGTGACAATAATGTGAACAAATTTTAAATGTAATAACTCCCTTCCCTAGTGATAGTACATTTTTGTTTTGAAATGAAATTATTTTCCCCATCTTTTAAATAATAGATTCCTCACCAAGTGACCCTTTAGTGATACCTTTTTTTTCAACTGATTTCAATAGGTAGGTAAGTTTCTTTTGTCTAGTATTGTCTGAGTCCTCCTTACAATTGGAATGTTTCTCTTCCCATAATTGGGGTTATAATTCTAGCTTTCTCTTGTTTATGAATAAATTGTCTCTATATCACTATTATCTATCTCTTTTTGAGCGCTGACTTAAATCACTGAGATAATGTAGCTCATCTCGATTCCAAAATCCTTGAGTAACCCATTTTCTGAAGAGTCATCTTCTGTTTTTAATTCTTCTATTTGGTCCTCCATAGCCTTGTCAACCTAGTTTCCTTCTAAAGAATCATACATTCTTGATTACGTTATGTCAAACTTTTTATTTAATTTAGTTTTATTTTTAATTTTGTGTAATTTGACATAGTCAAAATGTTAAACATGACATTACACTCAACATAGTAGCACAAAAATGTAATATTTAAATATATAAATAGTTATTTTCTTTTTTTTTTCTATTGTTTTTTATCCATGTAATATAATTAATTGGTTTGTGTTGAGTTTAATTTTATGATATAATTTTGATTATAATTAAAAAATTTATGCTTATGTACCCAAAAATTCAATTTTTATGTATTTTACAAACTTTTTTTATTCATTAAACTAATTTATGTTAAATCTAGTTTTATTAAGTTATTAATTTCAATTTTATTAAAAAAATAAGGTTAAAATCTAATTTGGAAATTTAAAAAAGATCACATATTTTAAAATTTTTCATTATTAATTTAATTTTTTATATATTAAGAAATAATACTCATAAATTATAAAACAGTTGTAACATAAATACTATATAACAAAAAAAACATGTATTTTTGGAATAATAAAATAGTTGTAACAAATATAACAAGAAAAACAATGTATATTTAGACATATGAAAATTTAGATATATTTTATTAAGTAAATTTTTAAAAGAATAATGGTTATAAACATTAAAAAATAATTTTATTAAATAATTAGTTTAGATGGAGAGTTAAGATTGATTTAGGCCATCTTAGTTTCCCTATAAAGAAACTATATTCCACATGAATACCATGGGTCAGTACCATGGGCTATATTTATAGTTTATCATTATTTTATTTTATTATTTTTATTTTTTATTGTATTTTGACATAGTTAAAATGTTCATTACATTATGTCAATCTTTTTATTTAATTTACTTTTATTTTTAATTTTGTGTAATTTGACATAGCCAAAATGTTAAACATGACATTACAACCTTTCTATCATCACCAAAACCTAAATTCAATCTAACTTATTAAAAAGAAAAAAATTAACATTATAAAAAACATATATAAAAATATTTACTTGATCTAATGGCCTAAAACATTTCAATAGTCTAACATTTGATCTAATAGCTCAAACATGGACACAGTGGTAGCTAAGGGAGTTGTTTTCAAATAGTAATGCCTTAAGACGCAATTATTTAATATATAATTAACAAATTTAATACATCAATTTAATATAATTTATTGATTTAATATAGATGACCATTTCAATATACTTTATTATAATTATATAAGTCAATTTCATTAATATATAATTGAATATAATTTAAAAACATTTTATAATACAATGTAATTTAATATAATTAACAATTTAAGAGGTGGGAAGAATCCTTGCTTTGTTGTTTTTTGTTACAATCTTTTCTCTATATTTGCATCTCTAGCCCTCCTTTGTTGACCTCTTTTTATATTATTTTTTTACCCTTGCTAGTTCTTGCAATTGTTTTTCCTAATTATATCACTTTGCAAATTTCCTCTCTTCTTTATAAAATATCCAAAATCTTTAACAAATAGTATCTTCTCATTACAATTATTAAAATATGTATGAATTCCTTTTAGAAATATTATCCTCATCAAAGAAGGCATGATACTCGAAGCATTGGTCCCCACAAAAGCATATGATAAAAGTATGTTTCAACTACATTATTAGGTTCATAATAAATTTAGTAATGCATACCTTCTTTTTGAATAATTGTTTATAATGAACATTATAATTATCTAGTTATCATGAATTGATGTTTATAGTGGTGTTGTGATATATTGGTTATTAACATTCACAGTTTACAAGTTAGGCTGGAAGGAACAACGGTTCATGGGGAAGGATGGAGAAAGTTTTTAAGATAAATATGTATGGAAGTGGGCTCCATAAATGTAAGAATTCATATTTTTTAGTGGATAGCATTTGAAGCATGTAAAAAATGATGTTTGGAATAATTTAGAAAGAAAAAGAGTTAGAGGTTTAGTTTTAAGAGGCCACAATGAACATAAATGTGGAGGCATGTAAATTGCTAAAGAAAACACAACGTAGGTAATGTGGAGGCGGATAAATTGCTAAAGAAAATATAAGCTAGTAAATTAGAGAATAATGGAGTGCAGAGTTTGACTCCCCAAGCCTCACTGTCATAGATTGTAGCAACAAATAACATGGTGCAAAGTCCATGTCCCTAAGCCCTAAGCCGGTAATGTGGAGACGGATAAATTGCTAAGGAAAATATAAGTAGGTAAATTGGAGAATAAGGGAGTGCAGAGTCCAAATCCCCAAGCCTCAGTGTCATAAATTGTAGCAACAACTAACACAATGCAAAGTCCATCTCCCTAAGCCCTGAGCCTTTGTGTCATTGCCTCAGTGTCATAGATTGTAGCAACAACTAGCACGCTGCAAATTCCATCTCCCTAAGCCCTTACCATATGCGTCATCAATTCCAGCAAGAGTTAAGATAGAGCATACGCCAACTCCCTAAGCCTTCAAAGATGTCCATCTCCCTAAGCCCTAAGCATTTGTGTTATCAATTCCAACAAGAATTAAGATAGAGCATACCCCAACTCCCTAAGCCTTCAAAGAGTTCATAAAAATTGTGAGAACCTTGTCACAACAATACCACAATAATCTTTAAAATATTATAGCAATGCCAAATTCCCTTAAATTGTTATTCATAAATTCATTTTTTTAAATAAACATTAGATTTAACAATTAATTAAAAAAGAAAAATAAAAACAAATTAAGAAAATAACTTTTTTTTAATAAAAACTTTTATTTTTAAAATTTATGAATAAAAAATATATTTATTTTTTCAAAATTAAATTAAAATGAAATTTGGGCAAAACTTTATTTAGAGTTTAAAAATTGATTGAAATTAATATAAGCCAAATGTGAATTTTATAACGGGGTAAATCTCCCCTAAAAACTAACAATAAGCATTCTAATAGTTCGTTGTATTGTTTGGCATTCTATTATACTGTTTGAAAAGTACAAAATTGTTAAAGTGACAATAGATTTGATGAATCTAGCGAATTAAATTTGAATAGTGCATCAATTTTTCCATTGTTTGGTATTCATTATATTGTTGGAAAAGTACAACGTAGTTAGTTTGACATTATATTCCATTGGTGAATTAAATTTGAATAAGACTTCAATTTTGTCCAGCATTTTGATAAATTTGGTGAATTAAATTTGAATAAAGCTTCAATTTTGTCCAACATTGATGTTTTGTATATTGACTTGTATAATTGATGTAAATAATTATTCAAATAAAGTAAGAATTTCAAATCTGAAATATTTGGGTTAATCCTTTAATTTTTTAATACCCAGTTTAATTATTTAAATTTAAAAAAAAAATTTAATAAGTAAAACAAAAATTTTGAACAAATTATCTCAAGCAATTTGTCCATCAAATTCTATATTTGAACTTAAACATTTTGATTCAGAGTATTAAATACTCTATATATTGAGGCGTCTTTAACGTTGTTAGCCATTTAAAGCAGTACAGTTGAATATTTAATGCTTGCTTCAATTCATAATTAGATATAACGTTGTTAGTCATTTAAAGAAGTACAGTTGAATGTTTAATGCTTGCTTCGATTCAGAATTCATACCATGAGGTAAGTGGAATTTGGCACTTGTTTTGACGGTTGCAAAGAGGAATTATATCGGAAGAGTCTTTTGTTCGACGAATCGGATGGTGATGGGACAGCTCCGGGATTGCCCCTCCGGCGACCCCGTGCCTTTCTGCCTTTCCAGGATTCAGATGGACCTCCCAACACTGATGGCTGACGGTGACGGCAACGGGATAATACAATTTTCAAATCATGGTGGAAATTTTTTTTGAGCGAGATAATAAAATTTTGAAATATTGAAAAGGACGTTTAGAAAACCAGCCCGCCTTTTCCTCTTCAAAACCCCAAAAATTGTTCTGGCTTCTGTATTTGGTTTCAGCACACCATTTTGACGGGCGACTAGTTGCAGCTTCTCTGTTGATGTTTGCAAACGAATGCATAAACTAGAGAGCTTTAAACATCGGACCAGGATCTAGCAGGCCCTAATTGAATGTCCCTACCCACGCAATGGTGGCATTATTCCTCACACACAGTGGTTCGAACTCTACAATGGAAAGCACGAACATGGGATTATGGTGGTGGGATTCTTTATTTCGGATACGAGTTTCTCAATTGCAGATTTACCAAAGAGGCGTGCAAGATTGGCCTGGATTTTCAATGGTTGTCGTGTTAAATGGCCCTCCAAAGTTACAGCTACAGCTAATCCCCATCTAGCGATTGCTGAAGCCTCTCTCATATTATTTTCAAGTGTGTCCCTGAGGGCTGATATCTCCAAAATCTATCACTCTCCCATTATGTTATGATTAAAACAACTCATGAAAGGAAATAGTTCTCTTTTGTTATGAAAATATGCATCCTCCCTTTTTGTTTATTTTTGGTCTGGTCTCGTCTTGTTAGATACGTATGCCATTGGATTGAGGTGGCCATTTTTTTAGTTTTAGGAAGCATGCATTGTAAGTGGATAGTTTCACTTTTGCGAAGTTTTATTTTTTTACGATTTTTTTATTTTGATGTAAAGAATGTGGTTCTAGAATTTTATTTGGTTAAAAGTTTGTATTTTTTTTTTTTTTTAATGATATAAAGAAATAGAAATAAGTTAATAGTTAAAAAAAAGACATTTACTAAAAGTGAATGATGAATAAGTGTTGTATTAGTAAATTAAATGTTTAATAATTTGATTTTCCAACTACATCAAAAATGTAAAGTGATAAATGAATCAAATCTGCATTAGTAAATCAACTCTATTATAATTAAATTTTGGAACTACATAAGAAAGGTATAATAAGTTGTTCTAATGTACCAAAAAAATTAAAAAAATATGCATTCACTTTTTTGGTTTGGCCAAAACGCATTTGATAGTATTTAAGACATGGCTGTCCCAACTGGCATGGCTAGTAGTTGATGATGGCATGAAGGCACTAGGGGAAAAAGAGATTGTATTATGGGGTATGAGATTGGATTTGATTCAAGTACTAGATAGTGCTTCAAGTTGTGTTGGTATGGTCCATAACCAACCTTACTTAGACTCACTCTTAATACAACTTATCTCAACCCCTTATCCATCACATTTGATATATCCCTTCGGGCCTAAACCATCCTTACTCTTGACTGGTGTAGCTTAAAGTGGTGTAGGTCCTATACCAACCTTACAACTTATCTTATTGTACCCTTACTTCGATCCATGTCTCTTCATTCTTCTTGATAGGTTGGTTCAATCCTTATCCATCCTATTAAGCCAGATGGTGTTGAGGCATCAACTCTTCGTTCCTTGCACTCATCCCGAAAGAAAGGTTTCCCTCCTCACTCTCCTCACCCTTGATGGGCAAAGCCGCTTGCAAGCGGCTTTGTAAAGTTAGATTTGTCAGAAAATAAGAAATTAAATTTTTTTAAAATCCCGGTTAGATTGGGGGTGTACAATGAAGAAAATGAGGGGTAGATAGACAAGTTAATGCCATATCCACACAACAATCAAAATGATGAGACATGGTGAGTGAATAATAAGACATTTGGAACATTCTCGAGGTAATGTAGAGTATATTGCTAAGAGCATTGATCAGTTGGTATGGGGAGATGGGGATATGAACACCGAGACGAAAATTAAGGACATGTATGCAATATATAATCCTGGGATGGTATAAGGTTAAATATATATCAATATATCTAATATAAATTTGCACCAATGAAATAGTGTAATGATATGTATATTACATTAGTTTATTTGGTTAATTACTATAAATAACTTAATTATACCTTATATTATTTAACTATTAAGCTTTTTAATAAATATCTAGTTGGCATGGCATTCATCAAAAGTTTTGAAGAGTGATAGTTAAGTATATTGATGTGTCATCATTATCAACATACAATAACAAAATATTGATTATTGATTTAACTTATAGTCTATGATATTAACTAGTTAACATTTCTAATTTGATTTGTTCATCATTGTTGTTTAGTTCTTTTTTCTGGTTGTGTTTTAAAATAAAAAAATATGTAGTTGGTGTTTTATCTTTCTCCTGTGTTTGTTTCATGCTTTGGTCTTCATCTAAGCTTTATATGCTCAAATAAAAGTTTCTTATCATTATTTAGTCTAGACAACACTATTGATAGCATTTTAACCCAAACAATACAACTTGGAAAAAACGGCCTCCACTCTTCTCTGTTAACAATTTGTGATATCCATCTACAGTTGGTTTAGTACTTTGGTCCATATCATCATTTCATACTTTAAATTACTCATTTATTTGGTTTCATATGATTAGGGTATTTTTTATTTTATTTAAAGTAAAATTATATATAAAAAGAGTTAATGTTTATATACAAGTTTATTATTTTCCAAACTACTTCATTATTTTAGATTTTTTTTTTTATTATTTAATTTATTTTTTTATACTTGTTAATTGGGGTTATTTCGGATGGTCAAGTGGATTTATTATTATTTTATTATCTTCTATGCTCAAGTTCAAATTCTTGCTAGTAATATGATGAGCTTTAATGCCTATGATTATTGTTTTAATTATTTGGAAAAACACTCTTAACTAAGCATAATTGTAAGCTTGTTTTGTACCACCAACTTCACTCTTACCTTTAAGCGACAACCTCACTCTTTTCCTCGAGGTTGAGAAAGATGTCTATTTATTTCCTTAAAAGAATAATTATCCTCTACATTTTAAATAAATTTCAAATAATTTTGATTTTTTTCATAATATATTTCATAAAATTCAACATTTTCAATGTTAATTTTATCATCTGTGTATTTCTCATTTTTTCTTTTTCTTTTTTAAATATAGATGTTAATTTAATAATCTTAAATTTTTCTTTTTTTTCTTTTTTTAATATTAAAATACTTTTAAAAACTCAAAAAATTTAATATTAATATATAGTGTAGTTTCAAAATGCACATTTAAAAAGAGAGTGATTATAAAAATGATCCAAAATTAATTAATATTTATTTTTAGAACTCCATTAATTAATTTCTATCAAATAATTATTATGACCTTAGTTCATTAATAATAAAAATAATAATAAAAATAGTAAAACAATTTTTACAACCTACACGAATCAATTAATATATCTATCTATCTGGATAAATGGAATGGATGAATCAATATCTATTGAGATACATATATATATATCTATATCTCTTTGTTGGCTGGCCCCTAAAGGAGCTAGAAGGTAAGGTCCTGAAAGGTCAACCCAGTAAGGTCCTGGCTCAGGTAAGGTCCTGATCAACCCGGTAAGTCCTTTGGAATTGAAAACACTTATATGGGTGGAGGACTTGTTGGGATAACATAAGAAAATCCATGTTTTACACGGCCAAGTGAACATCGTATTCGAAGGGTTGGGATATTCGTAGCTAGGCAGCCTCTATCTACTTACCAGCCGAGCATATTACTTACGAGCATGCCATCCATGCCTACCAGGCCCAGTGCTTTTATTGCTTGCTCGACGTTATAAGAGCAAGGAGAAAACCCTTAGAGGAAGGATGGCTCACCTGACTTAGGAAGGTGAGGAAGGATGCCGAGTACATCACCTGCCTCCATATCTACTTCAAAACCTACCTATATCAAATCCAATCTCATACCCCATAATACAATCTCTTTTTTCCCTAGAGCCTTCATGCCATCATCAACTACTAGCCATGCCACTCGGCACAATCATGTTAAATGGCCAAACCAAAAAAGTGAATGCATATTTTTTCAATTTTTTTGTACATTAGAAAAACTTATTATATCTTTCTTATGTAGTTGCAAAATCTAATTATAATAGAGTTAATTTACTAATACATATATGATTCATTCATCACTTTTAAATATTATTATTTTCTAATAAATTAATTTATTATACATTTCTGTTGTAGTTGGAAAATCAAATTATTAAACATTTAAATTACTAGTACAACATTTATTCATTATTCACTTCTAGTAAATGTCTTTTTTTTTTAACTATTAACCTATTTCTATTTCTTTATATGATTAAAAAAAATACAAATTTTTAACCAAACAAAATTCTAGAACCACATTCCTTACATCAAAATAAAAAAAATCTTAAAAAATAAAAGTTTTGTGAAACTATCCCCTTACAATACATGCTTCCTAAAACTCAAAAAAAAGGCACTCAATCCAATGGCATACATATCAAACAAGACGAGACCAGACCCAATAAAAAACAAAAAAGGAGGATGCATCCTTCTAGAGAGACAGTACACGAGTCGTGAGATTCAAAATGAGCCCGAACAAGGTGAGGGAATGTTTGAGCCGGGGAAGGCTGCGACCTCAGCGAGACATAGCTGAAATTACACTTACGCTCTTGCAACAAAAGCTTGGATAACATCCTCGTAAGACGCCGCATTCTCATTAAGAGGGAGGTTTCATTGCTGTGGAGGGGTTTTGCGACTACAAATCCCAAAACCGTGAACGCTCCAAGCCAGAATTTTTGACGAGTGGCGGTCTTCGCCGATGTTGTGTCTCCTTACAGCCGTACAGAAAGTACTTGCAACAGTGAGCAGGGTGTGGAATTTGATTAGTGAAATGTGGTAGATTAACTAGACTGCTTTTTCACTTTGAAAATTATTAAAATTTTGGTTAAATTTATGACAGAGATTTTTGTAAATCCACATTATAACTATTTTTGACAAATAACCCTCTTAACCAATGTTGTGTCTCCTTACAGCCATACAGAAAGCACTTGCAACAGTGAACAGAGTGTCGAATTTGATTAATGAAATTCATGTTCAATGGTCCATAAGAATGGTGAGTTGGTTGATTCTAATTTTATTATAGTTGAATATATTTGAATTTAATAATTATATGATTTTAATGTTTATATATTGTTTAATATTATTCAGTTTTATATAGATTTATTTAATGTTTGAAACCTAAATTTTTCAAGATATGAATATTTCAAATCTATTTTTGATATTTATAATTTCATTCTTTATAATGGATTCTATTTTTGAAATTTTATTATTGATATTATTAAATTGTATATTAATATGTTTCACGTTATTTTTGAACCATAACATCTTAATCAAGCAAAGCTATCGATTAGAAAATTCATAATTTTATTTTACCATGTATATTCCCAATTTTTTTTTTCTCATGAATCGAATCGAAATTCCAATTCAGACACTTCTATTATGGGGAATAAATGAATTCTAAATTGTTTTTCTATAATGCTTTGCTTTTCTAGAAGACTATATGGGCTACCCCACGAGTATACCATCTTAGAGGCATGGAATTTCAACTTTACTTTTGTCATTCTAACGAAAATTGGTTGATGGTCTATATTTTTGGTCTACATGCATAGAATTTTGACCTTTCCAAACTGAAATGAATGGAACATATATTTTTATTGACTTTTATTTGATTTTTTTATTCAAAATTATTTATTATAATCTAATTTATTATATATAAATTTTATTTACTAATTATCTAATATAATATATTTTTTTTATATACAAATTTTATTTAGTAATTATCTATTAGCACAACCACATTAATAAATTTGATTCATCTATTTAGTAGGAGTCAACTTAATATATTATATATCATAAATTTAATATGCTATATTAATATATCAAATTTAAGATTAATATAAAAAACTATAAGATTATAAAGTTAAGGAATTATAAACCTAAGAGAATATTCCTTAGGTTTATTAATTCCTTGATGTATAATACTAGTATTAATCTTATTGGTTCATAACATTAATAATTTATTGGGTCTATAAAGCCAATGAATTATTAATGTTATCAACTAATGAGATTAATATTATAAACCCAAGAAATTAAGAAACCAATGAGATTAATATTATAAACCCAAAAGATCAATAAAACAAGGGATTAATAAACCCAAGGAATAAATATTGAAAATCCAAGGGAATAATAATAAACCAAAGGAATTAATATTAAAAACCCAAGAGATTATTAATATTACAAACCTAAGAAATCGATAAACTCAACACATTAATATTAAATACCCTTGGGATTAATATTAAGAACCCAAGAGATTATTAATATTACAAACTCAAGCATTAATATTTGCAGGGTTTAATATTATTCCCTTGAGTTTGCAATATAATTCCCTTTGGTTTATTAATCTAAGGGTTCATATTCCTAGGGTTTAATATTATTCCCTTAGGTTTATAATATCAATCCCTTCGGCTTATTAATATAAGCGTTCATATTCCTAGGATTTAATATTATTCCCTTGGGTTTATAATACCTTGAGTTTTAGTATCAATTCTAAAATATCTAAGATTATAACCCCTAATATATTATTATACATATGAGGGATTAATATTATAAAACCAAGGGATTATAAACCCTAGGATTAATATTATAAACCAAAGGGATTATAAAACCTAAAAGAAACATGGTTGACCAATGTTGATTTTCATAAAGAGATAGTCCTTGTCACAATGCAATGTTGGACCATGGTTGACTATGATTGATTTTCATATCGCGACAATCTTTGTCACAATGCGACGTCATACCATTGTTGACCATGTTTGATTTTCATATTGAGACAATCTTTGACACAGTGTGGTGTTGGACCACGGTTGATAATGATTGACCATGATTGGTTTTATTAAACATGGTTGACGATGGTTGACCATGATTGACTATGGTTGACAATGATTGTCCATGGTTTTCCATGATTGAAATTATAAACCCAAGTGAATAATAAAACCGAGGGATTAATACTAAAAACCCAAGTGATTATAAACCCAAGGGAATAATATTAAAACCTAGGAATATGAACCCTTAGATTAATAAACCTATGGGAATAATATTAAACCCTAGGAATATGAACCCTTAGATTAATAAACCTAAGGGATTGACATTATAAACCCAAGAGATTAATATTAAGACCCCAAGGGATTATGAACCCAACGTAATAATATTAAACCTAAGGGATTGATATTATAAACCCAAGGTATATAAACCCTAAGATAAACATTATGAACCCTAAAATAAGCATGGTTGACCATGGTTGATTTTCATATTGAGACGATCCTTGTCACAATGTGACATTGGACCATGGTTGACCGTGAATGATTTTCATATGGAGACAATCATTGTCACAATGCGACGTTGGACCATGGTTGATTTTCATATTGAAACACTCTTTGTTACAATGCAATGTTGGACCATGGTTGACCATGATTGATATTATAAACCCAATGGAATAATAAACCCAAGGGATTAACACTAAAAACCCAAGGGATTATAAACACAAGGGAACAATATTAACTAAAGGTATATAAATGCTAAGATAAATATTATAAACCCTAATATAAACATGATAGACCATGGCTGACCATGGTATATTTTCATATTGAGACAATTATTGTCACAATGTGACGTTGGGCCATGCTCGACCATGGTTGAACACTTAGATTAATAAACCCAAGTGATTGATATTATAAACCCAAGGGATTAATAGTAAAACCCCAATGGATTATGGACCCAAGGGAATAATATTAAACCCAAGTGACTAATATTATAAACCCAAGGTATATAAACCCAAATATAAATATTATAAACACTAAAATAAACATGGTTGACCATGATTGATTTTATAAAATATGGTTGACCATGGTTAGCCACTGTTGACCTTGATTGACCGTGATTGCTTTTATAAAATATGGTTGACCATGGTTGGCCACCGTTGACCATGATTAGTATTTTAAACCCAAGGGATAAAAAATAAAAAACCCAAGGGATTATAAACCTAACTAAAAAATATTAAACCTAGGGGAATAATATAAACCCAAAGATGAATAATATAAACGCTTAAATAAACATGGTTTACCATGGTTTTCCATGGTATATTTTCATATTGAGAGAATCTTTGTGACAATGTGACGTTGTACCATGCTCAACCATGGTTGAACCCTTAGATTAATAAACCCTTAGATTGTCACAATGTAAAGTTGGACCATGGTTGACCATGATTGATTTACATATCGAGACAATTTTTTTCACAATGCGATGATGGACCATGGTTGACCATGGTTGATTTTCATATTGAGGCAATCTTTGTCACAATGCGACATTGGACAATGGTTGAACATGATTGATTTTATAAAATGGGGTTGACCAAAGTTGACCATGATTGATATTATAAACCTAAGCGAATAATAAACCCAAGGGATTGTATAAAATCTAACAACGTGATTCAACTGATCTTATAATGTACTAAAAAAAATATTGAATCCTTCTACAATTTATGCAAACCAAAATTTTATTGCACAATCACATAACAAGTCAGAGAAAGAAACAATCAATCGCACAACACAAGATGTATCTGGGGAAAGAAAATGCTCAAAACCCCTCTATCTCTATATTTCATATGGTCAAGATAATGAAACAATATAATTCTCTTTATCCATTGAGAAACTTCCTGCACTCTGCTCACTGTCTTACTCTGATATAGATCAAATCTTGCTTGCGATCTAAGCAAGTTTAGTCCAATATTTAACCTTTTGCTTGCCTCTTCTTGGCTCGCCTTCTTTACAAATTCATGGGCTAATTGAGTCATTATTAATTAGGAAAATCCAAATTAATAATTGTGCAATACATCTAAGGCTTCCCGATGACATCATGCATGACGTGTAAAATTTTCTAATTACACAACTGATAGTTATCTTCCCTTTAACCCCCGTCTCAACTGGGCCTTCCTTAAAACTGACATGAAACAACTATTTATAACTAATTATGAGTTAATTGAGTGACCATTACTTGTGAATTAAATCAAATTTAATTCACTGGACCCATCACTAGCTCATCTCTCAATTAGAACTAGTTAAAATGATTTTAATTCAATTAATTAAGCTAACTAATTACAACTCATAAATAGCTATAACTGGACCCCCTAAAATCATGGGATAAATATACATGGCTCCTCTCTGGCCCTCAACTCGAATTTCCTAAGCTAACTCAATCATTCTGACTTAGTTAACTAATATAAGTTTTTATGCGATGGAATTACAATTTTTCTTCCAATTTAATTAAGGGAAAATTAAATCAAAAGCCCCACATGGTGCCATTTTTTGGATTCCATTTCTCATTTCCATTTTCAATGTTTCTTATTGCCAATTTCAACACTCCTTCTCAACAAGAATAAATTCAATTTATCATGATTCGGTACCTTTGGAATGTTTTGCATGCAACACTTTTCCAGTGTTGTTTTCTCCTACAACTCTTGAAACTGAATAGCCTGCAAAAAAAAAATTGGATCAGTATGATGCATCTTTCATCAGAGTCTCTGACTACTGCTAGCTATTGCAATGTCTACTGGAAACTCTGTGTTACTGCTAACTTTGCATTTGCGCCCTTTGCACTACTGCCAACTCTGATCTTCACTCCAGTATCTGACATCTCTCACTTTGATTTTTTTCTTCCTAACATATAATTGCATCAATCCTACTGATCCTTCCTACTACAGTGTATTGTGGGCTCCTTGTACCCAAGTTTATTCCATGAGGCAATCCATCTCAATGGACCATGCCCAAATTTCTTCTCTTGGGATTATGACTTCACATCGCCCCACCTCTCTCCTTGAGTTATGGTTGCATGTGCTCCCTCTGTCCATCTGAATTAAAATTCCCCCCTCCTCAAGGTCTTTTCTTGAGTGGATGCCTCCACTCGGTCTCCTCTATGTTTCTCTAGTTGTGGTTTCTCCACAACTTTTTGAGGTTGCTTCTGAGGCTGCATGTTGAGATCTAATTTATGCTCCCTCTCAACCACCAAGTCACTAACCTTTGATTTTCTCCTCAAAGCTTTTCATGCATCTTAGACCTCGAGAGTATACAAGTTATTGACTCTTAAACTAATTTGTTTCACCCGTCCCATGCCGATGTGTCTAAGGAATACCTTTCCTTTTCTAAATATGACATCATAACCATAGTCTTCCAATACCGCTACAGAGACAAGATTCTTCTTTAGTCCTGGAACATACAAAATATCTGTCAGTATGAGAGGGGTTCTAGATTCCCTATGAAAGGCAACTGTACCTATTTCGGTCGCACTATACCTCCTGTCATCTCCAAACTCTATGTTCTTGCTAGAGGTACTTCTCCTCCAAGTGAGTGAAGAGATCTCTATTCCCCGTCATATGGAATGAGGCACCGTTGTCAAGATACCAAATGCATCCCATTATAGTGATGGTCATGCATGCAATGAGAATAAAATCAAGCTCAAACTGTGAATTTAGTGATTGAATTTTTTTCTGCAACTGCAGGTCCTTCTTGCTTACCTTCTGTGGACATTTTGAGGCATAGTGCCAATGCTCGTGATAGTGAAAACACTTGAGCTTGGAAAAGTCTATCTTTCCATCTTTGCCTTGGGACTTCTTTCCCTTAGCTTTCTTGCTCTTTTAGACCAATACAAAATATTCTTCTTTGTCTATGATGTAGATCCCCTCTCTGGTGCTCCGCCTTATCTCTTCTATTACCATGTCAGACCACAAACACTCCCAGTTTGGTAGCTTATCCCTCCCATTCACAGAGTCTTGGTAATTATGTCAACTCTTGGGAAGGCCTAGAAGAGTTAGGCTCAACAAATAATATTGGGCTACTGTCACACCAAAACTTCCAAGCTCACCTCGAAATTAAGTGAACTTTGTCAAGTATTTTGGTATCATCTCGCCCTACTCCATATTGATCTTTCTGAGCTTGTCTTTCAACGCCAATTTCCTATGGTGGCTGTTATTCTAAAACATATTTGTCAAGGCCTTACACATATCATATTGAGTCACCTTCCCATGGAGACTCGAGACAATATGATCTCAAACTCCTTCTAACAATATGCTTCTTTCCTTTTCTACCTTATTCTTCCATGCATCAATAAGTTGGGCATATGTTGCTGCGGGCTTAGGAATATCATTGTCTATGAATTCCTTCAGTCTGTTTTCCTCGAGAACTGCCTCCATCTTGTCCTTCCATGCTACGTAATTTTAATTTCCCTTAAGGGCATATTTGAGTCTCAAGCCATTGAAAGACATCTTGATCTGTTGTCGGGTCCTAAAGAACAAATCTACAAATTTGAACCTGTTCAAAACAAACTCTATTCTTCTCTTCTATTGTGATTCTCGGCGCTCTGATACCATGTAGAAAATCTAACAATGGGATTCAAATGATCTTATAATACACTAAAAAAAAATACAGAATCCTTCTACAATTTGTGGAAACAAAAAATTTGATCGCACAATCACAATAACAAGTAAGACAAAGAAACAATCAATCACACAACACAAGATGTATCTGGGGAAAGCAACTGCTCAAAACCCCTCTTTCTCTATATTTCATATGGTCAAGATCATGAAACAATACAATTCTATTTCTCCATTGAGAAACTTCCTACACTCTACTAACTGTCTCACTCTGATCTAGCTCAGATCTGGCTTGCGATCTAAGCAAGTTTGGTCAAATATTTAACCTTTTTCTTGCCTCTGCTTGGCCTGCCTTCCTTACTCATTCTTGGGCTAATTGAGTCCTTATTAATTAGGAAAATATCAATTAATTATTGCGCAATACATCTAAGACTTCCTGATAACCTCATGCATGACCTGGAAAATTTTCTATTTATACAACTAATAGTTATCTTCCCTTTAACCCTTGTCTCAACTGGGTCTTCCTTAGAACTAACATGCAACAACTATTTAGCGAATTATGAGTTAACTGATTGACGATTACATGTGACTTAAGTCAGATTTAATTCATTGGGCCCATTACTATCTCATATCTCAGTTAGAACTAGTTAAACTCATTTTAACTCAATAAATTGAGTTAACTAATTACAACTCACAAATAACTATAATTGGACCCCCTAAAATCATGGTAGAAGTCTACGTTCATTCTCTTTGGCCCTCAAATTGAATTTCCTAGTCTAACTCAGTCATTCTGACTTAGTTAACTAATACAAGTTGTCATGTTATGGAATTATATTTTTTCTTCCAATTTAATTAAGGGAAAATTAAATCAGAAGCCCCCTATGGTGCCATTTTCTGGATTACATTTATGGCTGCCATTTTCAATGTTTATTGTTGCCAATTTCAACAAGGATTGATATTATAAACCGAAGGGCTTAATACTAAAACTCCAAGGTATTATGAACCCAATGGAATAATATTAAACCCATGGTTGATTTTCATATTGAAACAATCTTTGTCAAATTGTGACGTTGGACCATGGTTGGTCGTTGATTGATTTTGATAAACCATGGCTGACCATGATTGACCATGGATGACCATGATTCATATTATAAACCCAAGGGAATAATAAACCCTAGGGATTCATACTAAGAAACTAAGGGATTATAAACCTAATGGAATAATATGAACCAAAGGTATATAAACCCTTAAATAAACATGGTAAACCATGTCTGATTTTCATATTGAGACAATTTTTGTAAGAATGTACTTTTGACCATGCTCGTCCATTTTTGAACCCTTAGATTAATAAACCTAAGGAAGTGATATTATAAACCCAAGGGATTATGAACCCAACAAAATAATATTAAACCCAAGGGACTAATATTATAAACCATACATATATAAACCCTTGGATAAATATTAGAAACACCAAAATAAACATGGTTGACTATGGTTGACCATGGTTGGCTATCATTGACCATGATTGACCGTGGTTGACTATGGTTAACTATGATTGACCATGGTTGACCATGATTGATATTATAAACCCAAGCGAATAATAAATCCAAGGGATTATAAACCCAAAGGAATAACATTAAAACCAAGGAACATGAACCATTAGATTAATAAACCCAAATGATTCATATTATAAACTTAAGGGAATATTAAACCCAAGTGAATAATATTAAACCCTAGGAATATGAACCCTTAGATTAATAAACCCAAGAGATTGATATTATAAACCTAAGGGAATAATAAACCGAAGGGATTAATACTAAAACCCCAAGGGATTATGAACCCAATAGAAAAGGATTAAACCCAAGACATTAATATTAATAACCCAAGGTATATAAACCCTAAGATAAATATTATAAAACCTATAATAAACATGATTGACCATGGTAGATTTTCATAATGAGGCAATCATTGTCACAATGCAACATTAAAACATGGTTTATTTTCATATCAACACAATATTTGTCACAATGTGACATTCAACCATAGTTGACCATGGTTCATTTTCATATTGAAACAATCTTTCTCAAAACGCGATGTTAGACCATCGTTGACCATGATTGATTTTGATAAACCATGGTTGACATATTAATCTAAGGGCTTATAGTATTAACCCTAGGGTTTATTAGTCACTTCATCTTATTATTCATGTGGGTTTATAATATCAATCTCTTGGATTTATTAATATAAGGGTTCATATTGCAAGAGTTTAATATTATTCATAGGGTTTATAATATTAATCCTAGGGTTCAATCCATTCGGTGTTTAAATTTAACCCCTTGGGTTTTTAATAATAATCATTTGGGTTTAATGTTATTCCCTTAGGATTGTCCACGGGGCCTTGGATAGATGGTGATCAGGTGTTTTGTTGAGGCACTCCTTGATGTGAAGTCACTAGTTCAATTTCTTGCCTTTATCAGGGTGATATATTGGACATGAAGAAGATGTAGTCTTGCCAAGCTTACAAAAATAAATGTTATTCCCTCGGGTTTAAAATCCCTTAGATTTATAATATCAATCCCAAGTTTTATAAAATTAATCTTAGGGTTTGATGTTTATTTTAGGGTTTATTAGTAGTGTTATACTAATCCCTTTGGTTTATTGCCAGTGCTTGATTGTTGAAAATAAGATATATATATATATATATATATATATATATATATATATATATATATATATATGATAAAGTAATTTTTCCATTTAAAACATCATGTTTAATAAAAATAGTTAAAATGGTATTTTTTAAAATTGATTTTTTTTATTTAAAATTTTCTTGAAATTAAATTTATTAAAATTTAAAATTGAAAATAAAATTAATATAATTTAAAAGAAAATAATATTAAAAATATGTTTTTTAACAAATAATATATTTTTTGAAAAAAGAATATTAATAAATTAGATTAAAAGCATGTTATTCTGGAATATATTAAGGTAATTTTTATAAGATGAAGTAAAAAAAAGCATAATGCAGCCATATAAAAAAGAAACATATTAAGAAAACAAAGAAACATATTAAGAAAATAATGTTTCCCCAGTGGAAAATTTTATTTTTAAAACTATATAAATAAAAAATATATATTTATCTTTTCACAATGAAATTAAAATGAAATTTGTTAAAATTTAAATGTGATTTTTACAACGAGGTAATAAAGTGAATTTCCTTCTAACCACTATCAATAACCATTATAATAGTTCGTGGTATTGTTTGGTATTCTATTGATGATGATGATGATGGTTAAATTCCACTGAGACCAATCTTTGGTCTATCGGACCTAAAGAAAAGAGTTATTTAATTTGATTTAAGATTTTATTCCTATGCTCAAAAACCTTGGAGAGAAGCCTCCTGAGCTCACTATAATTTTGACATCTTAAAAGGCTAGGAAGGTCAGTATTGCAACAAAGATTATGAAATTGAGCTCTAATGTGGTTGTACGTGGGGCACTCTAAAAGGAAGTGATTTTCATCCTCGATGTTCATATTCTCACATAGATGGCAGATCCTTTCCATCCATGGTGTTTTAGGAACTATCCAACGACCTATTTCACTATGGAGCTCATGAGAGTTCGTTCTAATCTTGGCTATATTAATTTTCTTCTTTGAACTAGTTAAAACAAAGAGATACTTTTGATCTTCTAAGGTGGGGTTGATGACCTCCTTATAATACCTTAATTTTCTTTTAGCTGCTAGATCTTTCTCACACCACATTTTTTCTTTAAACTTAGAAGTAACAATTTTTTTAATGTTATTGATGTTTTGCAATGCAACATTCTTGTCGATCTCCCAATGGTTTAACCAGGCCCTGATGTCTTTATACCAACCTCATTTAAGCCTTAGGTGGTTTTGGCTGGAATTTAAAGCTAGCTTAGGAAGTCTATGGTCTCCTATGCTATTGAGCTTGTGCTTGTACAACAGAAGCCTAGTCATAGCTAGGCTCTCGATAGGGGAAAGACCCACTTCTATAAGGAGAATATGATAGGGTGTATTGCTTTTAATTTTAAGGTTATACGTTATAAAACACTTCTGGATTTGCTCAATCTTTCTCCAGGATTCTCTAGAGATGTTGCAACCCCAAACCTCACATCCATATAAGATAACAGGAGTGACTAAAGTTTCAAAGATGAACTTCTTTCTATCCCACATTACGAGGTTTGCCGTTTTACAATTATTTTCAAGACCAAAATAAGCTTTCCACCCCCCATTAATCCTTTTCTGAATGCTATAGTTCCAGTTGAGCTTGTGATGAATATCAATTCCTAGGTACTTGTAAGAAGACACTTCCTCCAAGTTACTATTGTCATACATAAAATTAGCGTAAGTGTCCTTCTTGGATTTGATAATCATAACTTTTGTTTTGTCAATGTTAACAGACATACCCATGGTAGAGAAGAAATATTTAAGAAGTCTAAGTTGCTTATCAATATCAGATGGGCACCTTGCGAGAAGAACAATATCGTCAGCATAGAGAAGAAGGATGATGACTGTCCCAGCTAAGATCATGCCAGCACATCCTGCTTCCTCTAAACAACCTTCTAGCTTGTCGATGTAAATGCAAAATAGGGTAGGGGAGAGGGGGAAACCTTGTTTAACTCCGATATTACACTTAATATCTTTTGACCACCCCTCATTGCTCTTTAACTTGGCAATTACATTCTCATATAACCTTATAGAAGCCGCTCTTAGCTCGAAAGGAACATTTAGCTTTTCTAATCTATTCCATAGGTTATTTCTAGGAACCGTATCGAAAGCCTTTCTAAAGTCCACAAAGCAATAGAAGAGATTGGATTTATCATTGCGACATTCTTCCACAATGATCATAAGCATAACTAGGTGGTCCGTTGTTGAGTGTTGCCTTTTAAAATCTGCTTGGCCTTTAGCTCGCTTACCTTCACTTTCAAGCCAAATGTTCAACTTCTTTTCCAAAATAATACCATATAACTTGGCTAAGAGAGGGCTGATCATAATTGTTCGATAATTAGAGGGGTTATTTGTATCCCTACTTTTAAAAATAGGGATAATGAGGCTTTGAGTCCAAGGTTTAGGGAACCCTTACTTGACCGCTTGGTTGAAAAGCTTGTGGATGTGGGGGATGAGGAAAAAACCTCCAATTTTTAAGATTTCCGTCTGGTAACCTTCAATGTCTTTAGCTTTCCCATTTGCCAGGCGTTTAACCCCAAAATCAATGTCTTCTAATGAGAAAACTTCTTTCGTTGTGAGCAGGGTTTCAAAATCCCTGGAATTTGGAGATTCATAAAGATTTTTAAGATAGGAATTCCAGTCGTGTAAAGCAATTTTATTATTATCTTTAGTTTTCCTAGTTAGAATCTGCCTCCAGAATTTCTTAGGAGCCACCTTAGAGAGGTGTAAGAGATTCTCTTGTCTTTTATGAATATATTGCCTTTTTTTCCTTTTATTTAGGGCTTTGTAGATTTTTATCTTGTTAAATTTGAGAGATTCATCAACAGCTTCCTTAATTGCTCTCCTCACACTTTTACAATCTTTGTCATACCATGGGTTGGTTTTGCTATTTATTTTATTACTTGAGACGTCAATTGAGAACTTGTTAATAGAATATGAGAGGGTTGTAGTAAAATTATGATAAAGGTCATCTATGTTGTCTATACTAGATAAAGGAAGAAAATTAGTTTTTAATTCATTTAGAAAGAGATCATTTTTATTTCTATCAAAGATTAAGTTCTTTTGACTATAAATAGTATCTTCTATGGGATCTCTATGCATGACAAAATTGAGAGTTATGAGTAAAGGATTCTGGTCAGAGTCAGACTCATGGTCGTCTAAGATGTCAAAATTTATTATTTCGTTGTATAAAGGGAGATTGGAAATAACATAGTCTACCACACTCCTGCCAAGTCCATGGATGCAGACCATCTTGCTAGAATTGGACCACTTCTTTAGACCGTTGCAAATTATGAGATCCCGAGCACTACAGAGCTTGACTAGCTCCGACCCAAACAAATTAACCCCGAGGTCTTCAGAGCTCCTTTTGTACCGGCTAGCCAGAGTAAGGTCTTCGTCTAAGCAAAGAGGATTGGGGTTGGAATGATTGCTTAGAAGAATAACTTGGTTGCTTGAAGTTCGAGCATTAAAGTCACCCATTAAAAGGATATTACCTTCATTCCTTAGGCTAGAAATATCATTCTCTAAACTATTGTAAGGACTGTTTTTATCTAGATTCTTTTTCTTATAAAAGTTAAAATTAATGGGAGAAAAATAACAGGTTTTTATGTAGGTCTTTTTATCATTAATGTCAATAATCTCAACCCAACTATATTGGTTGTAAGGGTCATTTTTATAAATCCTAGCATGGGGGGAGATGTTATTCTTAATGTAGCAAGCTATGCCCCCAATGCCTCTACTGGAGGATTGCGTGTTCTAGGTAGACCATAGTGCAAAGCCATCTATGTTAGGGACCTTAGATTCTCCGTGCTCCCAAGTTTCAACAAGCAATATAATATCAACATCATTTGAGATCCAACTTAGCTTGGGTCCTTTGTTCCATGGAAAGCCCCGACAGTTCCAAGAAATAATTCGAAGCATGTTGAATTGATATTTATTACTATTTTTTTTATTTCTATCTCGAATAATGACTTTTCTATTTCTGATTATTGCCCATTTTCCTTCCTTCCTAGCTTCTTTTACCTTTTGAACCTCCTTTCTTAATTTTGCTTGATTTTCTGGAATGAGATCTTCGTTTATAAATATTCTTGTTCCTTTTAGACTTGAGGTTTTACTAAGTATGTCATACTTATGGTCAGTAGAGCTCACCTTTATTCGGATCAACCTTCCTTTATTCTCAGTTAATTTCCCTAACCTTGTTGCTTTTGTGAGACACGTGGTTTCAATTTATAATCTATTATGTAATTCTATCTGGAATATAGCTAAAGTATCCTTGTCTACCTCCTCTTTCAAACCGAAGATTATAAGGTTCAAGGCCCTTTTATTACACTTATGGTCTAATTCGATCAATTTTTTCATTTCATCTTTAATTGATTTGATATCTAATTTACCTGCCCCACTATTTAGGGTGAGATTGTTGTTAACTTTTTCTTCTAGTTCTTTAATCATGTCCTTCATTTTACGACTCTCTATATTATCAACATCTCCTTGCTGGGGTGTTTGGTTCGTATCTTGTTTTTTTTTTTTCTATGACCTGAAACCCAGTTTCCATTGCCTCCATTTTATTCTCCAATGGTTCTATTTTATTTTCTATTTATTTTTTGATCTTGTCTTCAAGAGATGTGAATTTGTTTTCTAGCATGGCTTCTAACTCAGTTTATAGCTTGACTTCTCTTTCTTTTCTACGTTTCTCTAAAGACTCTATATACTCATAAAGGCTCTGTAGAGTAACTGTGCTAGGTCTACCTTTGGTAATCTTTGGTAGCTATGGTGAATTATTCATACTTGAGAATATATGAGCAGATATGTATTAGAAAAAGATAAGGAATGTGAAACTCGACAACAAAACTCAAGTGCCCAGGTCCGAAAATTTATCGAGAAAAAATCACAGTAGAACCAAGCAGTAATGGAGAAAATTCACCACAAAATTTCACCGTAGACCAGAGTATTAATCCAGAAAATTCACCGTAGACCCAAGTATTAATCGAAAAACCCAAGTATTAATAGAGAAAATTCACTGCAGAATTTCACCGCAGACCCAAGTATTAATCCAGAAAATTCACGGCAAAATTTTCACCACATAATTTCATCGCAGACCCAAGTATTAATCCAAAAAATTCACCACAGACCCAAGTATTAATCGAGAAACCCAAGTATTAATGGAGAAAATTCATCGCAGAATTTCATAGGTTTATATGGGGTAGCTGTGGTGAATTATTCATACTTGAGAATATATGAGCAGATATGTATTAGAAAAAGATAAGGAATGTGTGCACCTAAATATCAGCAAACAGGACAACAGACCCAAGTAGTAATGGAGAAAATTCACCGCAAAATTTTCATGGCAGACCCAAGTATTAATCCAGAAAATTTACCGCACATCAGACCCAAGTAGTAATGGAGAAAATTCACCGCAAAATTTTCATCGCAGACCAAGTATTAATCCAGAAAATTCACGGCAAACCAAGTATTAATCGAGAACCCCAAGTATTAATGAAAAAAATTCACCGCAAACCCAAATAGTCTCATATATTGTTTGAAAAGTAAAAAATTATTAAAGTGACTTTAGATTAATAAATCTGGTAAATTAAATTTGAATAAAGCATCAATTTTGTCAACCATTTTGTGTATTGTATTGTTTGGTATTTTATTATATGGTTTGAAAAGTACAAAATTGTTAGTGACATTGTATTTGATAAATCTGGTAAATTAAATTTGAATAAGACTTCAATTTTGTCCAACATTAATGTTATGTGACATTATTTGATAAATCTGGTGAATTAAATTTGAATGAGACTTCAATTTTGTGAAGTATCCATGTTATGTATATTGACGTGCATAATTATTCAAATAAAATAGGAATTTCAGGAAGTTTAGTGTTAATCATACAAATTTTTAATATCTATTTAATTAAACATTTGTTTTAATAATACAATTTTTTAATATCTATTTTAATTATTTTAAAAATGAATGTTATAAGTAAAGCAAAAAAAATTGGACAGCCATTCGTCCATTAAATTCCATCTCTGAACACAAGTATTAAACATTTTGATTCAGAGTATTCAGAGTATTAAATAGGTGTCTATATCTACAGGGAACGTTGTTAGTCATTTAAAGCAGTACAGTTGAATGTTTAATGCTCGCCTCAGTTCATAATCCATACCGTGAGGCAAGTGGAATTTGAAACTTGTTTTGATGGTTGCAAAGAGGAATTATATCAAAGAGAGCAAACAAAAAAAACTCCATATAAACATTAACTTCTTCACAAGGGTGACGACAAGAGTATAGGAGGATAGATTTTTCAAAATATTTCAATTGAAAAAAAAAAGAAAAAGAGGTTTTGATTTTAATTTCTAAATATTTCTAAAATTATTGTCTTTTTTATTTTTTATAAATATTTTACTAATTTTTATTAATTTACATAATTTTAATTATTTCTAAAATCTACAATCTAATAAGTATTTATTTTAATAAAAAATACTTTTTTTTTTTTTTTTAATTTACATAATTTTAAAATATTTCCAAAATCTATAACTCTATAAATACCCCTTTTCATAAAGAATTTACTAATTCTTCCTAATTGTTGTAATCCATGTATATATTTTCAAATACACAAACATTTTCTATATTATTAAGCATAGAATCGGCTTAAAAAGTGCAAATTTTCAGTGATTCAATATAATCTCGTTTATTATATGCAAATTTTATGGGAGAGTAGTTTCAATTTTGTTTTAAAAAATTAGATGGATGGTCAAGATCTAACTTCGATGTGATATTTTTTTGTTGTTTTATATTTAATACTTTACTTTACTCTCTCTTTTTTTTTTTTTTCTTCTCAGTAAATAAGAAGCTTCTATTATATCAGAGAACAAAATTGACAAGTATGGTGGGGTGTTTGGAGCCTAAAGCTCTTACGTCGGATGTCACTCATTATTATGTAGTTTTCACATAGATTACAAAACCTCTTTCTTTGGGCTGAGAGGTGAGATAGCACCAAAATTGACAATAATTAACATACTTTGAGGTTCCTCGAAAGGAAAAAATTTAAAGTTGGTTGAGGCCACACCGAGATGGCCACTTCTGTGAGGCTGGTTGTTGCGAAACATCAGAAATAAAACCATAGATTCAATAATACCAGAAAATCATAGAGCCATAGAGTTATACCTCCATAGGGTTGTCTTCCAACCTTATCGGCTTTTCCGGAGTGCTTCCTGTTGGGGCGTCCTCGGCAGCTTGGTGACTGGTTGAAGCACCCACCGGTTCTCGTTTGATGCCTGGAGAGGCTTCTCCGCTAGTATGTGTGGTGTCCATGCAGTGCTTTAGCAGAGCATAGTGAAGACAGTCTCGGGTAACAAAGTGGTGATGGTGGACAGATTCATCATAAACTGTGAATTTGTCACTGAGAACATCAAATTTTTCCTCCAGGGCCTTTGAGGTCTCTGAATGCTCCTAAAGATCCAGGTCCAAAATTTTCTTGAGCTACCAAGATAACTCAATTTTGCAATTGTAGAGATTATCCTTGCCATGGCAAGCCTAAGGTTAGGTATCCATTTGAATTGTGCATCCACTTCCTCAGTGGTAATGCATCTCCTCAGATTCCTCGCCTATAATTCCAAGGCATTTATGTGCTCCTAAACTTCAAGGGAGACCGAAACCTCGTAGTTGAGGGCAGTTCTTTTGGCCGTGGCTTCAACCCTTGTGCCAGGTTGCATGTTGGGATTATCCCAATGCCCATTGTTATGACCATGCCCATAGCGAGGGATGGTGGTGGATCTTGATGTGAAGCCATCAAGACAGAGGGAAAGGGGTAGGATGAATGGAGTGGAGAAGAGGAGATGAAAGCAGGGGCATGACTGAAGTGAGAAATGTGAGGATTGACGAGCAGAAACAGGTATACATAGGGAGAACGAACGGCTAAGTGAGACTGGATAGAGGTTTTCATGACTGCTCCATTGAAGGCAGCTTGGGTGAGGTATATAATCAGTAGGAAAGGGAGTTGGTCAAGGGACCAAATCGGTGACTGATATGATGGATCACATTCTTCTGGCATATCTTTTCTGTATGCGAGGAGCTTGGAACGTTGTGCCTCGATAAATTCATGATTGAGAGGTGCGAGAGTTATATTGAACCTAACTAGAGACCTGAAATCTCCCCAACATTTCATTGTCTTTGTTATTTATGAGCATACAATCCTAGCGGAGATGCCCTTCTTCTAGGTCCCCCCATTGAAGGGAGAGGAGTCGTGTGCTGCAAATTATGCCTTCATTTTCCATCTTGTCTGCCACGCTGTTGGATTTGTGCCTTATCACCTGGAAGTGGAGCTTAGCTTCTTGAGGTGGTGGCAGATATGGTGGAGGGTCTTGTTTAGTCTCCAGTTGTCCATCGCCTTGGTAAATTTAGTGCCACCTTGTAGTTTGTGGTAGGCCATGGTGGTAAGACTTGAGTCTCCTTCGATGATGATTGACCCAAGACCTTGGAATTTGGTAATGGCTATGCCATGCTCTAGGGCTAGGAGCTCTTTAGTGTTGCTGGTGGCTTTGCCTAGATTGCCAGCATAAATCTATAAAATTTCTCCCTTATAATTCCTAAAAGCTCCCCCAAAGCCCACAAAACCTGGATTACCTTTCACAACGTCATCGTAGTTTAATTTTAGGATATCTTTATCAGGGGGTTGCCACTTATTTGGAGTGTATGTGCCCACCATGGTTGAGATCCTAGTATTTAAGGGGGGAGAATTTAGCGCAAAGAGTTGAATGATCCTTAGATACGAGGGATGACTCGGTGGACTAGCAAATTTTAGGAAATTGGCAACAATGACTGATTCCTGGAGCACCTGCATAATTGAGGTAAGGATGTTGTCCGTCGACTTCCTATTCCCTCTAAAAATCCGAGCATTTCTTTCCTTCCAAACAACCCAGCATATGGTGCTCGAGATCATGTTCCAGGCCTTGTCTACCCTCGGGTGCGGGGAGATTGAAGTTCTCTAGTTGTCGAGAGTGCTCAGGATCGAAGCCTTGTTTCTGCCCAAGGTTCTGAAAACCATATCAACCCATTCCCATAGAGAATTGGTGTAATAAAAAACATTTAGCAAGTGGTTAATGCTTTCCTCCTCTAATTCGCATAGAGGGCATATTGAGGGGCCTTTGAAGCCACGTTTTAAAAGATAATCCCAAGTGAGAATATTTCCCAACATTGTTAGCCATATAAATATGGAGATTTTTTGCCACAATTGTCTGTTGCACAAAGTTTTCTACTTTTGCTGCGGCTTGATTTTATCGTCGTTTTCCTTATAGCTGTAAGCCTCCTTGAGATTGTTGGGTGCAACCCAACCTGGTCTATTCTTGGTCAAAGACTCTACATCTTGAGGAGCGGAGTGTGCGGTACCGCGAAGTTAGATCTATGACGCGATGTTTAGGGACTTCGGGGTGGGTCGAAGCTCCTCATTTTGTAACATGTTTCGGGTTTTAGATAGTTGTTTTGTCGGATCCCATGGTATATGAGCCATGGTTTTGTATTGAAGTAAATCTATATAAGGCAATGTAATGTTGTGTCGAAGTCATAACATGCATAGTGGATGAGAAAAAGTTGTTGCAATCTTTGTCTTTAGTCTATTTCAGGCCTTAAGAGAAGGCTTCACAGTTGAGTGCGTAGAGACTTTGGAAGAGTCTGCAACTTTGTGCACAGAACACCTCCAGTTGTGTGCGCAGGCTAGAGAAAGTTGTATGCATTGAACATATCCATATTTAATAAATAAAATATGTTTTGGGCATATTCTGTGTTTTATGTGTTTCTTTTATATGTTTATGCGAAGTAATGGTTGTAATTGAATGATATGATAACACATTTGATCTTATGCTAAAATATGTTTATCTTTATCTAAATGATTCGAAGTAATTATTTAAGTTATAACCGCGTAGTAATAATATATATGTTAAGAGATTGATTAAGTACAAAAAAACGAAGTAAAGCCACCTCGCGCGTGCTCCCTCAAGGTTGCAGAGACCTAGTTCTACAACCACCCATAGCCACCTCGATTGAGACTGCGATATGCTTGTAGGTTGTTGCGAAAAGGGCCAGTGTTTTGGGTTTTTTTGGTGCAAAGTACAAGTCGAACCTGGTTCAAGCCTAAACCAGCCAAAAATTGGTTTTGTTGCTAGGACCAAGATCCATTTGAGGGACATGTGGATGTGGTGTCCATCGAAGAAGGAAATACAAGGTTGGGTAGATCTAAAAGAACGAGAATTCACTGCTCAAGAAAACGTAAATCCACGATTGATGACTGAATCTTGGTCGCAGAGGTATATTTTCACAAAACAACACGATATTTTCTTCGTGACGTTTTCTAATGAACTACATGAATGATTGTCAAGGTTGACTGAGAAAAATACTTGCTTTAAAAACACCGAGCCTACTACGTGGAGCCCTGAATGGGTACAATGACTCAAGGATACTAGTAGTAAAATCTCAAGAGTTGTTGACTTTTGGATCAATAGTATCCTGGGAGGATTTATCACTAAGTTCGCCATAGACACATTTGTATCTTACAGCGAAGCTGAGCAAAGATTTTTCAAGGGACCGCGAGCTAAGTATCTAAATTCTTTGAAGTTGCGGATTAAAATTATTTTATGTGAAAAGGGTGTACTACGAATGTAATCAGATTAATTTTTGGGCTTAAGTCTGGAGTCAGATCTACACTAATTGGAAAGTGATATAGGGTAGATCGCGAGAACTTTAGTTAGACAGATTATAGCCCATTGTTGGGTGAATCTGAAAGAGAAGAAGAAATAAGTAACCCCACAACCCATAGATGTGCGTTGCAGCTAGGAGGTGGGAATAAATCAAGGAACCTATCATGGATTCCCCATGCTGCTACTCCCATTACCCCTCATCCCCCACCCCATAATTTCCCTACACCCCCTCCCCCAAACCCCCCCGCGAAGAAACATGGCCGATGATATCAAGCTACCTATCTTTAGAGGACTCGGTTTAGAGGATCCTGAGTAGTTTTGGTTTGTAGTTGAGGTAGTATGGAAAGAAAGGCATATTACCGACAAAGATGTAAAGAAGATGCAGATTTTCACTGCGCCATGAGAAAGAGCGCTGACATGTCGCATAATTTCAATATAATTTATTATAATTATATAATTCAATATCATTAAATAAATAATTGAATATAATTTTAAAATATTTTATAATGCAATGTAATTTAATATAATTAAAAATTTAAGAGGTGGGAAGAATCCATGCTTTCTTATTTCTTGTTACAATCATTTCTCTATATTTTTATGCCTAGCCCTCCTTTCTTGACCTCTTTTTGAATTATTTTTTTACCCTTGCTCATTCTTGGAATTGTTTTTCCTAATTATATGACTTTGCAATTTTCCTCTCTTCTTTTTAAAATTTCCAATATATTTAACAAATAGTATCTTCTCATTACAATTATTAGAATAATTATGAATTCCTTTTGATTTACATAAAAGAAACTCATCAAAGAAGGCATGATACTCAAAGCATTGGTCTCCACAAAAGCATATGATAAAAGTACGTTTCAAATACATTATTAGGTTCATAATAAATTTAATAATGCATACTTTCTCTTTGAATAATTGTTCATAATAAGCACTATAATTATCTATCTAGCTTGAATTGATGTTTACAATGGTACTAGGATATATTGGTCATTGACATTGACAGTTTACAAGCTAGAGTGGAAGGAACAACGAGTCATGGGAAGCATGGAGAATTTTTTTAAAACAAAGATGTATGGAAGTGGGTTCCATAAATGTAAGAATTCAATTTTTTGAGTGGATAGCATTTGAAGCATGTACGAGATGATGCTTGGGACAATTTAGAAAGAAAATGATTTAGAGGTTCAGTTTTAAGAGGCCACAATGAACATAAATGTGGAGGTATGTAAATTGATAAAGAAAATACAACATAGGTAATGTGGAGGCTGATAAATTGCTAAAGAAAATATATGGTAGGTAAATTGGAGAATAAAGCACTACAAAGTTTGATTCCCTAAGAATCGTTGTCATAGATTGTAGCAACAACTAACACACTGCAAAGTCCATCTCCCTAAGCCTTTCAGTCATCAATTCTAGCAAAAGTTAAGACAAAGCATAAACCAACTCCATGAGCCTTAGAATTTATAAAAATTGTGATTTGAGCCTTGTCACAACATTACCACAATAATCGTGGAAGTATCATAGTAGTACCAAATCCTTTTAAATTGTTATTCATAAATTCATTTTATTTTAAATGAAATATTAGATGTAATAATTAATTAAAGAAGAAAAAAAATTCCAATAAATTTTTTTTTTAAAATTATATAAATAAAAAAAATCTATATTTATTTATCAAAATTAAATTAAAATAAAATTTAGACAAAAAATTATTTAGAGTTAAAAAATTAATTGAAATTAATATAAGCTAAATTTGTTTTTTACAACTAACGTGAATATCCTCCTAACCAGTATCAATAACCATTCTAATAGTTCTTTCTATTGTTTGGCATTCTATTATAATGTTTGAAAAGTACAAAATTGTTAGGGTGATATTAGATTTGATAAATTTATTGAATTAAATTTGAATATAGCATTAATTTTGTTAATTTGTCAAGCATTTCGTTGTATTATTTGGTATTTATTGTATTATTTGAAAAGTATAAAATAGTTAGAATGAGATTATACGGGGTGAATTAAATTTGAATAAAACTCCAATTTTGTGCATGGATGTTTTGTGACATTATATTTGATAAATTTGGTGAATTAAATTTGAATAAGGCTTCAATTTTGTCCAGCATAATTTTGTGCATGGATGTTTTGTGCCATTATATTTGATAAATTTGGTGAATTAAATTTGAATAAGGCTTCAATTTTGTCCAACATTGATGTTATGTACAAAAGCTTCGATACCATTCTTGTAATAAGCCGTATTCTCATTACGAGGGAGGTTTCATTGTAGTTGAGAGTTTTTGCGATTATAAATCCCAAAACCATGAACGCAACAAGGGCTTCGCCGATGTTGTCCCTCCTTGACATTCGCACAGAAAATTTTCAGCAAGAAAAATACTAAACTGGTTTATATTTTGTACTAGGACAAAAACTGATATTTCAAAAGGCTTATACATTGTTTCTTCAGCTTCTAGTTACAGAAAGTTGAACAGAAATAAACTACTTCTACAACAACAAGTTGTACAGTTTCCAGGACACATCTGCCATCATTCAACTTGCTATTACAGTTTCCAGGACTGTTAGAAAACAAAGTTATACATTTGTTACACATATATTCGACTTATACAAAAACATCATTTGATCAGAAACATCAACAAAAACAGCTACACAAACATCTAGACAAAATAGCCTCAAAAGACCAAAGATTACTCAAGATGGAGAACAACATCTGTCAATTTATGCTATGAGGATATTTCCTTCTGCTCCCAGTCCATTGGTAATAAAAAGCTGATAATGCATTTCACCAGCAATCCCATCCAGACCTTTCTTTTGTCAAAGAATCAGCAACAGTATTCTTCTCCATATGAACATGGTGGAAAGAAATATATGAGAATGTTCTCTTTAAAATAGTAATTCTATCCATCCATTGAGCTAAACTCCCAAGATCAATCGAAGCTCTTTGATTCATATGATCAATTAGGACCTTGGAGTCGCCAATAACCCAGATCCTTTCAACTAGTAAATGACAAGCAAACCACAAGAGGCCCCATAAAGCAAGACACTCCGCCTTCATATTTGTACCTCTACCCCCATTCCAATGAATTTTATAGTGACAACTTGGAGAGATCAGTAACCATGCACCGCATCCACAAATCAAGTTCTGAGATGCCCCATCAAAATAACCCACCGGATAATGAAGTTCATAAGCACTGAGTCTTCTAGATAAATCTTGGGGAGGTTTCTGTCCAGTCTTCTAGTTTTCCCATGTACTAAAAATCTGTAAGGCCACATTGTTGGGGGAAAAAGGCATATTGTCGAAAAGTTTTCTGTTTCTACAACACCATATGTTCCAGTGGAACAACAATGGCACAGACCAGAGGGTCCTTCCTCTGTGCAACCACCATCCCAAACACTCCTCAGTAGAGCAAAAAAGAGGGACCTGGATATGTAATTTATCATAGAGAATCGACAAAGTTTCTTTTGCAAAAGAGCAGGAACAGAAAAGATGACAATTATCCTCCTCATCCTCCCCATAGAGGACACACAGTTCTGGCCCATGCCAGCGCCTCTTTTGTAAGTTTTTCCATGTAAGATTTTTGTTCCTCCACACCAACCACATGAAAATAATCAGTTTTATTTGTACATTAACTTTCCATATATTCTTAAACCAATTATCCGAAATCTGCCACTGCTTTTTCAGAATAAGTTTTGAGTATATCCCTCTTATGCTTAGGCCATCCCTCATTTTAGAACCACACCATGTCAGCATATCGCCCTCCACCAAAGAGCAGATCCCCAAAGATTTTAAAATGTTTATATATCTGTTCCATTCAGATTCCCATTTGCTTTCCAATCCCATATCCGTGGCATTTTTTCACCGAGGAATACCAAAATCCAAAACCTGAATTGTTTGTTGTAAGAAAAACACCCCTTTCTGATTAAGCTTCTGAATAATTTCTTCATTTAAAGGCACATAATTCTCTATCCTAGGCAGTCTTCGACAGTCAATTAAAATTTTTGCACCATTTCCAAAGTAATATCTTAAATTCTTTCGTACAGAAATTACTTTTCGATAAACATGACTAGGTTGCCAAAACAGTATGATACACCTGAAATGTGGCCACAGGGTGATCCATCTATTAGATTTCCAGATACCATGTATAACTTTACTGACTACGAAAAGTTATGGTGGGATATCATGAATGTAGATGGAAAAGAAGTTCATTATACAAGGGTCAAGTTTGGAGCAACATGGACTACTGAGAGACAAAGACAATGCGAATGGCTTCAACAATGGTGGAATGATTATGGATTGAATAAAATAGCTATGGATCCTGTATTCTTCCAATATGATTTCCAAATTGAATGTGAGATTTGTGGATTTTTAATTGAATGTTGGCACAATCCCTATAAAACTGTTGGAGCTTTAAATAATTATCCAGATAGCCAAATTCTTGGTTACTTCATGGAAAGATATCATGAATGGTTAGTAATGACCAAAATAAAACATCAGATCATCCTAAGAAAACCTATGATCGTGCGAAGAATATATATCAAAGCTTGGGACTCATTCAGATATTCAAAAATCAGATTTCCAGGGACCACACCTTTGGGATAATAATCATGGTTCTAGTGGGCTTATCCGTAAAGTATCCACTATGTAATAATGATGTGTAGTCACCAGACTGTAGGTGACCAATTTTATCATGGGATTTTCTGTTTAAAGGTATCCATAATGTAAATATTTTAGAAGATTCCAATCTTCTATAGTTTAAAGTTTTCTACAGTATAAAGTTTTCCGCGGGATTTGTTTAAATCATCCACTGTGTAATGTACTAATATTCCTTTCAGTCACGAGACTCGGAGCACTTCTCCGAATTTTGGTGGGATTTGACCCACATCTCAATGACTGATGGAAGATAGTACTCAATTTTTCTATCCGATTGTTGGATGCTTGTCCCCTCAATCTCCTATATAAGGAGGGAGTTAGTCTCATTCAAGACATTGGAGTTGGATTTATGATTTTGAGTCTGAGAAAGAAGTTCTTGCTTCCATATATTTAGAGTCTGAATCTGAGAAGCTTACGCATTAGAGTGAGAGCTCTGGTGAGAACCTAAAGTGGTCAGATTCATAGAGTTTGTGTTGGTCGAGCATGCTTTGTAAGAATTTCAAGTTCTGAGACAGAGTCTCTGAAAGGCTAGGTAGCCTTCAGATAACTTCTTGTTTACCAAGTCACAACATATGATAAATGCCTGAACAGTCTATCTCTGGGAAAGAGCTATAAAATTTCTCTTTGTAAAGATTTCATAAATAAGAAAAGTATCCATTTCTGAGTTGAGCATTTATCTGAGTACATTTTTATTTTTCCGCCCGTGTTAAAATTTTCTGTTGAGGTAGTATCTATGAGACAAGAGGTTCACTTGAGGTTCGTTGGAGGTTCACTGAGGTCTGAGGAACACCAGTGCGTTGAACGCAGGAGGTCATGTGAAGGACGCTAGTGTGTGAAATTCCATAGGTTCGTGTAAAGTTTCGTATATTGCTCACAGAAAAGAGACTCAACAAGGTCGATTAGTCTAGAGCAAGCTTCGTGCTGAAGCCCCTGTAGCAAATTGGTGTAAGAGCCAGTGACGTCTAGTTCATTGTGGTTAGTACTCAAATCTATAACTTAATAGAAATGGAAAATCCTAGAAAATCAAATTCTTACAGAGAGCTTGAAGCTGATCTAGGGTTTGCGGAATTAATCCCACAATTAGCCACATCAACATTATGGAGTTAATGCTACTACATATTCACCCATCAGAATGGGTTTTCCAAATATCTCCTTGACCTTAATTCAGAACCCACTTTAGATAACATTACATTAATTATCAATGTCTATGCAGAAGCTTATAATAAACTGGTTCTCGGTTTCAAAGCTCAAATAACCATATAATAAAGTTTTTCTTACATTTATACCGTGGTCGCGCCTTCACATTACCTTATCACATACACTATAGCGCAATTCCTGAAACTTATCACCTTTTCATTGATTTATCCACTTCGCAGTTCGTAACAAATACCATTTCGTTGATTCCACTTATTTCTATCACACGCAATATGCACTTTACCGATTTCGAGAATTGGCAAACATAAGATTTCACATATCGAAAATCTTAACTTATCTCACTTTGGCTCTTCGCAACTTTACACTCATCGGCACTTCGCAAATTTACACTCGTCAACACTTCACAGATTTACCTTTATCGCATTTCGCCATTTTTAAGCTCTTCTGATCGCCAAAATATATTATCGCATGCGATGTGCAATATCTATTGCATCGCGCAGATCTTAAACTTATTGCACTTCGGCATATTCCCAAATAAACTTGCGATGAGATCTCTGCCGTTAATCTTCACTCCAGTTTTTGCGACTAAATTCTCACCGTATGTAGCTCTCCCTTTCGAAATATTCTTAGGTTTCAGGGAAAATTTTCATTTTCTGCCTTAGTATTTCTTCTGTTTGTGTGACTGCCACCGCTTTGTAGCTCCGTCTACTCCACTCGCTACTTCTCTTGAGCTTTCTCTTCTAATTCTCACTTAGATTTATGGCCTCCATGCTGTTGCACGCTTATCACACAGTCTTTAATCCAGAATATCATTGCGTGTTCATTCTCTGAATCCGGAATTCAAATTTGTTTCTCTTTCTCTGCCTGCACATAGGTTTATCTACAGTTATTGCCCCCGTTAGCTTCATTTACAACCATTTGACTCTAGACTGGAATCACATAGATTCTACCCAACCATTAAGTCTTCTATCACACAGTAAGACTTATTCATTCATCAGAATTCATGCTATCAGTTAATTGTTTTACAGATATCGAAACTGTTCAGTTATAGATCACTCAGTACATAAAAGAAACAAAACACAATCGCCATGAATTCAATTTCTCATTAATCAATAAATCATACAGAGACAATAAAAACCTGCTTACAATCTAGATTTGGTCCGATGTGCCTTACATGGCCCTTTCCTCTTCTACAAAAGCCTCTCTGTTCTTGGGCTCTTCTCCCTCTACTCTATCTCTATTTCCTACTTCCTACTTACTCTATATTTCTCTCGAAGCTTACAAATGATTATATATTACAATCCGAGCTTATCCAACTCTCATAATCAACTCCTACAAACTTGTAACAGGGTGAAAATGTGAATATGGGTAACACTTTTGTGAGAATTCGGGGCGAAAAACATTTTTCCTCCATAGTTCGACCGAACTCTTGTCAAAGTTCGGCCAAACTCTTCAGGAGTTCGGCCGAACTTTTTTTTCCATTTACATTGACGGCATACTGACGACAATGGCAAATAGATTTTTCACTGGTGTTTGGAAAACTGGCAAAAAAAGTTTGGCCGAACTATTATTTTATAAATATATCGCCTGCAAACTGTTCCGGGTTTTTGTTCACATTTGTCTTGCGTGAATTGAGATGATGTGCTATTGTACCGTGCGAATTTAGTCGATTTCTTGTTGTCCCACGCGAATTTAGTTGATTTGTTGTTGTGTCGTGGGAGTTTTGTTGATTTGCGCTGCGCTGAGGAGGTAAGTTTTGGTAAATTTCTTATTTTTTGTTTTTTTTAAAATTTGATTTTAATCTAATTTTTTTGGTTGCAGAGTTCTTCCACGACGTCTTGAACGTCTTCAGGGATCGTCTTCAATGACTTCTACTACGACTTTCCAGGTACGTATGTTCTAGCAAAAATAAAGTAGGTTTTAATAAAATAACAAACGATTGTTTGTTTTCCATGCCTGTCAATTTACGTTTTCAGTAAACTGTCAATTTTTTTGTTTTACATATTAAAAAAAATTGCAAAAGTTCTCACAGTTTTCAGTTTAACATTCTCCCTGTTAAATACATGTGCAATAATTTCACTCAATTGCAAATACATGTCTAATCATTTCACTCTAATGCATAGAAAAAATGTACTTGCAATCATTCAACTCAATTGCAAATACATGTCTCACTGTAGAATATAAATTTCCCTTCCCTTAATCGTTTCTCTCAGATGCAAATTCCACTTAATTCCAAATACATGTCTCACTGTAGAATATAAATTTCGTTAATCGTTTTTCTCAAATGCAAATTCCACTCAATTGCAAATACATGTCTCACTCTACAATGTAAATTTCCATTAATAGTTTCTCTCAAATGAAAAATACAGAACTGTGAACACTCTGACTCGGTGCTTTACTTTGCAATGCAAAATACAAAACTCTCTGGGTTCACTTTCCAATGTACTTGTTTCAGCGAACACTCCGACTCTGATTTACCTTGTGCTGCCTGCATTTCACTGGAAAATTGCGACCACTCTGCGATTTGTACCCCTAGGCCTGCATTTCACTGGAAAACTGCGACCACTCTGCGATTTGTACTCCCAGGCCCGCATTTCACTGAAAAATTGTGACCACTCTGCGATTTTCATTAGGTTTTGGTGTTTGTTAACCCTGATTTACTTGCACTTCAATGAAAAAATATTGTCTCATCCTCATAGTTACAATCCCTAGCCACGGATGCATCCATCAATCTAAACTCACTTACTACCCTTATTTAGGAGCAGACAATGGTATTGCAAAATAGCTCATATTGCAGAATAGCTCAGACTAAATTAGAACACTATTTTAACCATGGTAATAAAATTATCTTATCTTTTAACCGTAGTAATAAAATTATAGTTTCCATGGTGTAATTATTTTTTTTGAAAAAGTACATAAGTCTAAGAAGCAACCTTTAGGGTATTATAACGGCCAACAAGCCCAGCCAGCAAGCCAAGCCAGCGAGGTCAACCAACAATCCCTGTGTTCTATTCCCTGTGTTAACTAGTGTAATGAGAGCTTCTAGTATCATGCAAGTGGTTACAATGTATTAAGCCTTATGGAATATGTACAACCTTTGTTAGAATAGGTAACAACTTATGTTAGTTACAGTAATCACAATACTGGGATAAATGGTCTTTCAACATGCTATTATTGGTGTTATTAGACCCGTAGACCTCATTAAGGCTTATTGCTTCTGCTAAGAATTGACTGTTCATATCTCATATTAAAAGTAGTTAAATTAAATTTACTCAGAATTTGCAAAAAAGATTTAATTTATTTCTTATCATAATATTTCTTGAACTTCCTTCATGATTGTTAGGACTCCACTATGTATCATTTTTGCTATATAATTTGACACCATTTTACTTTTATAACCATGATTAAAAAGGATTCCATTATCATTTTCATCTACTTTATCCCAAGGTATATAAAATCCTCTTCTTTATTATATGTTTAATCTGTTTACATATAATTCCATAATACTCTTATATTTTATCATTAATCGAAGTGCATCGTTGCTAACATAAGTCCAAAAGCTCGCAGATAAGTTATATGCTTTGCTAGGAACAAGCGGCCGTTGCTGAAACAACTGACTTAGTTGCTGAAACAGCCGTCAAGCACGCAAATTCCGTCACTCGTAATTTGCGATTCTGGAAGAGCCTTTTGTGGAACAATAGTAACAGCATGAAGACATGGTTACATGGACCGTTCTGAAGATAGCATTCTTGTTGTCTCTGTTGTAACAATATTTTTTTTTGGAAGAACAGAATAGTCCTGTTTTGAGAAAGAGAACAGATTTGGGATAATCGTAGATTTGCTCTCATGTAATTGTAAAAGATGTCTCCTCTTTAAAAAGAGGAGACATCATCATTAGTAGGGAGTTCATTTTTGAAAGCTACAGGAGAACATTGTGTGAGAACTGGAGCTAGACTCCATCTGTAATGTATCATTTCTTTTGACAGATGAATAAAATCTTCTTTTGAGCGCTCCAATTTAATTCTTTCCCCGGGGAATCTTGTGAGAGGGAAAGGGCCCGCCTTCCTCACAAGATTCACCCTCCTGTTCCTGTAATTTGTTTAATTCTTTACGTTGTTTGCACTTTACTTTAATTCTGTTGTTAAACACTAGTTGCACAGTTCTGTAGTTCATCAAATACTCTGTTTCCTTAAACGCTGCATGTATTTAATACATTCATTCTTGAGAAGTTGGGAATCTATTTCTGTTGATTATGTGAATGTATGACGTTGGGAAGAAGGTGCTGAAGATTCCTGTACAAAGGAATAGGGTCCTGATCCCATTAATTATCTTTCTTTTTCTGCAGTGTGATTAGAAACAGGAGAACAAGTGCTGAAGGTTCCTGTTCATAGGAATAGGGTCTTGGTCTCTTGAGTCATCTTTCCTACAGTGTAATTAGTGCCAGGCAGCAGGTGCTGAAGTTCCTGATTAAGGAATAGGGTCCTGTTCCTGCTATGGTTGATTGATTTCTTTTCTTGCAGATTGATTTTCCTTTACTTGGATTTTAACTGCAGCATAGGAATTACTTCTGCTATAACTTAAGTGATTTCAGCTTTGATTAAATAGAGTGTGAATAATTAGATTTGTGTGACTGATAATTGTGTGGCTTTTTACTACAACATTGTTTCTGCTTTTGAAATTGAGCATATCCAGTGCGTGACTGTCTTTGAAATAAAAAGACTTCCTCGGGTTGACAATTTATGTGGAGCTTCAATTGTGAAAACAATTAAAGCGACCAACATTTTGGCGCCGTTGCCGGGGAAGGCAATTATAGATTTCAAAAGCATTAATTTCTTTTTAATGTGCAGATTGTATGAGAGGACGCGGAAACTAGAAGAAAACTAACCCCACAGGTGGCAAAGGCAAAGGAAGGGGAGGAAGAAAGACTTTTATTGACGAGATTGTATCAAAGGCTGAATCATCACAGAGATTAAGTTCTCGAAGATCAAAACTTCAGCACTCCCCTCAATCAGATTACAAAACAGAGGAAGTCGTGGGTCCTGAAAATATAGAAGAACCAGCAGTCAGTGCTAGAGAGTAAGAAGAGAGTGTTAGTAAATCAGCAGAGCACATTGAGGAAATAATAGAGAGCGTTGGACGACCAGTGGAAAACATTGAAGAGCCAGTAGAAGATCTTGACGATCGAGCAAGTGCAGTAGGAGAGCCAACAATGGAAGGAAACAATGATGGTTTCTTTGGTGGAGGACGTGTAGATCCTGAAGGAGAAAGAAGGGATGAAAATTCCCTCTCTACCTTGGGATTTCCTATCAGTGATCTTCCTGCAGGGATAACTCCTATGAAAAACATTCCATTGTCTGCTTTACCTAACTTTCATGGTTTATCCTCTGAAGATCCGGATGAATTTATTTTTGAATTTGATATATTATGCAGAAGTTATGATTATGTTACTAATGCTCAAAAGTTGAAACTGTTTCCAGCCACCTTGAAAGGAAATGCCTTGAGATGGTTCATGAGCCTTGGAAGTCAGGTGATCACAACATGGGAGCAAATGAAACATAAATTTCTGCTTAAATATCAAGACTACTGCCGGACAAGAGAAAAGAAGGATGAACTATTCAATATGGCACAAAAGCCGGACGAGAATCTGGAGGACTACATAGAAAGGCTGCAGTACAATATACAGAGATCTGATCATCCGAATATAAGTAAGGAAATTCGCAAAACAATATTACTTAGAGGTTTAAGGGATGATTGTTTAGATATGTTAAACATGCTTGGCAAGGGAGATATATCTAAGGAATCATATGATGAGATTGTTGAACTTTCTAAGAGATGTTCAAGGGGAGCTGCAAGAAACAGAACAAGAGATTCCACCTATTCAAGAGTGCAGAAATCAGCCAGTGGAGGAGCAACAAGAGCTGAGATAGGTAATTTACTTGAAGAATTTAAAACTGAGATGCTAAGTTCTTTTGCTTCACAAATTGACACTTTGCAGGTTAAGAAGAAGCAGGCTAAAGCAGAAGCAACTCTGGCTGTCTTTTGCCCGAAGTGCAGAGACAAACATCCACTAAGGGAATGCCCAATGGATAAAATACCAATTTGTACCCTTTGTGAGAAAGATCATGAAACAAAACAATGTCCATCTCTACCAGGAATAAAAGCAGCATTACAACCAACAGAAGAAGAAGCTGAAGCAGTTTACCTGCTAACTCAAAGAAGACAATGGCAACCAAAAGGACAAGGTATGAACTCTAGTATGCCATTTAATCGTTGGAACAATTATTCTGCTTTTGGTCAAACAAATTACCCTCCCTTTAATCAAATTCAATACCCACCCTTCAATCAAATGAATTTCCCACCCATGCAGCAATCAAACCCTCCCTTTGTTGATCCTTCAATGTGGACTCCTTGGCCCCCACAGCAGCCATCTTCTTTTAACCCTTGGAATTCAAATTGGAGAAGCCAACAACTTCCATATCCAAATCAATTGCCTCAATATCAACAACCACTTCCTCTGCCATCAAATGCTCCGCCAAATAACCAAATGAGACCCCAGCTACCTGTGCAACCAAATCCTAACCCCAATAATAAAGTTGTGCAAGTCATTGATATTCAGAATCAGTCTATATTTCCTACTATGCAATGTAATGATATTCATTTAAGATCTGGGAAAATAGTAGGGCCTATTATTGATGACATAACTTCTTCTGATTCTGATAAAGAGGAAACTGAGAAACATAAGAAAGCACAACCACCTTCTAACAAGAATGTTGAAATAACAGAACCACCATTCCCCGAGCGTTTGGTTTTAACCAGAACAGCTGAAACACCTGCTTTTAATCTTCTAGGGGAATTGCAAAATTTATATGTCAAAATTCCACTTTTACAAGCATTAAGAGATGTACCAATTTATGCCAGAACACTAAGGGATATTTGTGTTAAGAAACCTGGTAGGAAAACTAAAGACCCCCTTACAGTACATGTGATGGGTGACTTGTCTGCATTAATGTCCGGAAAAGCCCCTCCTGTGAAATATGGTGATCCCGGCCATCCTACGGTGACAGTTCAGATTGGTAAAACAATGATTCCCCAAGTTCTGGTAGATTTAGGTGCTGCAATCAACATAATGACTCTTGAAACTTCACAATTGTTACAGCTGAATAACACAATCAGAGATACACCCACCATTCTAGAGTTGGCTGATCGTTCTACAATTAAACCTGAAGGAGTTGTTGAGGATCTACTTATTTCAGTTGAATCCTGGAAATACCCAGCTGATTTTGTTGTATTACAAACTAAAACAAAGCTGGGGGGACATCCCTTAATTCTAGGAAGGCCATGGCTGGCCACAGCTGATGCTTTTATCAGTTGCAGATCTGGTTCAATGACAATTTCTAATGGTTATGAAACAAAACAGCTTACTCTTTATCCTCATGCTACACCAATAATTAATAATGAAGATTCTATGTGGATGGATTATGATGATAATGTTGTTCAACCTATTCTAACTATTGGAAAAGCTTTAACTCTCAAAGACAATACAGAGGATGAGATAATTAATAATTTTGTTTGTGAGCCTTCTTCTGTAATTGCTGAAACACACAATCAATTAACTGCAATTTTTGAAACTGACACTCAAGAAAGGATTGAATCTGAAGATTCATCTCAGACATTAACCACCATCTCATCTAAAATCATAACAGTTGAAATTGAACCTGGCAAGACATTAAACATAAATCCTGATCTAACAGATGCTAAAACACAGCAATTAATGAAGTTATTGCATGAATACAAGGAAGCATTTGCATGGGATTACACGGATATGAAAGGTATTTCTTCTGAATTATGTACTCATCGAATTTACATTAAAGAGGGATGCCGACCTGTTTGTCAACCCCAAAGATGAATGAATCCTAATTTACGAGAAATTGTTAAGGAAGAACTTCAAAAATTGCTTAATGCAGGATTTATATACCCTATATCTGACAGTGAATGGGTTTCCCCATTGGTAATTGTCCCTAAGAAAAACGGGAAATGGAGAGTATGTGTTGACTACAGAGCCTTAAACAAAGCTACTCAAAAGGATCACTTTCCTTTACCCTTCATTGATCGGGTGTTGGATAGTCTGGCAGGGAAGAAATTATTTTCTTTTCTAGATGGATTCAGTGGGTATAATCAGATAAGAATTGCACCCCAAGACCAAGACAAGACCACTTTCACCAGCCCTTGGGGAACTTTTGCCTATAGAGTCCTTCCATTTGGGCTATGTAATGCTCCAGCAACTTTTCAAAGAGCTGTTATAGGAATTTTTTCTGATATGCTGAATGATTCTATGGAAATATTTATGGATGATTTTACTCCTTATGGTGTGTCTTTTGAAGATACATTACAAAACCTTGAGAAAGTACTTAAACGATGTATACAAGCTCACCTCTCCCTAAGTACTGAAAAATGCCATATGATGATGAGTGAAGGAATAGTGCTTGGACATTTTATTTCATCTCAAGGTATTCAGGTAGATCCATCTAAAATATTGGTCATTCAGAATCTTTCTGTTCCTAAAACACAAACCGATGTGAGAAGTTTTCTAGGACATGCTGGATACTACAGAAGATTTATTAAAGATTTTTCTAAGATAGCTTCTCCATTATTTGTGTTGCTTATGAAAAATGCTGAATTTAAGTGGACTAATTCTTGTCAAAAAGCTTTTGAAGAACTTAAGCATCAGTTGTCTACTGCTCCTATTTTGAGGGGGCCTGATTGGAATCTCCCTTTTCATATATCTTCTGATGCTTCAGACACTGCAATTGGAGCTGTCTTGGGACAAGAGGAAAATCATCTTCCTTATGCTATCTACTTTATTAGTAAGAATATGACCCCTGATGAGCTTAATTATACAGTTACCGAGAAAGAGTTTCTTGCAGTAATCTATGCCATTAATAAATTCTGACACTATATCACTGGTTATTCTACTTTTGTGCACACTGATCATTCAGCTATCAAGTATTTAATGAGCAAATCTGTCACAAATGCTAGAGTTACCAGATGGTTATTATTACTGTAGGAATTTGATATCACAATTGTAGATCGGCCTGGAAAAGAAAATGTGGTGGCTGATTTCCTTTCACGGTTAAAAACTGACAATGATATTCCAGTAGATGATTCTTTTCCTGATGAGTATTTATTTGCGGTTTCTGCTCACTCTCCATGGTATGCAGATATTGCTAATTATCTAGTTGCAGGGAAATTACCATCACACCTGTCATACAGAGAAAAGAGAAGAATTGTTCAACAAAGTGCCAGGTACAGCTGGATAAGCGGGTGTCTTTTCTACACTGGGCTTGATCAGGAAATCCAAAGGTGCATTAGAGAAGATGAAGTGTATGACATATTGAAAGCTTATCATGATGGCCCTTGTGGAGGGAATTTTGCTGATAAGAGAACAACACACAAAATTCTGAGGATGGGTTACTATTGGCCCTCATTATTTAAGGATGCAAAGAAATATGTAAGGGCTTGTGACAGCTGCCAGAGAATGGGTCAACCCAATCATAGAGATCAAATGCCATTAAACCCCCAGGTAGTTTCTGAACCATTTGAAGGTTGGGCCTTGGATTTCATAGGACCCATTAACCCTCCATCTAATCAAAGAACTTATATATTAGTCTGTACAGACTATATGACTAAATGGGTGGAGGCCAAAGCACTTATTAGAGCTAATGAAGAGGCTGTCCTAGCTTTCTTATTTGAAGAAATCTTCACTAGATTTGGAATTCCTAGAGAGCTAGTTATAGATGGAGGACCTCCATTCAATTCTCATGGTTTTAAGTCTACCCTTCACAAATATCATATTCAACATAGAATGACTACACCATACCACCCCCAGGCCAATGGGCAGGTGGAAAGCACAAACAAAGTATTAGAAGCCATTCTAACTAAAATAGTGAAGGACAACCGGAAGGATTGGTCCCAAAGGCTCCCTGAGGCATTATGGGCTTACAGAACTACTTGGAGAAACACTACAGGTTTTTCTACCTATGAATTGGTTTATGGTAAAAATGTTGTTTTTCCTGTGGAATTTGAGATTAAAACTCTAAGAACAGCTTTAGCTTTTAATCTTGATTTGACTGATGTGCAGACAGCTAGGTTGCAGCAGCTTCTTGAGTTGGATGAAAAGAGATTAGATGCCATTCATCAAACAACCATGATACAACAACAAAGGATGAAGTGGCATGACAAAATTATCAAACATAAGCAGTTCCAAAAAGGTAATTGGGCCTTGTTGTATGACTCTCGGTTTGAAAATTTTCAGGGTAAGCTACGAACACGCTGGCTTGGACCATATGAGGTAGATGCTATTTTTCCAAATGGAACGGTAAGACTTTTAACAATTGATGATTCTAAAACACCTCTACTAGTCAATGGTCATAGGCTCCGTCTATATCAACGCCCTATTTCTAAAGAGGATTTCAAGACTGCTTGCATCACTGATATTCATTATCTTTTTCTAGGGGAGTCTTCTGCTCCTCACAGCATTTAATTTTCTGCACTGTATTTTTAGTATTAGATTAGATTTAGCACTAATAATCCCTGTCAAGGATTGGCATATTACAATTGAATTTTGCAGATTCTGGAAAAGCTCATTAAGGAGGACAGATTCATCATGAGAAGATCTGAAGCTTCAATCATAGAAGCTTGTTCCCTTCATTTTACCCCATTTCCTAGCAATATCCCTTCATCCTCACTTCTACATTATTGCCCTTTTTCCATTTTTCCCACTCCTACCATTCCTGAAATATCTTCCTTCAGCTAGTATTTCCTATCCCTTACTGCTGAAATTATCCCCTATCAAATATTTCCCCCACTTCTTACAGACCCAAGTCATTTATCCCATTTTTCTGATTTTTCCCGTTGCTGAAACACCAGTTTCAGCAACGTATCGTTCATTTTTTCCGTTGCTGAAACACCTGTTTCAGCAACCTGTTATCATTAAAACATCATTTCTCTTCACTGTTATATAAGCTTTTCGGTTCTCCACGATTATACTTCAGATCCTTTGGGTGAAAAATTATTCAGCACTGAGCAGATCTGGTTACACTCCTGTTCTAAATTTCAGAGAAATCTACAGATTCTTCCATGTATATTAAGCCATTTTGAAGCACTCGACACTTCGAATTATTAAACCAAAGGTAAAAATGTAAGGTATGAGGTTTTAATGTAATTCAGTTAAATTATATTAAAGAGAGGATTTCATTCATAATGATTATAATCTTTACACGCCCAATCATCATTACACCATACGTAGGGGGGGGAATTTCGAAAATTGAACAATCATTTCGCATTAACCAATCCTCCGTCCTTTTTTATATCCACTTCCGCCGTCATTTAGACCCTGCAGCCTCTGTTGCAACAACTAGCGCGATCAAAGTCTGTGTTTACTGTCTTCTGTGCCTCTGCATGTAACTCAAAGCTAGAGCCATGGGAGGGTCGGCCATCAGAAATGAGCCCGGCTCCATAAATCTTCTTCAATTGTTCCCCGAAGCCTATCAAATTTTCCAACAAGCGGGATGGACAGTATATTTTGAAAGGTTGGGCGAATTTGACCAGGAACAAGTTTTAGAGTTTGCACAAAACCTTCAAGGGGATTTCTCAGTGGTTCAAGGGGTCCGCATTTCAGTAACAGAGGAGGACATAGTTCAAGTTTCAGGGTTGCCAGCTATTGGGACTCGCTGGTTCAGCAGAAAGCAGGTGATTCTGAATGCACAGCAAGATTTTCTTCGTCCAGATGAGCCAGTTGAACTCAAAGGCCGCGGTGTCAGTCTGCACTCACTTCCTCGACCATGGCCATCAGTGGCAGAATTCATCAAGCACTACTTGACGTGTGAAGGGCGTTACCAGGTAGTGTACAATCACGACTTTGTTTTGATGAATCATTTGAGAAATGGCCGAATGATTAATATCCCCTATTATTTGCTTGGTTGTATTAGAAACATGTCTTATTATTGTAGACGGTCTAAATTCCCCATGTTATCCCTCACCCACCATCGTTTATGCCAATTGTTGATTCAGAGGGGTTTTGCTCAGCAAAATTACCCTCTGAATAACCCACTCCCTGTTCCCCAGCTGCCTGAAATTCCTCAGCAGGCTCAAATGTCCCAACAACCCGAAAGTTCCCAAGATACTCCTGAAATTCCTTATGAAGGACAACGGGACGATATTCCACATTCCCCAGTAACTTCAGCCCCAAAGCCAGTTGACCCAACCCCAAGCTCGTCCCACTTAGTAGAGTCAACCGTCCCCATTATTTCTGTCCCTAGTGACGACTCTCTAACACCCCCGTCCCCACCTATTTATAAAAAGAGAAGAACCCCAACAGTCTCAGTCTCCAAACGACGGACAAGGGCTAAATTCCAAATCTTCACTTCTTCCGAAAAGCCCTTCCCCTAGAGAACAATCCTCCCCTGCAAAGAAAAGGAAAGACAGTGACTTCTCTGCTTTCCTACCAAAAAGGAAAATGAAGATGACTGTTGAAACATGAGTTACTCCCATTTCCCCTGACCCTGCCACTATTCTGTTAAAACTCCAATCTTCATCCCCATTTCAAACCCCTCAACCCGTCTCGTCCGGTGGCACTGCCACACAAGAACCAGTGCCCCGGGATAATACGACATTGTTTATGGCTCAAACAGTGACTGTCACACAAGAACCAGTCACTTACCCAGAGGCTGAAACACAAGAACCAGCCACTGTGGTACAAAAATACACCAAGCATGATGATAGTGGGAGACCAGCAGTAGCTGTCCCACAAGAACCAGCTACGGCTGTGCAACAACAGACTACCCCAGCAGAATCAACCAGTACACAGGGTTTACATACTATGACATCTTTATTGGAGGAGAATGAATTCTTGAAGTATGAACTGGAAGCCTACAAGAATGAATTAACCTTGGCACGAGAAGCTTTTGATAGAGAACTGAATCTCTATATGTTAGCACACACAGCCTCAACGCAAAATAAGGAGCCATGCAAGGAATACATGTGCCATGAGTGTGGTAATATTTACCAGCAGGCAGGCTACAAATTAGTTAAAGTTCAAATATCTGAGGCATCTACATCAGCTGGAATAAAAGAGGGATGCCCTACTGCTCCACAAGAACCAGTAGGGCTCTCCATAAAGGAAGAAAAAGAAACTAAACCTCGGACATCTCGCCCTGTGCTAGTTAATGCAGCCACTCAGACAGAAGCACCACCGCAGATATCTCGCCCTAAGTTAGTCAGTGTTGCCATTCAAACAACGTCCCAACCCAGTACTTCTAATGCTAGCACACAGACCCGGCCATGGAATCAATTGGAACTGATGAACAAATGGAAGAAACAATATGTTGAAGAACAAGATACAATACTACAGCAGCATAAGCTAGCATGGAAGAATCACGTATATGCCAACTGGGACAGTTGGGAACAGATGATGCAACAGCTCAAGGACTCCAAAAAGGAAGTCAAGGAATCTAAGGAAAAGATGGCCTTGATGTTTTCATTAGTACAGAAGTTGATGGCTACCCGCAAACCCTCTGTAAACTACTCTCTCTTTCTTTCTGAACGATTAGTTTATTTTCAATTAAAAGCAATAAAAGATGGCAGACCGCATGAATTACTTACTTCAGAGAAATTTGTTGAGACCTTTAATGAGGCCCCTGAAAGTGACCAGCATTTGCTGTGCGAACTTTACCTTCATAATGAGGCCATTCCCGACAATAGAAGAGTTAATCTTATTGCAATTGCAGGAGATATACAAATAAGGGCATTTGTTTCATTTTTGTCTAACCAACTCACTTGGCAAACTGCGTTCACTGCAAGCAGTCATAATGAGGAGAATAGACTCCTTTGGATTAGACCAGAACCTTTAAGTCCAGCCATGTTTATAGCACAATATCATAAATTCTTATAGAAGCCAGGAATGCATAGGTATATACAACAATTACAGGCTTCAACACTCTTTAAGTGTCAACAACAAATTAGAGTAAAGGGGACTGCTGCATTGAAGGCCAATACTATGTTTTGGCAGCAGTCATGTAAAGAAAGACAAGATTATCACCCTTTTAACCCTGACAATCTTCAAGCTGCACTTTCCAGGGTTTCTAATTACATTGGATGCATTCGACATTGTGGAGTAAACTGGATCGGGTATCATTTTCATTTTCCAATTTTATGGCTGCCTTCAGAGAAATATCAGTGTCATTACCAATTGGCTGGCAGAGATGAAGCTTTAGCATGGCAGCACTTGCAGAACAATAGAGGATTCCGAGCTCCTACAGATGCCACCTTCTCCAGCTACTGCTTGAGTAATTTGCATGCACAGTACCAGTACTCAGACTCTGACTCAGACTAGGGGTTGCCTGAGGACATGCAACATTTTCAGCTGGGGGGGGATGTTAGGACTCCACTATGTATCATTTTTGCTATATACTTTGACACCATTTTACTTTTATAACCATGATTAAAAAGGATTCCATTATCATTTTCATCTACTTTATCCCAAGGTATATAAAATCCTCTTCTTTATTATATGTTTAATCTATTTTACATATAATTCCATAATACTCTTATATTTTATCATTAATCGAAGTGCATCGTTGCTAACATAAGTCCAAAAGCTCGCAGATAAGTTATATGCTTTGCTAGGAACAAGCGGCCGTTGCTGAAACAGCTGACTTAGTTGCTGAAACAGCCGTCAAGCACGCAAATTCCGTCACTCGTATTTTGCGATTCTGGAAGAGCCTTTTGTGGAACAATAGTAACAGCATGAAGACATGGTTACATGGACCGTTCTGAAGATAGCATTCTTGTTGTCTCTGTTGTAACGATATCTTTTTTTGGAAGAACAGAATAGTCCTGTTTTGAGAAAGAGAACAGATTTGGGATAAACGTAGATTTGCTCTCATGTAATTGTAAAAGATGTCTCCTCTTTAAAAAGAGGAGACATCATCATTAGTAGGGAGTTCATTTTTGAAAGCTACAGGAGAACATTGTGTGAGAACTGGAGCTAGACTCCATCTGTAATGTATCATTTCTTTTGACAGATGAATAAAATCTTCTTTTGAGCGCTCCAATTTAATTCTTTCCACGGGGAATCTTGTGAGAGGGAAAGGGCCCGCCTTCCTCACAAGATTCACCCTCCTGTTCCTGTAATTTGTTTAATTCTTTACGCTGTTTGCACTTTACTTTAATTCTGTTGTTAAACACTAATTGCACAGTTCTGTAGTTCATCCAATACTCTGTTTCCTTAAACGCTGCATGTATTTAATACATTCATTCTTGAGAAGTTGGGAATCCATTTCTGTTGGTTGTGTGAATGTATGATGCTGGGAAGAAGGTGCTGAAGATTCCTGTACAAAGGAATAGGGTCCTGCTCCCACTAGTTATCTTTCTTTTCCTGCAGTGTGATTAGAAACAAGAGAACAAGTGCTGAAGATTCTTGTTCATGAGAATAGGGTCTTGGTCTCTTGAGTCATCTTTTCTACAGTGTAATTAGTGCCAGGCAGCAGGTGTTGAAGTTACTAATTAAGGAATAGGGTCCTGTTCCTGCTATGGTTGATTGATTTCTTTTCTTGCAGATTGATTTTCCTTTACTTGGATTTTAACTGCAACATAGGAATTATTTCTGTTATAACTTAAGTGATTTCAGCTTTGATTAAACAGAGTGTGAATAATTAGATTTGTGTGACTGATAATTGTGTGGCTTTTTACTACAACATTGTTTCTGCTTTTGAAATTGAGCATATCCAGTGCGTGATTGTCTTTGAAATAAAAAGACTTCCTCGGGTTGACAATTTATGTGGAGCTTCAATTGTGAAAACAATTAAAGCGACCAACAATGATATCTATGGTTTCTCACCTTCTTTCAATATTGGGTAAAAGGTCATGGTCTTACCTTAATTTCTATTCTAATTCCCTTTCCTAACTTTGATTTTCATTTAATATTTCTTATCATAATATTTCTTGAACTTCCTTCATGACATCTATGGTTGCCCACCTTCCTTCAATATTTGTTTAAAGGTCATGGTTTTACCTTAATTTCTATTCTAATTCCCTTTTCCTAACTTCCCAACTTTGATTTTCATTTAATATTTCCGATCATAATATTTATTGAACTTCCTTCATGATATATATGGTTGCTCACATTCATTCAATATTGGGTAAAAGTTCATGGTATTATGTTAATTTCTATTCTGATTCCCTTTCCTAACTTCCTAAATTTGATTTTCATTTAGTATTTCTTATCATAATATTTCTTGAACTTCCTTCATGATATATATGGTTGCTCACCTTTTTTCAGTATTGGGTAAACGGTCATGGTCTTACCTTAATTTCTATTCTAATTCCCTTCCTAACTTTGATTTTCCTTTTGACCTTGGAGATAAACTGAATCATTATATTGGGTAAAAGGTCATGGTCTTACCTTAAAATTTCTATTCTAATTCCCTTTCCTAACTTCCTAACTTTGATTTTCATTTAATATTTCTTATCATAATATTTCTTGAACTTCCTTCATGATATGTATGGTTGCTCACATTTTTTCAATATTGGGTAAAAGGTCATGGTATTACCTTAATTTCTATTCTAATTCCCTTTCCTAACTTTGCCTTTCTTCAATATTGGGTAAAAGGTCATGGTCTTACCTTAATTTCTATTCTAATTCCCTTTTCTAACTTCCTAACTTTGATTTTCATTTAATATTTCTTATATCATAATATTTCTTGAACTACCTTCATGATATCTATGGTTGCTCACCTTCGTTCAATATTGGGTAAAAGGTCATGGTCTTACCTTAATTTCTATTCTAATTCCCTTTCCTAACTTTGATTTTCCTTTTGACCTTGGAGATAAACCCAATCATTAAATATGATAGTCATCCCTTCTAGGGAATTTAGTATGGGTTGCTTAGTGGTTTTAATCCCTTATGATGATGTGAGGTGGTGTTTCAAACATGGGAGTAACTTGTGTTTGCATGTGATGCTCACGAGCCATGGTTTATTTTGTGGGTTCTAGAAGGTTTAGTTCTACCTCTTAAGATAAACATTCTTAAAAACTTACCTTTATTTCTTAAAGTCAAACTAGATATATACTAAGGATTACTCTTTATATGTATTTCTACCATATAAATTCTAAGAATTACTCTTTATATGTATTTCTACCATATAAATTCTAACGATAATTAATCGCGTATGTGTTAAAGTAGAATATGAAATAATCCCTTTTTACACTTGGCTTGGCTCGTAGGTACATAGATGTGTGAGTTTGGGAATGTGGTTCACATGAAAAGTAATAGGGATGGATTTAGTGGAAACCTTTTATAAGATCAGGACTCAAACAATTGTGATATTTTCCCTTCTTTCCAAGTTAGTCTATCCTTCTAGAAAAATCCCTTTTAATGAAGGAGATATATCCATATTGATCCACTAATATTTGTTCACCAACATCTATTCTATTTTGGACTTTTATATTTCAAAACTATGCTCATTGAATTTATGCATCTATGTCTTTAAACTACTTGAAACTTTTTTATTACACCATAGGAATCATTTCGAGAAAAACAAATTAGCCATAAAAGTTTCCCATTGAAACCAAAAGTGATTTGATACAAAACATAGGTTTTAACCTTATATAGTTAATTGTTTCAAATAGATTTTTAATAGATTAAAAAATATTCAATGTAAAACACATGCACACATTAACATATAATTGTGATTTTTTCCCTTCTTTCCAACTTAGTGGACATCCTTCTAGAAAAATCCCTTTTAACGAAGCAGATATATCCATAGTGATCCACTGATATTTGTTCACAAACAACTCTTCCATTTTGGACTTTTATATCTCAAAACTAAACTCATTTAATTTATGCATCTTTATTTTTAAACTACTTGAAACTATTTTATCACACCATAGGAATCATTTCGATATATCTCCCATTTTAATCGGGTGTATCACATTTCGAGAAAAACACATTAGCCATAAAAGTTTCCCATTGAAACCAAAAGTGATTTGATAAAAAACATAGGTTATAACTTTATATAGTTTAATTGTTTCAAATAGATTTTTAATAAAATGAAAAATATTCAATGTAAAACACATAGTATTTAGAAACAAAAAGTAATTTGATACAAAACATAGGTTTTAACCTTATACTATGTTAATTGTTTTGAAAATAGATTCTTAATAAAATGAAAAATATTAATGTAAAACACATGCATATTAACATATAATTGTGATATTTTCCTCGTTTTCCAACTTAGTCCATCCTTCTAGAAATATCCCTTTTAATAAAGCAAATATATCCATAGTGATCCACTGATATTGTTCACCAACAACTCTTCCATTTTGGACTTTTATATCTCAAATCTATGCTCATTGAATTTATGCAGATCTATATCTTTAAACTACTTGAAACAATTTTATTACATCATAAGAATTATTTCGATATCTCTCCCATTTTAATGGGTTGTATCACATTTTGAGAAAAAAACACAAATTAGCCATAAAAGTTTCCCATTGAAATCAAAAGTGTTTTGATACAAAACATAGGCTTTAACCTTATATAGGTAAATTTTGTTTCAAATAGATTCTTTTAATTTAAAATGAAAAATATTCTTGATGTAAAACACATGTGAATTCTTATACACCCTTATGTCTACGTAAAGTAGTTTGAGTGATTCCACGGGTCCTCTACACCCTTCATGGGTATAATTGGGACATGTAGTTTTAAATTCTATAAGTTCTATAGGCAGAGTGTGTAAAGGGCCAGGTAGCCTCTGGATCTCATCTTTTATGAAATGTGACATATCTAGTAAATGCCCCTACAGTCAATCTCTAGAATAGATCTAAATTCAAGTTTTTCATTTTCATATCCATGGTCTCAAACAATGAGAGAGAGAAAATACCTTTTATATTCAATGTAAAACACATGCAAATTAACATATATAAAATTGTGAAAATTTTCCTTTCCAACTTAGTCTATCCTTCTAAAAAAATCCCTTTTAATGAGGTAGAAATATCCATAGTGATCCACTGATATTTGTTCATCAACAACTATTCCATTTTGGACTTTTATATCTCAAAACTATGCTCATTGAATTTATGCATCTATATATCTTTAAATTACTTGAAACTATTTTATTACACCATAGGAATCATTCCCATATATATCTCCCATTTTAATGGGTGTATCACATTTTGAGAAAAAACAAAAATTAGCCATAAACGTCATTACCATATATATCTCCGATTTTAATGGGTTTATCACATTTTGAGAAAAACAAAAATTAGCCATAAACGTTTCCCATTGAAACCAAAAGTGATTTGATACAAAACATAGGTTTTAACCTTATATAGTTTAATTGTTTCAAATCGATTTTTAATAAAATGAAAAATTTATTAAAAATATTCGATCTAAAACATGTATAGTATTTAGAAACAAAAAATAATTTGATACAAAACATAGGTTTTAACCAAGTATATAGTTTTAAATATTTTGAAAATAGATTCTTAAAAAAATGAAAAATATTCAATGTAAAACACATGCACATTAACATATAATTGTGATATTCTCCCTTCTTTCCAACTTAAGCGCATCCTTCTAGAAATATCCCTTTTAATGAAGCAAATATATCCATAGTGATCCATTGATATTTGTTCACCAAAAACTATTCCATTTTGGACTTATATATCTCAAAGCTATGCTCATTGAATTTATGCATTTATACCTTTAAACTACTTGAAACTATTTTATTTCACCATAGGAATCATTTCGATATGTCTCCTATTTTAATGGGGTGTATCACATTTCGAGGAAGAACACATTAGCCATAAAAGTTTTCCATTGAAACCAAAAGTTCAATTTTATACAAAACATAGGTTTTAACCTTATATAGGTAATTGTTTCAAATAGATTCTAAATTTAAAATGAAAAATATTCAATGTAAAACACATGCAAATTAACATATATATAATTTTGTGACACTTTCCCTTCTTCCAAACTTAGTGGAAATCCTTTTAGAAAAATATCTTTTAATGAAGCAGATATATCCATAGTGATATGCATAGTGATCCACTGATATATGTTCACAAACAACTATTCCATTTTGGGCTTTTATATCTCAAAACTATGCTCATTGAATTTATGCATCTATATTTTTAAACTACTTGAAACTACTTTATTACACCATAGGATTCATTTTGATATATCTCCCATTTTAATGGGGTGTATCACATTTCGAGAAAAACACATTAGCTATAAAAGTTTTCCATTGAAATCAAAAGTAATTTGTTACAAAACATCTAGGTTTTAACCTTATATATAGTTTAATGTTTCAAATAGATTTTTAATAAAATGAAAAATATTCAATATAAAACACATGCATTAACATATAATTGTGATATTTTCCCTTCTTTCCAACTTAGTCCAACATCCTTCTAGAAAAATCCCTTTTAATGAAGCAGATCTATATCCATAGTGGCATTGATATTTGTTCACAAACAACTCTTCCATTTTGGACTTTTATATCTCAAAACTATGCTCATTGAATTTATGCATCTATATTTTATTACACCATAGGAATCATTTCGATATATCTCTCATTTTAATGGGGTGCATCACATTTCGAGAAAAAACATATTAAAGCCATAAAAGTGTCCCATTGAAACCAAAAGTGATTTGATACAAAACATAGGTTTTAACCTTATATAGGTAATTGTTTCAAATAGATTCTAGATTTAAAATGAAAAATATTCAATGTAAAACAAATGCATTTTTATACGCCCTTATATCCACGTAAAGTAGTGTGAGTGATTCCACGGGTCCTCTACACCCTTCATAGGGTATAATTGGGACATGTAGTGTTAACTTCTACAAGTTCTATATGCAAAGACTGTAAAGGGCCAGGTAGCCTCTAGATCTCTTCTTTTATGAAAGGTGACATATCTAGTAAATGCCCCTACAGTCAATCTCTCAAATCTAGATCAATATAGAAGTTCTTCGTTTTAAATAGAAGATCTAAATAAGGCATTTTACAAATGTGAATAAGATGCCTGCTGATCTATTGCGTGGGGCAATGCCAATTCAGGATTCATCTATCAAAGATGAATTAATAGATGTTTTAGAATTATACGGGGCAATGCCAATGCAAGATTCATCTCTCAAAGATGAATTGGTTTTGAGACACTCTTTTTCAAAAATTCAAGATTCATCTCTCAAAGATGAATTATATTTTAGACACTCTTCTTCAAAAATTCAAGATTCATCTCTCAAAGATGAATTAATGTTGAGACGCTGTCCTTCAAAATTTATTGATGGACATTGTAACATATCTTGGATATGTGTGTGTTGTGTACTTATAAATGTGTCTTTTTTATTGACCATGTGTTTTTTTCAATTATATACCAAGTGTGCTCCTGCCACACCATGTAAAGCGCAACTTGGTGAACTTCACATTTGCAACAAGTGGTGAACTTCACTTTTTTATAAAATTAAAATGCGGGGACTTCAATAAATTTTTGTTTAAATGGAGTTTCACTTTTTTTTTAATGAAAATGTGTTTTTTTCAATTTTATACCAAGTGTGCTCTCACCATGTAAAGCGCAATTTGGTGAACTTATCATTTTTATAATTTTTTTTTGCTTAAATTGAGTTTTTACATGAAGTTCTATATATTCTCACTCATTTTTAAAACATCAAATTTTAATGTTTGTACATGCATTGTGTACAGGTTCTCCATGCTTCGCAAGATAGCGCGTGGATTGAGACTCTGCTAGGAAAGACACTACATCCATTTGTATTTGATGGACATGATTTGTAGATTTGATTGAGATTTCTAGTCTTAAATTTTCTTTTTTATATATTATCTAGTTGCACAGTCATATATATATATATATATATATATATATATCTTGATACTTGATACTTGTGAGATCTACAATTTTTGGACATATTTTATTGTGTTAATATAATTTGTTTTGTTTTTAAAACTTAAATTTTGAATGGTTGAAGTACATTTGGCATGTGCAGTAATGTTGTGATCTATAATTTTTTGTTAAATTAAAGGTTAATTTTTGGATGGTTTCAATCTACATTTGGCATGTGATATAATGTTAAATGTTTTTATTGGATAGTTGAGCTACAATTGGCATGGCATGTGAAGTAATGTTGTGATATAATAAAAAAGTTTTTAAAACTCAAGTTTTGGATGGTTTAAATCTACATTTGGCATGTGATATAATGTTAAATGTTTAATTTTTTTATTGAATAGTTGAACTACAATTGGCATGGTATGTGAAGTAATGTTGTGAAATAATCAAAAAGTTTTTAAAATTCAAGTTTTGGATGGTTGAAGTACATTTGGCATGTGAAGTAATGTTTTGATCTATAATTTTTTGTTAAATTAAAGGTTAAGTTTTTGATGGTTTCAATCTACATTTGGCATGTGATATAATGTTAAATGTTTTTATTGGATATTTGAACTATAATTGGCATGACATGTGAAGTAATGTTGTGATATATAATAAAACCGTTTTTAAAACTTAAGTTTTGGATGGTTTCAATCTACATTTTAAATGTGATATAATGTTAAATGTTTTTATTGGATAGTTGAACCACAATTGGCATGGCATGTGAAGTAATGTTGTGATATAATCAAAAAGTTTTTAAAACTCAAGTTTTGGATGGTTGAAGTACATTAGGCATGTGAAGTAATGTTGTGATATAATCAAAAAGTTTTTAAAACTCAAGTTTTGGATGGTTTCAATCTACATTTGGCATGTGATATAATGTTAAATGTTTAATGTTTTTATTGGATAGTTGAACTACAATTGGCATGGCATGTGAAGTAATGTTTTGATATAATAAAAAAGTTTTTAAAATTCAAGTTTTGGATGGTTGAAGTACATTTGGCATCTTAAGATTGCTTTTGATCTCTACATACTCTTCTCTTGTGTGAGTGAAAAAATTTCCAATGGGAAGAACATAGCTTTTCAATGCAACTAACCATATCAATTGAGCTCTAATTGAAAAAAGAGTAAAGAAAAGTTAACATGCCACAAAACATGTCCGCAAAATAACATTCGTGGTTGTCATTTTTGTTGGAATAGCTAAATTATATTTTAAGGATTCTCCATCGAAAAACAATTTCAATGAAGAGAATCCTTAATATGATTTAGTTATTCCAATAAAAATAACAACCAAGGATGTTATTTTGTTGGCTTTTTGGTTTTTTTTACTTTTTTTTCAAATAGAGCTCAATTGATATGGTTAGTTGGATTGAAAATCTATGTTCTTTTAGTTGGGAATTTTTTTCACTCAAACAATGGTATGTAGTATGTAGAGATAAAAAAAAATCTTAAGATTACTTTCAAGTTCGATTAAGTGTTCAAAACATTTTCCCACATGATGATACCTTCATTGACCTCTAAAAATTAGTTCATGGGCTCATGTTCTGCCTCTTTCCCATATAAATCCCTTTAATTTTGATTGGAAATATAAGAAGTAGATATATGTTTGTTGAATTGGGGTAAATGTCATTAATGCACTCAACTAGGTAGCCTTGTTGATTTATAAATTAGAAAATTGATGACATTCAATTAATTGCATTTTCTAACACATATATCACGTATTACGTAAAAAAATTTCATCAATGCACATGGGAAAACTACTTGAACAATTAATTGCATTCTAGAACATATATATATATCCAATACCTGCACAACATTTTTCATCAATGCACATAGAATATATCCGACCATTGGACAGACAAATTTTGTACTAGATTTTCAATCAGGAATAGAGATGTGGGTCAAATCCCACCAAAAGTTGGAGAAGTGCTCCGAGTCTCTTGTCTGAAAGGAGTCTTTGTACAAAATTATATTGTGGATGATTTATTTACATTGTGGATACTTTTTACCAAAAAATCCCACAAGAAAAACTGGGTGTGCATTCAGTTCGTGTATATATCCAGTACGTGCAACATTTTTCATCAATGCACATAGAGAAACTACTTTCAGTTAATTTCATTCTATAACATATATATTGAGTACGTGAAACATTTTTCATCAATGCACATAGTAAAACTACTTGAACAGTTAATTGCATTCTAGAACGCACACACACACACACACACATATATATATCCAATACATGCAACATTTTTCATCAATGCATGTATAGAAAAGCTACTTTCAGTTGATACTAGAGTGTGCATGTACCAAAACAATTTATACATGTGCAAACACTTGCACAGATAACATAACAAGGTAGCTTCATTTTTAATTGAGTACTAGAAATTCTAGAACATATAATCCAAAGAGAATAAATTTTTGGGTAGTTCAATCAAAAAAATTCCAATGGAATGCCATCTTCAATAATCCGTTCATGATCGGATTTTGACATTTTCCATTTATTATTTTTTGTTTTTTTCTTTGATTGAACCTCTATCAACTTTATGCATGCTGCACACACCAAGTGACTATATTGACAACTTATGAAATCAGGTTCATAGTCTTCAAAGTAAACAAAATCCCCACTTTGATTAGTTTGTCTGAAAAAATAACCTTTCAGTATAATAGATCCTCTTTCATATGGAATTCCATGATCATTATAGTCTTCTAATAATTTCATTTTTCGTTCAGTGCAACACATCAAATAATACTTCACATTTTCATCATTGTCAGTAGGTGCAATTACAACAAAAACATCTCCTGCACAATAAAACAAACTTAACAAAATTATACATATTCAAAGTTATTTCTAGATCTTTATCATTAGAAAGAAATTCAAATGTTACCTTCTCTAACAAGATCAGAAACTCGATCACCATCGGATGATATTGTAGTATCCTCTGATTGCATTTCTTCAAACATTGCATCAGACATTTTTCCCTTTGTATTTAGCTCTGTATGTTTCCAATCTTTTACATACATTTTGTTTTCACAAACGTCATTGGATTTTGTGTTATCTATGCAAACATGACAAAAACAAGAATATTTTCTTTTATCCATTGCAAACACATTTCTGGATGACTTTGTTTTAATTGAATGAAAATTTTGAGTCCCTTTTACTGTTTCAACGTCATTTCCAATTGATTTATCTACGTCTTCGATCCCAATATACCAAAGAACCTTTATATGGAAAATTTAAAGAAGAATGTAAATATGATATCAAAATACAATCAAAGATAATTATTATGATAAATGTACACTGTTTAAAATTATATATCCAATAAAAATTAAATTGAATGTACCTTCGCACTTCCCTTGATCGGTTAGTCTCATGGCTTAGAGAGGCGATGCACCATTGAACAACTTCTTTCACGTCCACAAGTTAGCTTGCGGAGGGGTTCATTTGATATCTTCGAAGTGCTCATTTTATGCATGCCCTTGCACTGTCATGTTCTCCTTTTCTATGGTCAGTCTCAAAGAAATTCCAACAATGTTTAATGCAGGTTTTCTTATGAAGACAACACAACCAAAAGAATGATCGTGCATATTTGAATTGACTTGCGCATCTGTCTGACCATATCCAATGTTCATTGAATGTTATTCCATGATTTTTCAAGAAATCATAAATTTTTCCAAAACAATGTTGTACAAAATATGTATCATGTGTACGATCGTCACTGATATAAAAGTGATATTCTTTAATAATATCTTGATTTTCACTGGTGCTTTCTATATGATCGACGTTTTGTTCAACATGTCTATATAGAATATGGACGAGCATGGAGACTTGGTCATAATGATAGTATTCACTCTGAATTTCTTTTTGTGGAACAAATGTGTAGTTTTTTGCAAAATCAATTACTGAAAAAATGGTCCCTGGTGGAAAAAATTCACTAGATTTTTTGAATTGCAAGTCTTGCCTTCGAGCTCTATGGGAATGCTTGGTGTATTTGTAAATTTCTGCATCAAATTTTCTCAAAAAGTCTATCACAAAAATTTCTTCTTCTCGTAGTTCAATTCTTTTAACACTATTTTCACATTGAATCGATGTATGGATATATTCATATCTCTTCCATTTCACTTTCATGTTGGAAAATAATTGATCATTTATTTTAGTACGATATTTGTTTTGAAATTTAGTCAAATATCCACAATCATCGCATTTTTTACCACCAACACATTTCTTTTCGTAAAATATTTCATCGCTTTCTCTTTCACATAGAATTTGAGATATGAAATCACATATAGTGGAAGGAGGAGGTGAGTCCTTCCAAAATGTTCTACCAAAATCAAGGAATGTGTCATGATATAACTCAAATTCCACATGATAACGACAAAAACAAGTGTCGCGTACGGTGATAGGTTTTACATACCATGGTTTTTGTTGAACAAAAGCACTGATTGAAACATGAATTTCACGATTCTCTTCTTTGAACTTGTTGAACAAATCTATCCGAGTGGTTTCCAAGAAATGTTTTTCATGTCCTTCGTACTAATTTTGAGCTATTCTTCTTCGCACACATGCCTTGTAGTTGGCAAAACACGAGAATTGTTCTTCCAATATTCATATATTATTTTTTTAACATTTTCTCCAAGTCTATCTTTGTATGGTTGCTTACAAATAGCTCTCCAACAAGCGAGTTCATCATTTACATCTATTTGCAACTGAAATTTCTGATGTTTGTGCAAAGTTTTTCGCGAGGTTTCTAATGCTCATGCCATAGATTTTACCAAGCGATTCTCTTTAGTACTTGATGAAACCACTACCATATGTATTGCTCTATGTACAACTGAAACATTTTTCTGTCTAGATCTTCTAATTGAATTTATAGCACAATTTATATTTTGTATCACATTTTCCTTCATTTTTTAATCTATGGTTGATTTTTGAATACCCAATAAAGTTGTAGCTTCTTCTAATTTCCTTAATTATAGGAGACCTTTCAACATTTGGGCTTGAATTGTCACCTTTTCCTTTATGAAATACTTATCAAAAATGTGGTTAACATGATATCGTATATAATGGTCAGCGTTTTTATCTCCATATGTGTGAGTGTCAACATTTTCTAACATCTCATCATCGACATTGATTTCATCTGTACATATTCGAATGAATAGTACATAATAAGTTTACATAGTCAATAAATAACTAAATTAATAAATATATGTAGAATTTCAATAATACGTGCATGTGTTCAACATATATATATATATATATATATATACACACCTTGTGATTCAATTTCTTCACTTCAATTTCTTTCAACATTTTCACCATCTTCAATCATTGGTTCAATATCTCTTTTACTTTCTCTTTCAAAATTTTGTATCTCATCATCAATGTTTTGAGGAATATCTCTCTCTGTTTACATTGCAAAATATTTTTCAAATTAGTTTATCAAATAAAAATTAAGCTTCACATTTTACACTAGGAAAATTTTAAATATATCAAAATCATAATATTTACATTTACATACCTGCTTCAACTTCCAGTTGAGGTTGATTTTTCCCTTCAATATTTGAGAGTGCTTCTATCTTTCTTTTACGAGATTGTCTCGTCTCTTCTCTACGTTCCTCAGGGTCTCTTTTTCGATCATATTTTCTCGTACAATTCCTTCAATTTCCCATGATAATAGAGTATGAAGTTCAAAGAAATTCCTTCAAAAAATTAGACAAAAACTCAATTAAAAAAAACATTACAAAAGATTTAATTTAAAAAAAAATGCATTTTAAAAATTCTGCAAAAAATACACACTCCAATTCAAAACACTTACTTAAAAAAATTCAAGAAAAAAATGTCTTATAAAAATGAAACGAAGCTCAAAATATTTCCTTCCAAGTCCTACAAAAAAAATTCATTTAAAAAGTTACATAAAAACTCATTTAAAAAAATCATTATCAAAGATTTACTTCAACCCAAAACACGTACTCTAAAAAAATGTCACTTCAAAAAATGCCTCCAAAAAATGTCTATTGAAAATTAATTCCAACTTCATAAAAAACGCCACTTTAAAAAATACATCAAAAAATATCATTTTAAAAAATACTTCCAAAAAATGTCCAAAAAATATCCTTTCAAAATTAAGCCCAAGTCCATACCCTCAAAAATAATGAAAATTAAGTCCAAATCCATACTTAAAAAAAAAATAAAGTCCAAAAAATATCCAAAAAACTGTATCACATTCCTCCAAGAAATGTCCTTTGAATTTACCTCCAATAAAAGTCTTCAAAAATGTTCTTTGAATGTACCTCCAAGAAAATTCTTTAAACCCAAAATAATTCTTTGCAAAATCAGACCAAATGTACGAAAATAATGTGCCTCAAAGAAATGTCATTTGAATGTACCCCCAAGAAAAGTCCTTAAACCCAAAAAAATTCTCTGCAAAATCAGATCAAGACTTTTGTAAAATCAGACCAAATGTGCGAAAATATGCAAAAATAATGAATGATTTCGCGACAATTTATATTGCCACGAAATGTTTTTTTGGAGGGGCTTGGCGGTACTTTCCGACCGACGGAAAGTTAGGTAAACGTTCGACCGAACTTTTTATAAATAGTTCAGCTGAACCTTCTTGTTATTTGACTTAACGGGTCGTCGGCGCAAAAAACAATTTGGCTGAACTTTGTTTAAGAGTTCGGCTTAATTAATGCGTCACCAGTTATGTAGAACCAAGCTCTGAATAGGTTTCTGCAACTTTGGACTGATTAAAATCCATGGAACATTCTGAATTAACTGTCGGAACCAAGACAAGAATTTTCAGAATTGAATCTACTTTCAGGAAATATAACTTTTATGGAATTTCATAAATATTTACTAATTTTAATTAATTTTGTAATAAAACGGACGCAAACAATTTCTGAAGGTCATTGTGATTCAGTGAAATCAAAATTCTGTAACTTCCAAAATACATTGTAAAAAGAATTGAAAAAATTATGGTACATTACATTGGTCCGTCGTCTCTAATGGGTATCTTTTAGATTTTTAGTTTATAACTTACATGTTAAGAAATTTCTTGCGTTGCGAAACATATTCAAAATATGCAGTTTTTTCATATTGGACCAGTTAAAAAAATTCTAGTAATTATGATATGCATCCATTGGCTTTGTAAATACGATGAAACCGAAGTAGACTCTGTCTAGATTGTTGTAACACATTTTGTTTCTAAAAAACACAAATTTTCAAAGAATACAACATTGCGTATTAACATGACTTCTTATGAATCCATTGATTGTTAAAAAAAACACACTCAAAGAAATGCTAAGTTGACATATCAAATGTGTATAAAAAAATTCCAAAAAATAAGTAATAGAAAGCTAACAAAATTTCTGACAACTTTTATTTTTATCGCAAAATGAAATTCTAAACAAAAAAATTGTTTTAGCTTGCAAAAAGTTGAAGAACCGAAAAAAATGAAAGTTTTTTCTCAAAAAAGGGCAAAAAGTGTAACCCAACTTCACATTTTCACCCAACAACGTCTATTCTATGAAAATCCTTCTTATCCCTAATCTATGACTTATCTAACTTCTGAGCATAAATAACAAAAATCCTCTCTAATTATCCCATTCTCCTATGGATAGGTTCACAAAAGTCAACTAGCATATTCTCTACCTATGCTTGCGAAGAATGAAAAATTTTACAAGTGATTTTTTTACAATATTACAATTGACCCCTCCTTGGGCTAATGTCAAGACCCTAAGGTTTGATTTCTACTTGGACTTTTGACTTAGAGCATATGCTCCTGCATCAGACTCCCAAAGTAGAAAGAAGACATGATCACTTGATCATGTACCTTCTTCTCTCGTCTTTCCTGGATCCCAAACTCTATTTTGTTGTTGTCCATAAGCTGCATTTTCTTCATCATTATTCAGCTGCAACCTTCCAGGCTTCCATACTTTGTATTATAGTGCTCCATTGTCTCTACCTTCACTGTTCTTCACTTTCCAAACAATTCCACAGTGGACTGCTTTCTTAATTCTACTACAGCTCATCTTATGTATCTTCATTAGGTTCCATAGTTCATCTATGGCATCTTGTAATTCAGTCTGTTGCTGCAAACTAATTTTGTTTTCTTTACTTTGCCATTGTACTTTGCTACACTTTATCCATTCATCACTAAACTGCTGATTTATTTCTTCAATTATTCTTGCTTCAATTTCTGTTTTTTCACTTGGAATTACTCAATTTACTGCTACAAATGTTGTTCTGGACATTTCTACCTCCCAAAATTCCTCAATATCTCTTAAGATATCTCCCTCTGCAACATCCCTCTTCTTCTCACTACCTACAAATTTACTTTCAAAAAATAAACTGTCTTTTGATCCTTTGACTGCAGTAATATACTCATTCACTCTTCTTTGTATACTAGCAAACATAATCAAGTTTGGTAATCTAGTATCTGATCCTACCTCTGTCACAACTTGAGACATTTATACATCATTGTCTCCAATTCCTTTCTCTTGCTCAAATATTTCCAGCAAGCATTTCAACCACTCCATTTGTACTTGTCTCATCTCAAACACATCATCAATATGTTGCATTTCAGTTTCAGCATAACCTTCTTCTTCTTCTTTGACAACCCTCAGTGATTGTCCTTCAACTCCTTGACTGATTATGACAGTCAATTCAGCTTCTTCAAACACTGTATCTTCATGCTTTACATATTTCTCATCATTATGCCTTTCTTGGCAACTTTCGATCTTCTTCAGTTCTAAAAATGACTCTCCTTCAACTTGAGACATGTGTGCCTCATCTTCATCTAAATTAAATTGTACATTCAAAATATTCATTATCTGACTTGCTAGTCTATCCTCCAAAATACTTAGCTTAATCCACAAATTAGTTATCTCACATGGAATTTCTCCTGAAAAATCTATACATTATTCACAATTTTCTTCTTCTTTGTCACAAGTCAAATCATTCTATGGCACTATTTCTTCATCCTCTATCAGAATAGAATTCTGATTCTCCACCACTGTGACAGGTCTAAAGGTTTGTCCTATAGTCTTCTCTTGGCCAATCAAATAAGCCAATTCCTTCCTGCCATCAACAATAATAGGTTCCTTCATATGAGACATGACTGTCTCACCTTCCTTGGAGATGTTGCCTTTATTAAGTAAGGAATCTATGAGTTCCTTTTGTTGCAACAACTCAACTTGGCCTTCATCAGAAAGACACTCTTCAACATACCTTGCTTGAGAATTCTTAACTTCATTCAAGACAACTCCAAGAGATGGATTGCCTTCTGCAACACCTGCAAACACAGTCAAATTATCAACCTCAAAATCACAAGAACCAATGGTCTCATTTGATGATCCAGTCACCAAATCTTCCTCTTTTTGTTCTAAGTCTCTTTCAGGACTAAGAAAGTCTTCACTTTCTTTCTTCCCAGCTTCCATGGTTATCTCCAATATACCTATCATCATGATGGAATGATGATCCTTCACTATGTTTTCAACTAACATAGTTTCTTCTTCATTAGGTTCCTTGATCTTTTCCATTTTTTGTCCTCCTTTACCTACATAATTTACATTAACACATGAATTATCAGTAAAAAAAATATAAGGCCTCAATGCCTTGTCCTCCTCTAGCAACATCTCAGTATGCTACTCTGAGATTTCCTTTGAACTCGTGTGTCAGCACATCAGTATGCTGATATGAGTTATCCTCTTAATTCTTGAGACTTTCATACAGTCTTACCTCTTCCTCTTCGTCATCAAGAGATATTCCTTCCTCTAGTTTGCCGATAATTCCATCTGCTCCCTCAATCATTTCTCCTTGAACATATTTTCATGTGGAATCCTCAAATTCCATCCTTGACTCAAAAAATCTGATTTCTTTCTTCCATAAGGCAATCTCCTTCTTCCTCCACTTCATTTTTAATGAGTGCCAAATTACCTTCTTCCCCCCCAGTGGAAAGATCCATCCTCCTCTCTAGTTTTCCTCTTGTTGTAGCAGCTTCATCAATGCCTCAAGTCTTGCTCTTATGTCAACAATTTGTATGTCAAGCTCCTCTTGACTCATCCTCTCTATGTCACATAAAATGACATATTTCTTCTCTTTATGGCATATAATCTCTTCTGAACACTTAGAATGACTATCCACAATCATCCTATTCATCTTATCTGTGAGTATTTGCAAACTACACTGTTGAGTTGCAATTAACCCTCTGCAATAGTAAGCCTATTTCACCTTACTATAAATACCTCAACAAGTTTTCTCCTAACCTGTCCTTTTGGTATTTTTCTAGTTTTCACTAACTAGATTTCTAAGCAATCAACTGATTGTCTAGGCTTCTTCACTATTACTCACCTTCCCCTAAGAACGTAACTTTTACTTCAATTTCAATTGAAACTTTTCAAAATTCCAATTATACGGATTCATTTGCCATAAATCAACTGCTACTACTTTTCTCAAAATCTGAACATTCTATCAAAATGCAGAAATTACAAGATTAGTATTCCTCTTACCAATCTCCCAGCTTTATCTTGGTCGAAATCACCAACTGTCAGCAATCCTCTGTTGCACATTTTCACAAGTCATTTCCTTGACCTATCATTCACTGTTTAGAATTTTCAAATTCTGTTTTACTCCTTCAATGAGCTTTCTTTCACTTCCTCACCCTTAAAGGAACTTACACTCTGATACCAAAAATGATGCAGGGTTTGCGGAATTAAGCCTACAATTAGCCAAATCAACATTATGGAGTCAATGCTACTCCATATTCACCCATGAGAATGGTTTTTCCCAAATATCTCCTTGACCTTAATTCAAAACCCACTTTACATAACATTACATTAATTATCAATGTCTACGCAGAAGCTTATAATAAAATGGTTCTTGGGTTCAAAGCTCAAATAACCATATAATAAAGTTTTCTTTACATCTATACTATGGCCGCACCTTCACATTACCTTCTCACATACATTGTAGCGCAATTCCCAAAACTTATTTCCTTTTCGCTGATTTATCCACTGCGCAGTTCAAAACAAATACCGTTTCGCCGATTCCACCAATTTCTATTGCATGCGATATGCGATCGCATCGCATCACATCGCACACTTTACCAATTTCGTGAATCGACAAACATAATATTTCACATGTCAAAAATCTTAACTTATCTCACTTCAGCTCTTCGCAACTTTACACTCATTGGCACTTCACAACTTTACACTCGTCGGCACTTCGCAGATTTACCTTTATCGCATTTCGCCATTTTTAAACTCCGTCGATCGCTGCAATATCTTATCGCATGCGATGTGCTATATTTATCGCATCGCGTAGATCTTAAACTTATTGCACATTGGAATATTTCCAAATAAACTTGCGATGAGATCTCTACCATTAATCTTCACCCCAGTTTCTAAGATCCACGATTTTCTCCCACAATCGCTTAACTAATCCTTGAGATCGCTCTATTTTAATTACATGGAATATTTTTAAAACAAATTGTAATCTTATAGATGCATTGATTCCACCTTTGATATTTATAATTTTAACCAAATTTTCATGGAAATTAGCCCCTTTTTCAAATCTTTTCCACGTTTCTCCTTCCACAGCATTGAATTTCAATTTTCATTAAGGGTGATCTGATGCTCCTGCATTAGACTCCCGAGGTACAAAAATTTTATGACCTCCTATTCATATGCTCCTTTTATTTCTCTTAGCAACTCTACCCACATTCTTTGTGGAATTGCCTTTGTGATCTTTCCATAACAACATTCTTGAGTTGCAAAAAAACCTCTACGGTAACAAGTCTCCTCCTTTCTACACGATACCTCACTTTGATGCAGCAAAACTACAAATTTTATATAATCTATGGACCTATGGGTTATGGGCCCACATAAATTTACTTATCACACACAGTGGATCACTATTTCACAACTTCACAGTTTTAAACATATCGCAAATTCGGCATTTTCACAATTTAACTTGAAAATTGATCAGAACCATAAATCTTCACTCCAGTTTCTATGACTAAATCCTCATCGTCTGTTCCACATATTGATATCTATTGATAGAATCATGTCTCAATAAAATCCTATTCTGCCATACTTTGATTTACAACGAAGTTCATAGGAACTTCGTTGACCACTCATATCCATACAATCTATCATTTAACAGGATTAAATTTAAATAAACACACAAATAATAAAAAATCTAGATTATTCATGGATACATAAAAACACACGAATTCCATTATTATCTTGAGCTTGAATTACAGGCTAAGGCCACTATGGGCTTGAATCACAAATTCGCCCTAAGGCTACATTGTGTTGCCTCCCTCATACAACACAAACTTTACATTATAAAGAAATTACAAAATGAGTGGATCATCTAAGATCCACGATTTTCTCCCACAATCGCTTAACTAATACCTGAGATCACTCTATTTTAATTACATGGCAGATTTTTAAAACAAATTGTAATCTTCTAGATGCATCGATTCCACCTTTGAGATTTATCATTTTAACCAAATTTTCATGTAGATTAGCCCCCTTTTAAAATCTTGTGAACATTTCTCCTTCTGCAACGTTGAATTTCAATTTTGATTAAGGGTGGTCTGATGCTCCTACATTAGGCTCCCAAGGTACAAAAATTTTATGACCTTCTGGTCATATGTTCCTTTTCTTTCTCTTAGCAATTCTACCCTCATTCTCTGTCGAATTTCCTTTGTGATCTTTTAGTAACAACATTCGTGAGTTGCAAAAAAATATCTGCAATAACAAGTCTCCTCTTGCTGCACGATACCTTGTTAATCTTCACTCCAGTTTCTGTGACTAAATCCTCACCGTCTGTAGCTCTCCCTTTGGAAATATTCTTAGGTTTCGGGGAAAATTTTCATTTTCTTCCTTAGTATTTCTTCTGTTTGTTCGACTACCACTGCTTCATAGCTCTGTTTACTCCACTCATTACTTCTCTTGAGCTTTCTCTTCTGATTCTCACTCATATTTATGGCCTTCACACTATTGCATGCTTATCACACTGTCTTCAATCCAGAATATCATTGCGTATTCGTTCTCTAAATATGGAATTCATATTTTTTTCTCTTTATCGACCTACACACAGGTTTATCTGCAATTATTTCCCCCATTAGCTTCATTTACAACCATTTAACTCTATATTGGAATCACACAGATTCTACCCAGCCATTAAGTCTTCTATCACACAGTAAGACTTATTCATTCATCAGAATTCATGCAATCAGGTAATGATTTCATAGATATCGAAATTGTTCAGTTACAGATCACTGAGCATGTAGAAGAAACAAAACACAGTCTCCATGAATTCTATTTCTCATTAATCAATAAATCATATAGATACAATGAAAACCTGCTTACAATCTGACTTTGGTCTGATGTGCCTTACATGGCCCTTTCCTCTTCTACAAAACCTTCTTTGTTCTTGGGCTTTTCTCCCTCTACTCTATCTTTATTTCCTTCTTCCTACTTACTCTATATTTCTCTTGAAGCTTACCAATGATTATATATTACAATCTGAGCTTATCCAACTCTCATAATCAACTCCTACAAACTTGTAACAACCTCTATTATAATAAAATCCTTCTTATCCATATTTTATGACTTATCTAACTTCTGAGCATAAATAAAAAATATCCTCTCTAATTATCCCATTTTCGTATGGATAGGTTCACAAAAATCAACTAGCATATTCTCTACCTATGCTTGCTAGGAATTAAATATTTTACAAGTGATTTTTTTACAATATTTAAAATTGACCCCTCCTTGGGCTAATATCAAGACCCTAAGGTATGATTTCTACTTGAAATTTTGACTTATAGCAGATGCTCCTGCATCAGAAGCCGAAGAAAAATTTGAAGAAAATCCATTAAGAGATATGTTTGCATCATCGTCTAAAAATATTATAAACTCTGCAGAACTTGAATATTTAGAGAGTCAGCCTACACCCAAATGATTTCTGCCAAGCATAGACTTGTCAGAAGTATATTATGACTTGTCAATGTTCCACCTTAAAGCAGTAACTAGAATATCCATTAAAGAAAGTATAAGTCAGATTAAAGAAAACTTTGATTCTGTACAAGCAATTTCTCTGCTTGATACTAAGAAACTTCAAAGTGAAGCTAAGCGTATGAAGACTAAATATCTACATCTGGGATGCATAAGAATAGGGATTAATGCTTTAACTCATAGAGGCCTAAATAATTTTGTGTTTTCTACAGTCAGAGATATGACTCATAATAAATATTCATATTCCTTAATAGGAGGGATGGTTGCTCCATTATCTAATGGACCAGTTTATTTTGATTGCTACTTGAACTTTTCTGTCTACAAATTTGATGAGCATATAAAATATATTCTGCGACTTCAGATCCAAACAACTGGATTTGATATGAAGAAGAAAATAAATAATATTGCTATCCAAACTCGTGGCTTTTTACGACACACCAATAATTTCTATCCTATCGTCCTCCATGCTCCCAACCAAGAATCAAATCTCATGTAGTTGTTATAACTGATGCACCAAATCAGAAACTAGAACTTCATATCATCAAGTGGGAAGACTTAAGTTTCCCAGAACATTGGGTTGTTGATAATCCAAAATCCCCATAAATGTTGAGAATTACTTTTGCCGATATCAAAGAAGGACCTTCATCTATTGTAGTGTCCTTTCCTAGATGACCTACCATATATCACAGAAGACTATACATAGCCTGAAAATCTTCACGTATGTATATAGATCCGCAATATGTTGATACTTCCAGTTCTCTTACATCATCTGTAAATTTCCAACACATTGATTTATTTGAATATGCCCATATAGTGAATTTTGCCTCTTTACAAGTTATATGTCCAAGTTGCCGGCAGAAATTCAATCTCAGTAGTCTTGCAGATTCTGTCATACATCAAAATCATCATCCCAGGAGAGGAGAATCTCCTCCCACAACTTCTGTAAATCCTTGTCCAAATCCAAAGTGATCTGATATTCCATTCCACATGATTTTTACCATGATGATCCATGAACTTCCTTCCTTGGAAAATAAGGACCATTTCCTTAAAGAAATGTTTGGTAAAATGCGTCCTCCTGGTATGCCTAGATATGTTCTAGGATACTTAGAACAAATGGATGATCTAATTCCTCAATCCAGATTTAACAACTTTGTTCCAGATGATTGTAAGAAGCCTTGTAAACTAGAGATGTACAAATTATTTTCGGTAATGTGGTGCCGAGTAAACCCACAGTCCCCTCTTTTTCCTCTTCTCAATCTCAAGCTGTGTATAAAGTGCCTTCAATTTCATTTCCCAACCAAATCCACAATCTAGCAAATTCATAGTATTCTATGTTCTTGACTAGCAATTTATTTTAATAATTAGTCTGGAATCTTAATATCTCAATTCAAAGAATTGAGATATTAAATTAACACTTATCCCTTATGGTTATAAACCCCAACATTCACTCTTATGCGGAAGCTCTCCTTTTGTTACAACCCTATGGTTACAAACCATATTAAACCCCTTTAATCTCCAAACAAAAGCCTTATTGATGAACCCAAATGTCAAAGATAGATATTTGACCGATAGACTTTGGTTAAAATTCTGGTTATGAACTTCCGGCCATAGTCTACACATATATCGATCCCACTCTCCGATTCTTAACTTCTAGAACTCAACAGGATTAACCACATCTTATGATATAATGGTTCCACAATGTTTTGAAACCGAACCCATTAACTATTAGGCCACACCTTATATAGCCGCTACCTATATAGCTATGATATGCCCCACATAAAATCCATTTCACACAAGGTTCGACTTATTCACAATATATATATATATATATATTACCATATGCATATACTCCCCATTAATAAACCCTTGCATTTACCTCTTACCTTTGGTTTAATTTCCAGATTTCATTGTATAAGACCCTTCCATGATATATTAACGTATACTCTCCTCACGGAAATTTTATAGGCTTCAACCTTGATTTAAACAAACCCTATCAATAAACAACATTAAGGTTCGAGCCCCATGTACCTTGGCTCATCGGCTATGTAACTTTGTTATCATTCGACGGTCCATCCACCTTCTCATTCCAAAATTCGATATTACATACATCCGACGGTAATCGCGTGAGAACCCCGCTCGCCTTTTAACTCCTCAACATTGCGTGATGATATGGGTCCCAGTCGTTAACTTATCCTCAACATCCAACGACGGACGCATCGTCGCTTCAACTCCGATGATCCAACTAACCCGAACGCATATTGCGTGATTTAAATGCACAAGCGTTAATTCACAGAAGTAGCGTGATGGAAATGGTATTACAAAACCACTCTTCTCCACGTGTCACCTAGCGACATATATCACGTTTTTTTTCCAAATTTTCTATACTGCCTTCTCAAGCGTGAGACCACTGGTTTTAACAATGTAAACCGCCTTGACTGTTCAACAATCAAGGTTCCGTGTTGCCTATTTGGATCAGGGTTCTGCCCATCCTACAATGGCATATTATAAAGAATTTCGCCTCCACTTTCGTCGTTCTTCACTCGCGCAGTTCCATTTTAACTCAATTCAATAAGCTTGCGGGTATTCAAATCTACCCTTGGCCTTAGCGGTTAACTTGAAGTATGGACTTCGAATCTCGCCACATTTGATAATATATACGCTAAGACTTTACAATCCGAGTGTCAAACACTGACATCTGACACTAAAACAATAGACCTTGATTCAAATATTCAAAGTATTAACCTCAGCTAACTTTCACAAAACACTGTGCCTTTGCTTTAATTCAACTTTCAGTATAATGCTTCACACAGTTCAAAGACTGACCATTCACCATTTAAACACCACGATCCCATAACCATATGGCTCAGAAATAAAACATGAACCCAGAATAAATTACTCTGTATAAACACATACAACAATTACATCACAGAATACATAGGTAGGCTCTTAACCCAAATTACAGAGTCCTACTCACGCATGGAGATTCAAGGCATATTCACACAGAATTTAACTCGAAAAATGCACAGTAATACTGAACCAATTTCCTCATTTATATAGTGAAATTACTTACAACTTATACTTGGCTAGATTTTCAATCAATTGGCCCTTCTGCAACCCATTCTTTGCAGATCTCTTCTACAGCTCTACGCAGCCCTATGCAGGTCTGCAGGACTATGCCTTTGAGACTTATTTTATACAACTGCTACCAATGAATCGATTTAGATACCTACAATTACTCAAAAACTCTTTAATTTCCCAAATTCTAAATTTAGCCTAACAAACTGAAACTGATCTGACTTCTCCTGTCCTCTAATCATTCGAGGGCAGTTACAATTCCTCTCCATATTCAACTAAAATCACTCAATTTATTCAATAATTACATGAGCAAGTAAAATGTAAGACCCCCTATGCCTATGGAAGTACAAAGTATCTTTTTGGAACCCAATGCCCCTGCATCAGACTCCCCAGGTTAAAATGATTCATGATCTCCTGATCATGTGCTTTCATCTTTGTCTTCCAGGATTCCACACTTTGTTCTACAGCTGATCATCTGCTGCAACATTCTTATTTTTCACTCCTCCATGCTTCCACACTTTATGCTGCATATTTCCACTTGCTGCACCTTTACATTCTCTCTCTGTATTTTTGCTGCTGCTGCTTCTTTGTTTTCATGCTGCTATTTTATTCTGAGACACTCTCACCATCAGTCTTCTTATTAATGAAATTTCTTCATCCAATATGTCTTCCGACTGCTGGATACTGCTCCATCTTGATTTCTGAAATTCTACTTCTGCTTCTGCTTGCTGATTTTCTATTTCTTCAGTTCTTACTGCTGCCCTATTTTCCACCCAATCATCCATACCCTCTTGCTCTCTGTAACAGTAAAACTCTTCCTGGCTGTCATCCATGACAATTTCTCCACTCTATGGCTTTAGCAATTCTATGGACTGGTATTTAAATTGCCAGTCACTGTCATCATCACTTTTCTTCTCTTGGACTAAACATCTCCTGGTCCTTCTTTCAGCACCTGCAGTCACAAAACAAACATCAAAGTTATAAAATATTAGTGTCTCTTCCTCCTCTTCTGGCAACACTTCAATTTGTTGCTCCAACATTCTTCCAGCAATTCTCCAATCTGTTGTTATGCCATTTCATTTTCTTCTCTGAATGTTCTCTGCAAACATTTCAGCCACTCATTTTTTGCTTGTCTCACATCATCAGTATGCTACAATTTGAATTCAGCATTTTCTTCTTCTTCTGCCTTGGTAATCTCCAGAAATTGCCTTCCTTCTTCTTGAATCACTTCAAGCTCTTCAAGTACCACATTCTCATCTCCTATTAGAGTAAAACTCCGATTCTCTATTTTTTTAGCAGTCCCAAAAGTCTTCCATACAACCTTCTCTTGGCTATTCAAACAAGCCAACTCTTCCTTGTCATTTGCAGAAATAACAAGTTTCTTTACAGGAGGCATGACTGTCTCACCTCTCTTCAGCTGCTTATCTTCATTCAAGAAAACTCCAAGTGATGGATTGTCTTCTTCCATACCTGTCACCACAACCAAATCATCAGTTTTAAGATTACAAGACCCAATGGTCTCAATTGATGACTCAATCACCAATTCCTCTTTCTGCAGTTCTAAGTCTTTCCCAAGACTCATAAAATCTTCCCTGGCTTCATTCCCTTGTATCTTCTCATGCTGCAATCCCCAATATTGAGATTGAGGTTCCCTTTTTTCTATAGAATCCTGTTGATTCATCATAACCTCCAGCAATTCAAAATCTTCATTCCATGGATTAAAATCTTCCACGGAATTCTCCTCCTCTTTTAATTGGCTGCCCAATGATGTCAATTTTCCTCCAGCATCAACCGGATCTGCATTCACAAAACAATTGTCAAAACAAAATTCACAAGGCCTTAGTACCTTTCTCTCCTCTGCTAGCATTTCAGTATGCTGTCCCAATTTTCTTTCCTCATCCATAAGCACATCAGTATGCTGATTCCAACCCTTGAGACTGTCAATTAGTCTCTCCTCTGCATCATCCTCTTCAAGGATGTCTCCTTGATCTAGTTCATAAAAATTAACTTTCTCATTCTCAATCATCTCTGCCTTTACCATATGAGCACCTTCTCTATGTGTTTCTATCCTCTTCTCTGGAGAACTTATCTCATGCCATAATCCTACCATCTCCTCTAAGAAAAAATTCATACTGTCTTCACCATCTTCCTTTCTGTCACAAGTTAAGGCTCCTGCTATCACTGTCTTCTCATCTCTCATTAGAATAGAACTCCAATCTCCCATATCTGCAAAAACTTCAGCTATTTTTCCACCACTCTCCAACTGGCCATTCAACAATTTTTTTTTGTCATTATCAGCATTAATAACAAATTGGTCATCATCAAACATAGCTATCTTTCCCTCATTGAAGCAATCCCTTTTATTAAACAAGGAATTAATGAATTCCTTTTGTTGTTGCAATTCAATCTGATCTTCATCAGAAAGATAATAATCATACTTTACTTGGCAACATTCAGCTTCATTTAACACAGTTTCATCACATGAACTGTCTTCTTCAATACCTCCATTCACACACAACTTGTTAGTTATAGAACCATAAGACCTCATGGTCTCCCTTGATGATTTGATCATCAAATCTTCTTGCTGTACCAAGTCTCCTATACACTTCAGAGATTATTCAATGGTATTCTCTTCAGCCTCTTCAAGCTGTCCAATTGACTACTCAAATTCCTGCTTATGGCCATCATCACAATTTAAATCTTCTCTGCTTCCAATATGTTGGAAAGAAGAACCTTCCTCCAACTGTGCATGGGCATTTTCAAAACATCTAGTTGTTCCATTTTCCTTCTTAGTGACAACATCAGCAGTTTTTTCACTTCTACATGTCTTCCCTGCAAACATACAAAATTTGTTAGATGTAAGGCCACTTGACCCCTTGGTCTCACTTGAAGTTTCAGTCTTCAAGTCCTTCTGCAAATACTCAATCATTCTGAGTAATTCCTCCTTCTGCTGAGCATTTATCATCTGCTCTCTCTTCATTTGTAGCCTATGCCACTTTACCTTCTTCTTCATGAGCCAACCAACTTTATGGGTTTTCTCTATCATCCTCTCCAGTTCATAAAGCTGCTTGCTGATCTCAGTTATCTCTTTCCAATACTCTTCATCAGTGAGTTTCTTACTCATGCCAATTTCTTTGTCATCTTTCCTCACTCTTCTATCGTGGCCTCTCTTAGAACCTATGCAAATTCTGTTGTGGCTGTCAGTAGCCATTTTCTCCTCCATGAGTTCTTCACTCACAAGCTGCACTAAGCCTCTGCAACAACAAGCTCTCTTGTTGCAACTTACCTCACCAATCCCTTCCTCTGGATCCGGATTTTGGCAAGTACTGCTCCCCTATCTACTGGAACCTTTTTAGCGCTCTCTTCTGCTCTTTCTAGGCTTCACTATGCAAATTTCTCAAGAACACATATGTTCTTCCTCCATCCAACCTCTGTTGGGAATCTTCCAGGTTCTGCCACACCTTTTCTTCACTCAGAATCCCTTGCTGGATTCTTCTATCACTGCTCTCAAAGCTGTGATCTGCCTTTGCTGAGATTTCTTCCTCAATTTATTGCACTCTGCCTTCTGCAAACAATACCTTCAAACCAGAGTTTAACCAATGCTCATCAACTCACCTTCCAAGATCCCTGAACGATCTTTCTTCTTCTTCCACCTGCACTGCATCTTTATCTACTATAATATTCTGTCTTTAACTCCAGATCCTACACATCTGGAGACCTTCACTGCATGTCTGATCAAATCTACAATTTCTCCATTAAACATATTTAAACATCAAACTTTTCATCACTGTTTCAGTACATGTGCATAAAATTTCAAAGAGCTATTTCAATTCAAGCTCTGATACCACTATGGTGCCGGGTAAACCCATAGTCCCCTCTTTTGCCTCTTCTCAATCTCAAGCTATGTATAAAGTGCCTTCAATTTCATTTCCCAACTAAATCCACAATCTAGAAAATTCACAGTATTTTATGTTCTTGACTAGCAATTTATTTTAATAATTAGTCTGGAAGCTTAATATCTCAATTCGAAGAATTGAGATATTAAATTAACACTTATCACTTATGGTTATAAAACCCAACATTCACTCTTATGTGGAAGCTCTCCTTTTGTTACAGCCTTATGGTTACAAACCATATTAAACCCCTTTAATCTCCAAACAAAAGCCTTATTGATGAACCCGAATGTCAAAGATAGATATTTGACCAATAGACTTTGGTTAAAATTCTGGTTATGAACTTCCAGCCATAGTCTACACATATATCAGTCCCACTCTCTGATTCTTAACTTCTAGAACTCAACAAGGTTAACCACATCTTATGATAGAATGGTTCCACAATGTTTTGAAACTGAACCCATTAACTATTAGGCCACACCCTATATAGCTATGACATGCCTCGCATACAATCCATTTCACAGAAGGTTTGACTTATTCACAATATATATATTACCATATGCATATACTCCCCATTAATAAACCCTTGCATTTACCTCTTACCTTTGGTTTAATCGCCAAATTCCATTGTATAAAACCCTTCCATGATATATTAACGTATACTCTCCTCACGGAACTTTTATAGGCTTCAACCTTGATTTAAACAAACCCAATCGATAAACAACATTAAGGTTCGGGCCCCACGTACCTTGGCTCATCGGCTATGTAACTTTCTTATCATCCAACGATCCATCCATATTCATGTTCCAAACTTTGATATTACATACATCCGATGGTAATCGTCTGAGAATCCTACTCGCCTTTTAACTCCTCAGCATCGCATGATGAGATGGGTCCCAGTCGTTAACTTATCCTCAACATCCAACGGTGGACACATCGTTTCTTCAACTCCAATGATCCAACGAACCTGAACGCATATCGCGTGATTTAAATGCACAAGCATTAATTCACAGAAGTTGCGTGATCGAAATGATATTACAAAACCACTCTTCTCCAAGTGTCACCTAGCGACATATATCGTGTTTTTTTTCCAATTTTTCTATACTACCTTCTCAAAGCGCAAGACCACTGTTTTTAACCGTGTAAACCACCTTGACTGTTCAACGATCAAGGTTCTGTGTTGCCTCTTTGGCTTAGGGTTCCGCCCATCCTTCAACGGCATATTATAAAGAATTCCACCTCGGCTTTCATCGTTCTTCACTCGCGCAGTTCCATTTTAACTCAATTCAATAAGCTTACGGGTATTCAAATCTACCCTTGGCCTTAGCGGTTAACTCGAAGTATGGACTTCGAATCTCACCACATCTGATAATTTATACGCTAAGACTTTACAATCCGAGTGTCAAAGACTGACATCTGACACTAAAGCAATAGACCTTGATTCAAATATTCCAAGTATTAACCTCGGCTAAATTTCACAAAATGTTGTGCCTTTGCTTTAATTTAGCTTTCAGTATAACGCTTCACACAGTTCAAAGACCGACCATTCACCATTTAAACACCACGATCCCATAACCATATGGCTCAGAAATAAAACATGAACTCAGAATCAATTACTCTGTATAAACACATACATCAATTACATCACAGAATACACAGGTAGGCTCTTAACCCAAATTACATAGTCCTACTCACGCATGGAGATTCAAGGCATATTCACACAGAATTTAACTCGACAAATGCACAGTAATACTAAACCAATTTCCTCATTTATATAGTGAAATTACTTACAACTTCTACTTGGCCAGATTTTCGATCAATTGGCCCTTCTGCAACCTATTCTCTGCAGATCTCTCCTACAGCTCTACGTAGCCCTATGCAGGTCTGCAGGACTATGCCTTTGAGACTTATTTTATACAACTACTACCAATGAATTGAGTTAGATACCTACAATGACTCAACAACTCTTCAATTTCCCAAATTCTAAACTTATCCTAACAAACTGAAATTGATATGACTTCTCCTGTCCTCTAATCATTCGAGGGCAGTTACAATTCCTCTCCATATTCAACTAAAATCACTCAATTTATTCAATAATTACATGAGCAAGTAAAATGTAAGACCCCCTATGCCTATGGAAGTAAAAAGTATCTTTTTGGAACCCAATGCCCCTGCATCATAATGGAAGGATGTGAGAAATATAATATTGATACTCAGTAGATCAAAAATATGTTAAATTGGGATCTGTATACTCCCCCTAAATCCGAAATCTTTAGACTTAGCACTCCTAATCATGAGAAGGTCATGCTATCATTGGAATGGAAATCCTATATGGAAAAGATAGATATTTTGTTATATTTATATGAATGGAAAAAGAAGATAGAATCCACAAATGTGCATATGGTAGATGCTAAATTATCTTCAACAAAACATTCCTAGACTGCTACAGATGGCAGTAAACTTGAAACTCCTACCACTTTTCCTCCTTACAAATGAATCCTTTTAGGAGAAGCTCAAAACATTCCTAAAGCTACTCCTTTAGTCCTAAAAGATGATAATGCTCTTGGCATTGACGATAGGATACAAAAGGCTAGTGAACTGATAAACTGGACTAATACAACAGTTAAGGTGTTAGAAATAAGTTGTGCAAAATCCATAGAAATAAAACAAAGTTTTGATTGATTACAAGTCTCTGTAAATAGTATTAACAGATCACTGAATGATGTAAATTATTCCAGTATATTCTTAAAATTTTTTGTTAGAGAATCTCTGTCAAAAATTTAAAATGTTGAAAGGAAGATGGATATAGGGATACAGTCTACTCAAGAGCTTATTGAAGAATTGTCTGAAAAATTTGACAAAATGAATATAGCCCCAAAAGATAAGCCCATTCCCGTTTCTTCTCTCTTTAAAAGATCTGTAAATATCCAACATCCTGTCAAGCCTATTGATAAATTTCCCTTTCTTTTTCCAAAAGAAACAACAGAAGAAAAATTTGAGCCCATAACCCTCTCTTCTTTGTTTAAAGAATCAGAAAAACGAGAAAGCTCAAAACCACATTTGTTCCCCATCTATGAGCCTCTTGAGAGCCAATACACTAGGTATCCTGCACCTGATCTTAGTGGGAAAGGTAAAATCCCTGAAACACATAATTTCCATTCTGAATCTCATAGAGAATGGAATATAGATAACCTGAGTGTTGGCCAAATAAGGAAAATGATAGATTTATTATTCACAAAATACAAAATTATGTTCCTGAAAGGGAAAATGAAGTTGAAGCTTTTAAATATATCATTCAATGTTTTACTGGAACATTATTGAGACGGTGAGAAACAGAGTCATCACCAACATTGGTGACAAAAATGGAAAATGAAATTTTGAAAGATGAAGGGGGAGATATTATCCATAATCCAGATGGGAGCCCACAAAGTAATATGATTGGAGAATTGACTTCATTCATTTTAGAACATTGGCGTGGAGGAGAATTTGAGCTTGCAAATAAGCATGAGATGATTTCCATGAACCTTAAATGCTATCAAATGTTCCAGCATGAAGACTTTCATAGGGATTGGATCCAAAGAATATACGAAGTCAAGAATAGCAAAAACATCTTATGGAAACAGGTCTATTTGGCATCCTTGCCTTCAAAATTTGTTGATTACGTCAGACAACAAGATGCTTTCCAAATTCCTTTTGAATTTTGTACTTGGGGAGAAATTTATAGTATTATAACCAGAGTCATTGTAAGACTATGTACAAGCATGAAAGTAAACAAATCACTGCAAAAATTATCCAGACTGCCAGACAACAAATCTATCTATAGTAAATATGGCCTATCCATAGATGATCCCATAGTGAAAAGGAGAAAAGCTAAAAAGAAGGCCAAGAAAGAAAAAATACAATAATATAGAGAATATCCACAAAGGAAAAAGAAATGGCATAGAAAAGGGTACTACAAGTATGTTCCAAAGACACATTATTATCAGCCTAAGGATATTCATCTAGAAACACAAAAAGAGATCAGTGGAATAAACTGACTTGTTGGCTCTGTGGACAACAAGTACATACTTCAAATCGCTGTCCTCAAGCAGAAGAATATAAAAGGAACAGAGGAAAAAAATCTTTTGAAGCAACAAGGAATAAAATAGCATTAAAAACCAAAAGCATGGTGTCAATCACATGTTTCAAGTGTGGTTCCAAGAACCATAAGTAAAAAAAATTCCCATGCTTCCCACACAAAGAACAAGTACAAGAACAACAACTCTGCTTTACCTCAGAATCCTCAGAAAGTTCTTCCTTAGAATATTTTGAAGAAGAATTAAATATGCATATGAATGAATGCAATTGCATTGATTCAGATGATTGCCACTGTGATTCAGATACTAAATCAGAAGGCTCCTCCGATGAAGAAGTCTTTGTTTCTGAAAAGAAACAAAAAGAAAAAGTTCTCATGGCACAAAATATAAATGATGAAGAAGCAAAATTACTTAGCAATATTAGAGCACTAGCAGAAGGGGAAATGAAATAAAAGTTACTAGAAACTTTTCTAAATACTACGCACAAAAATCAAGAAAGCAGTTGCAGGACTACCTTCAAAATAGAATCTAAGGTGTTATTTGTTGATGCCTCATTTGAAATAAATACAAGAGCCTTTCAAAGAAGCCAACAACAATCCAAAGCTAGATCCTTAACATTAGGATAAATCATCCAGGAAATTCATAATCTCAAGAAGGAGATCTCTTCCTTAAAAACTAAAGTGTCTGAAATAGAAAAGGGCAAAGCACCTGAAGACGACGAAATTTTTAGCAATCCAAATATAGAGATCTTTAAAGGAAAAAGAGATGAGTATGTTGGTTTTAGAGATATGCTACTCATGACTATCCAATATCAACAACTTCATGTTATGTTAGATATCTGTATAAATGGTGAGATGTTTTCCCTAAAGACCCTCATTGAATCAGGAGCAGATTTCAATGTATTAAATTCAAAAGTGATTCCTATAAAATATTGGGTAAAATCTTTTAGACAAGTTATTTGGTTGGGAAACAAAGATTTTTTATATGAAGTTCCTCAGGCTTCTATCTGCTTCAAGGAATATTGTATAAAGCTGAAATTTGTTGTTGCTGACATTCCTATTGATTGTATCTTAGGAGATGTATTTTTGGTTGTTGTAGAGCCACATGGATCAGTCAGATTAAAAAATGGTATGGCTGGTTTTTTCATATCTGTACCAAATTTGAAGGGTAAGCTACAAACAATTACTTTACCCTTTATATCTGCACCAATGGTATCTGTTATGGTAGAAGCAATGCAACAGATTGGAAAGGAAAAATAATAATTTAGAAGAGCTCAAGGAGCTAAAAACCACCGTGAAAATATGATAATATCTTCAAACTCCTATAATCAAGCAAAGAATCTCAGCCCTAAGATTATAAATAGAAAGAGAATGTTGTGTTGAAGAACCTAATGCCTTTTGGCATAGAAAAAAACATTGTGTGGAATTTCCATATAACGAATATTATGAGGGAAAACCATGTAAAAGCCGATCAATTCCAATGAACAAAGAATACAAAGATCTACGTCAAAGAGAAATAGAAATCCTATTATAAAGAGGGTTAATCAGGGAATCCAACAACCCTTGGAACTGTTATGGATTTTATGTCAATAAACATTCATAACAAATAAGGGGAATTCCAAGACCAGTTATAAATTACAGACCATTAAACTCTGTTCTTGCAGATGACACTTATCCTATTCCCCACAAGGGAAATCTCATAGCAAGAATATCAGGGGCTAAGGTGTTTTATAAATTTGATATGAAATCTAGATTCTGGCAAGTTGCAATAAAGGAATAAGATAAATTCAAAACAACTTTCAGTGTCACAACAGGACACTATGAATGGAACGTGATGCCTTTTGGGCTCAAACATGCTCCTTACAAGTTCCAAAAAGTCATGGATACCATCTTTAAACCTTATTTTGATTGGCTACTGGTCTATATTGATGATGTATTGATTTTTTCCAAAAATGTCCATGAACATTTTAAACATGTTCAAAGGTTTGTTCAATTAGTCAAACACAATGGCCTGGTGCTTTGTAACAAAAAGATTGAAATCTTTCAAACAAGTATCAAATTTTTGGGACACACAATAAAATATGGACAAATCACTCTACAAAATCATGCTTTGGAATTTGTTGACAAATTCCCAGATGTTATTACTGGCAAAACCCAATTACAAATATTTTTGGGTTGTCTAAATTATGTAAGAATTTTTTATAAAGATTGTGGCAAGTACAGGATATTACTCAACTAAAGACTACAAAAACATCCACAGCCATGGTCTCTTGCACATACAAAAGCAATATCATTTTGCTCGAGTATGTTTCAATTATAAATTTGGCTACATATATTAATTAGGAGGACCTAACATCATCAATGGTCGCACATGCCTTTCTGAATCTAAAAATTTCATTCCATTCATGTTCCATGAAATTTGGTGATAGATTCCAATTCCCTTGGAATTTCATGGCAAGTGCGATCAGGCTTCGTCCTAGTCAATCTGGAGAATGTTATGAGACCTTGGATACTGTAGGATCGTAGTGAAAGTCATCACCTACTTTCTGTGAAATTTCCGAAACCTTGGATTTAGTAAGTAGGTCATGAAAGTGATTATCTTTTAAATTAATTTGATTGTAATGAGAGCTTGGATTCGGTAGGATCGTAGTGAAATTCATCACCTACTTTCCGTAAAAGTTTCGAAACCTAACCTTGGATTTAGTAAGTAGGTCGTGAAAGTGATTCTCTTTTAAATTAATTTGATTTTAAATTTTAGGAATATTTCAAAATTTAATAGATAACAAAAAATTAATTGTTTCTATGGGATTTCAAATAAAATTTTATTTGTAATATTTTACATTTTTAATGGTGTAATCCATGTATAGGTTTTCGGTTTTTCAAATTAAGGAAAACAATATTTTTTTTCTATCGTATTAAGCTAGTCACCAAATTTGGCCAAATTTTCATATATATATATATATATATATATATATATATATATATATATATATATATATATTCTGTGTTTCTGTCCGATTATTACACTAGTTTCAATTCAGGACAAGAATCTTGAATTGACCAACTATTTTGTATTTAAAAATGTGTAAAAAGAGGCAATTTTCTATAAAAATGCAATGGTAAAACTCCTATGCCTCTTTTTCAAAATATGTTTATGGAAGATAGTGTTTACCATGTGCTTGTTTATTGTGAAACAATGAACAGTGAGCATGGTGTGGAATTTGATCAGTAAAATTCATTTTCAATGGAAAATAATAAGAATTGTTAGTTAGTTGATTCCAATTTTATTATTGTTAAATATATTTGAATTTAATATTTGTATATGGTTTTATTATTATTTAGGTTTATATGAATTTATTTAATATGTGAAACATATATATAAAATTTGAATCCCCGATCATAGTGCGAGGATGAAGGAGAATTTCATGGGGATCAAAGACATGAGTGAGAGGACACGACGCAGGGCTAGTGGTTCGGCCACCCACTGCCACCACATGCCAACAATTAATATAAACATGATAAACAGTAAAATCTTGTCAGACGATGCTTGGAGAGCGGGTAATGATAAACGAAAGGTGGTAAGGGTTGCATGATACATGCAAACACCCCCCTTGCTTCATTCTTGGTTCAGTGGATAGTGGAGAACAAGTTTTTCTGGACCGGGAAGTTGGTGTGAGGGCGTAGCAGAGGAGGAGACTATCCCTGCACTAAGTGATGCTTTTGGACCACCTAGACTATTCTCTCTGGCTTCTGTATGGTAGGTGAAAAATCTTGTGTGGGTTCGAGTGGATTTACAGTTAGTAAGTGGCCCGAGCAGAGAAAGCACAGTGAAGGGAACCCCTGAAATTGGTGCTAGAGGACGGGGTGGAAAGTAAATAGTCACACAAAAAAGGAAAGGCACAAAGTGCCTCATCCAACAACTGTAAGTGCAGAAGAGGGAGGAAAAATAATCAGTAGAATATGTAGAGCTTACTGCATGCTTATGGGGTCGAGACCCTGACACAAGTAAAAAATTTGATTTATTCATGGGAAAAGGATTTCAATTCAAAGTGGAAATTGACCTCTCGAGCGAGGAATGAGCACCTTTGATTTCTGATCCAGGGAATACCAGAGGTTGGTTGACCCTGTTTAAAAAATTGATGCATTTATATTGGTCAATGAAGTTCTTATTGGCAAAGGAAATGTTGTCAATTCAGGAAGAGTTGAATCTCAAGGAGATACACCGAGACATCCAGTCCATTCAGTTACAACTTCACCACAATAATGTGCGCCTGGGCCGAATTGAAAGACAACTCCAACTCCAGAATTTGAACGAGCATGAGAATTCCAGGGTCAAGTGCAAAAGATCGTGCCTCGGTAGAATCATCTCATGATTAACTACCAGAATGAACGGATAAATTTTTTTCACATGTTATATTATGTGGTCGAATAACATTTACTTTAGTAACTATTATTTTATATTGATAATAAACATGCTAGTGTATAAGAATTGGAACGACAGAATCAAACAATTTAAGTTTTGGAGGGCTTATAACTCGATGCGGTGGCCAACAGACCTAGTTTCCTTCAAGCAAGTTGAGGTCACAAAATCTATTATATGTTGTAACATTATTATATTAAAGTATGAATATAAAGACACACACACACACACACATATATATTGAAGTTTATTTTTGATATTCACAATCTCATTCTTTCATTCTTTACCATAGATTCTATTTTTGAAATTTTGTTATTGGTATTATTAAATTTTGTTTTCACATTTTCCCATTTTATATATTAATAAATGATACATATGTTTCTCATTATTTTTGAAAAACATGGCCATCTATTAGTAAATTCATAATTTTATTTTCCATTTCATTTTTTTAAATGTTACCATGTATGTTCCCATTTGTTTTTTGTTATCTATTGATTTAGACTAGATAACTACGTATTAATATATTTCTATTACCGGGAATTAATGAATTCGAAGTTACATGAAGTTTTTTTTTATAGAATTCTTTGCTTTTCTAGAATACTATAGGAACTACGCCACGAGTATATATGTTACACACATGTAATTTTAAATTTACCTTTGTCGGTCAAACGAAAATTTGTTAATGGCCAATTTTTTTCGGGCTACAGGTGTGGAATTTCAACTTTTCCTTACTGGTAAAACGAAATTTCTTGGTAAATATTCCTTAGCGGTAAAACACACAAGTGGTAGCTGGAGTAAGATCCCTCTCAGGCCTTCCCGGGACCCAAGGTAGACAGTCAGATTAGCTGCAATATTCACAAAGACAATATATGCATGTTTATACTAGTACTTGATTAACAAAGTGAAGTAGAGAAGGATGACCTTGATGTGTAGTGCCAATCTGTTGGAGAGCTCAATGCAATGTGGTGGAAGTCATCCTCACCGGCTCCAAGTCCAAATCCTGCAAGCAAACAATGAACTAGTGTAATATTCATAGTTTTATCACAATAAACGATCAAAACAAGTATATAATCAAACAAGAAATAATATAAGTCTAAGCCACTTATAACGTGCATCTCTAACAAATACATCAATAGATGCAATAGCCAGACACCAAGTGGAAAAAATAGAGGCAGTTCTATTATATCAAAGAAGGAAGATTACAACCATCAGTTTGGTCAAGCTTCTCTCAGTCCTCCGACTCAAAGCTCTCTCTCCTCAATATCCTAGTGTGACAATGCTTACGAAAATAGTTCTCATTGAACCAAGCCAGCCATGAAACGTCACAGTAACAAAAGTTCATTCCTCATAGAATCAAACTTTCGACCGTTGACTATGAGCCCTTGCCTCCAATTTATAAGAGTTTTGGAGGATCAACCTTGCCATTCTTCTCCATTAGTTTGATTAGGGAAAAATCCATGATGTTTCCATGCTTTTCTAGATTTTTCCCTCTTTGGATGCTTAGTTAGGTTTATAAATGTCCAATCAGAGGCTTGCATCAGAGGTTGCCATATTTTTGGACTAACTCCTTGAGAAAAATCTGGAAATGTCAGTCAGTCACAGTAGAGTTTTTCCCTTATTCTTCATGAAACACGGGTAAATCTTCCATTTAGGAAAAAAAATGAATTAACCTAGGCAATAACGCTCCCTACAGGAGGAAGGGAAGCATTATAAGTCGGATTAGCAGTTTCTACGGTGCATTACCTTGGAAAAATAGGTCTTTGTCTAGGTCAAATTCTTCCTTCCATGTGTCCTTCCCCTCCGAGTTGATGAGGGGGTCATTTAAAATATAACATATGCCCCCTAAAGTGTGAGGTAAGAGATGAATATGATGGCTGAAATACTTTATATATGTGTAGTAGAGTGAGAGGAATTGGAGGACTGAGGAAAACCTGAAACAAACAACATATGTTAAAAATATAAATATTTGTCGTGAGTCGGAAATTTCCATGCTCAGTAGCTATATCAAAATGATTTCTCCAAGAATAGATATGACCAGTGTGTTGATCGATAAGAAAAATGTGGAAGCTTGTGTCAAGACAAGATCAATCTAATAAGATGTCTCCCAAAACAATATACGCAGCTTGGGAGAGGAAACAAATTTGAATGATGTAAGCCTCTACCCAACGTCTTGGTTGCCGCTTCTCTAATCTACATATTTCTACACATGTCAATAAAGGAGTCGTAGTTGAACATGTGAGAAATTGTTTGATTACCAGTCAATGAAGAAAACTGTTAACAAATGTGAGGATGGCCACCGATAATGATGATGGTCTCCACGATGCACAGTACAATCTAGCAAGTGCGAATAAATGGTGTTGATGTCGAACACTCGTAGAATCATTCAATTGGGAGCAAATGATGAAAAACCCCAATCAAACACACAAGGTAACCTTCCATTGAGGTCTACAAGTTCCAGGGTACTAAAATGTTTCTGGATCAGCTTCCTAGATAATATCTTGAAGTCGATAGGAAGAGGTCTATCAAAAGGCGGGAAATAAGGTATCCTACATCAGTTGACACGAAACAGGACAAGGATGATTTTGTTTTGAAGATAGTCAAGAGCAATGGTGCAAACTAATGACAGGAAAATTATTTTTGGCGTATGATGGCTTGGTTGATACAGGAAGAGGTAGATAGTGTGATCTCTTGAAGAATAGAAGGCACATCAAACAAGGTACCATGAAACTTAGACACATGAACACCAAAGAGTGTTAGGATTCAAAGATGTAGGAAAATTGGGATATGAAGGCTAAACTCGTAAAATGGTAGGGCTCGGTGAGAAGCTGATGCGAGGGAGTTTTCTGAGGAGTGCCATGTTCAAGGTGCTACTGCCAAATTGTCTTTCAAAGTATAAAGAGTGAGTCTCTAATGTTTCCAAATTCCCCCCCACGTAATTAGGTTTAACGAGTCCAGAAGGGTAAACTCAATGATATTTTCATGTTTAGGGAGTCTGAAAGAGACCGTAAAAGACAACTCCAAGGGGGTACCTTTGTCATGGTTGATGATTGTGTGCGACAAAGGGTAATAGTATGCCCGACATAGTTCCTTTTCTATAAGTTAGTCCATTGAGTCCGGATACAGTGATAAACCTATGTTCAATGGAAGTCTACCTTATTTTCTTATGAGTATGAGGAGACGAAGTAAATTCAATATTCTTTGTGAAGTTTTAACGAGTTAGATGATGAAAAAATCAATTCTCTTCATGAAACTTTAATGATTCCAATGAAGAAAAACTCTGTGTATTTTTCGGTTTTTAAAGAGCTATAAAAATATGGAAAAGAATGGCTCATAATATTCTTAGTGGTAGTTTAACGAGCCTGAATAAGGAAAATCAGGGCTTTTTCATTTATACGAGCTAGAAAAAGTTCCTAAAAAGAAGGCTCGTTCCAGGCCAAGCGTGGTTAATTCTGCAGAGAAACATTGACAATTCATCAGAGCATAGGTAACATCGATACGATAACAATTGCATAAAAAAATAGCGTAAATTTATCAATTTCAATAACTAGATGAGTGATTCATATGTCTATAAGAAGGACAAGAGACCTTCATTTTCACTGTTTGTGTTCGGTGAAAGAGCTCTAGAGTGTGAAAAAGGTAAAAACTTTTGTGCTTGATTGTGGATGATCCGGGCAACTGTTTTCGATTCTATCTGTTCCAGGTAGGAGCTTAGGTCCTCATATTTCTTTACATTAGTGTTTTAAAGTATTTTTCTAGCCAAAAATTGATTTTTGGGCAAGCCCTAGAAAATTTAGGTGGCTAACGCAGTCGCCCAGAGGGAGGGCCACGTTAAACACACTGCCCATTAAGGGACAGTGCGTTAGCATGCCCTGTTTGACACAGGGGGTCACATTAGCTAGCCAAAAAAAAATAAAACATTGGTTTGATTATGTTTTTAATGATTGATCCAGTATCTGATCCATGAAAAAATTGTATTTTTTAGGTACTAAGCTACTACCATGAGTATCTGGTGTGAAAGAGAGCATGAGAGAGAGGAACGAGAAATGGTTACTGATCCGGCATGCTTATTAGTTCTGCGAAGATGCGGATTACTGAAGTATGCCAAACTCGAGATGATAAAAAGGGTAGGAGGACCTTCTTAGTTGGATTATTCAGCGGTGGGATGAACATCATCATGTATTCCGCATCAGGGGTCATGAGCTCTCGATAGAGAAAGAAGACGTATATTTTCTTATCAAACTATCATGTAGAGGGGAAAGTCCCAACTTGACAGTATCTAGAGCTAATCCCGAAACCACTGTGGGACTAATCCAAGCTCACTGCATAAACAAAAATGCACCAGTGAGCAACAATATACCTATATCACGAATAACCTCTAGACCGATGAGGGCATTGTTGTGAATGATTGTACGCTTACCAGGATCCAAGAGTTAACATGTGGCCACCAAGGCCTAGTTTTTACTAGCGATGGATTTTCTACAACCACAGGTATTAAATTGGTGTGAAGGTGTTGTTCGTTGTATTAGATAAGATTTGACAACTTACAAGACCCGGTCCCAAAGAGTTTGGGTATGGTACGATGATTGTCTCAATTATAATAGGGAGAGTGTCTGTGATGAGGCCTCGAATGATCATGGAAATTGCTGGACCGAGGGAGCATAGATAGGGTCAATGGTATGCCCTGATGCCTCAGACTAGAGAGGGTCCACTCTGACACTTCTTTGACGATGCATTCTTTGAGTGGCTTATCAAACATATCCATATGATTGAGGATTATACCTATGTTGGGATGAACCTTATAGGAGATCCAGAGTTGAGATTTCCACATGGCACTTAGTGGGGGCCAATAGGTAAGATGAGAGATTAGTGCACAAGTATTTTTGTGTCTTTTGATTTTTTATGCAATTTTTTTTTGTTTAATGGGTGAAAAAGTTTTTTGACATGAAGCATTTTCTTGACACAGATGTGGCACCTATACGACCAGCTGGAGCCCCTCGCTATGCACAGTGAGGAATGCAGCCGCCTGGGGCTGGAGCAACAACAGAGGCAGCGACAAACTCCGAAGAGGGATGTGACACACAGAGCCTGCACGAGGTTGCTAGGAACCTAAAAGGTTTGAGCATGGGTGTGCCACCTCTTCCCATGAGGGAGATCCCAGTTCATCTACAGAGACACACAGTCGGTGTACCAGAGAGATTTTTGGTGCCTATGAGGAGGTTAGCTATGGAAGTTATCTACTATCATGAGCAGCATGCTGAATAGGAGTAGGCATAGATGTGTAGATGTCATAGCGAGGCTTAGTAGATCCATTTTTTGTATAAAACACTCAAGTTTTGAAGAGCTTTTTTATGTAACCGAATGGACATGACACATAGACACACACACACACACACACACACACATATATACATATTTTGGCGATTATTTTTATGTAATTTTCTTATGATGAAAAAGTGTACACTCATGCATGACTCTTTCTATAGTAAATGTGATAGATTCCAATCCAATACATAGTTTGCTAATGAATTAGACAATGAATTAGATTCTCCAGGAATGTGTTCAAAAGAAATAAATTCAAATTGACGTTCTAGAATTCATACCCTTAAGTAATAACGTAATAAGACAGGATTTCAGATGCGATAATGATTGTTCAAATGCATAACGATTAGCTGGGAATATAACCAGACCATCGCATTGAGATGTCATGAGACACAAATTCGGTGAGGATTTGAATACTTGACATATAATCAACAATATTTTTGGTGGAATCGCCAAGGAAGATTCCCCTGGAAGCAAGTAGTTCTGACTCAGGTGTATAGAGTACCAAAGCAACTGATGCAATGTTCCATGTGTGATGATTGGTACCATCCACATATCTAATGTATGGTAAGGGTTACGAAGACATATGTGTAAAAGAAGAGAGTTTGTATGAGAAAAATACTGAAAAACCCAAAATATTCTAGACACACCAAAAAAATACAAAACTTATATACATAAAATTACAAAAGAAAATGCCTAGTAAAACACTAGGCAAAATACTTCTTCAGATAGAGCCTGTTGCGGGGCTCAGCAAGTGGGATTCATAGCCTCCTTTAGAAAGAGCCTTGGTGACGACATATGGACCGAGCCATAATGGCTGAATTTTTCCTACCTCTAATAGGTTGTGCTTTTGATCATAGAGTATAATGAAATCACCCTCTTGGAAAGAACGAGGCTTGATAGATTTTTCATATTGAGCTTTAACTCGGCACTAGTGGGCTTTGAGGGCTAGTGTGGCATCTTGACGAGTTTCGTCCAACTTATTGAGAGAGAGAAAGAAATCTTCTTCGATAGTAATGTCGGGTAGGAGTTTAATGACCAATTTAAGTGATGGAATCTCCCACTCGATTGGAAGAACTACTTCCAGGTCGTATGCTAATTGGAATGACATGAAGCCTGTAGCAGTTTTCACTGACGCTCGGTATGGCCAGAATGCAAAGCATAGTTTTCAAATCCACGTGGTTTTATGGTTACGAAATAAGCAACGAATCATGGTCTTAAGGACGACATTCACGACTTTTAATTTACTATTAGCTTGCAGATAGTAGGACAAAGAATTATCTTGTCAAAAACCTAGCAAGGAAGTTAACTCCATCATCATTTGGCTCTGAAAATGAGAACCATGATATGTGACAATCGAGTGGGGTATGCCGAATCGACAGATACCCTAATTGAATAGGAAAAGAGCAGTGATTTCTCCATAAACCCGAAAAGTGGGAATGGCTTCAACCCATTTCGTGAAATAGTCGACCAAAAATACAATGTAGTTGTGTCCATTAGCGGAAGTGGGATTACATGTTATGAAATATATTCCCCATTTGGCAAAAGGACTGATGGAAATGATTAGATGGAGAGGGGTAATATGGGTGCGCATTTTCTTAGTAAAAATTTGACACAAATGGCACTTCTAGATCGCAGTAACGTAACCTTTAAAAAAAGTGGGCCAGTAGTATCGTGCATGCAAAAGTTTCTGGGCAGTAGCTATGCCTGAAAGATGACCGCCACATGCCCCAACATGGCAATCATTTAAAACATATTCTACCTCAGTAAGGGTGAGACAACTTCGGAGTAATTTATCGAAACCATGACAATATATAGTATTGCTGAGCACAGGATAGTGTTTCTCTTGGTGACAAATGCGATGACAATAATCTGACGTTAGATTTGGGCGGAACCATTGAGTTTGGAGGTAGACAAGAATTTCCCCACACTAAGGATCAGTAGAGTCGACAAGATAGAATGATTCTTCAGGAAATGGATCATGGCCTACTTCTTCTGGGTCAACTATGAGAACATCCAATAGTAATTCGACGAAGACTAGAGATTTCTTAGCTTTGGAAGCAACGAAAACCAAGTCAAATTGTTGGAGGATTACAATCCATTTGGAATATTTTCCTACAATTTTCTGGCGAGACAAGATGTGTCTCATCGGATTCTCCAAAGCAATGATGGTAGTCTGCCACAAGATTATGTAATGTTGGAGGTGGCTAGCAACAAAGAAAACCACTAAATATAGTTTCTCCACATTTGAATATCGTACTTAAATTCCAACAAGACCTTTTGACAGATAATAGATCACATGCTCACTATCATCATCATGTACTTGAACCGAAACCATTCCCAGGGAGGATGGTGAGGTTTCCAGATAGAGGAGAAAGTCACACGAATAGTTGGGGGCACTAAGAAGTGGAGCTTCAAGGCGTCAAACAAAATTTGAGCTTGATCATCCCACAAATACAATACCCCTTTCTTGAGTAAGCGCATAAAGCCTTTCGTCATCTCAACATAGTTTATGATGAAGATATGTAAGAATTTTTCCTTCCCTTGAAAATTTTGGAGCTGTAAGATAGATTGTGGTGCAGGTAATTCAATAATTTCCCTTACCTTATCGGGATCAACCCTAATCCCATGCTTGGAGACAATGAATCCAAGAAGTTGTCTAGACTCGAAAACAAATACGCATTTATGTGGATTCAAACCTAGCGAATATTTCTCTAAGATGAGCGAGGTGTTGATTTAATTTCTTGGAATGAGCAGGAAGATCATCTAAGTAAGCTTGAACGATGTGTCTGATATCTTGAAATGCATAGTCCATGGCCCTTTGAAATGTGGCTCCAACATTCTTGAGACTGAATGGGAGTTTTTTATACACAAATGTGCCCCAAGGACAAATGAAGGACGTTTTATGCTAGTCATCCTTTTTAATCTCAATTTGGTCATACCCCGAAAGGCCATCCATAAAGGAGAAAGATTCACATCCGGCACAATCGTTGATAATATGATCTATAAATGGAGGAGGATAATTGTCTTTTGGACATGCGGTGTTCAGATCACGATAATTGATACAGTCTCAAATGGTCCCTTGTTTCTTATCTATGGGAACCAAATTGGATACCCATTCTGCTAAAGGAATAGGATAGATGAAACTAACATGTAAGAGTTTTTCGACTTCTATCTTGATAGCTGCTTCTTTGCGAGGGTGGACAGGTCAGAGCCTCTGCCAAACAGGCTTGGCACTGTCATAAATCTTGATTTCGTGCTCGACTATTGAAGGATATATGTCAGGAATTTCATTGTAAGACCAAGCGAAAACATCACGGAACTCCTTAAAAAGGTATGTAGAGCGTACAATTTCATCTGGACTGCAATCTACTCTAATCTGTATATTTTCCACGATACCCGTTTTGATCGAGATATCTATGAGCATAATGTTAGAAAGATTGCCCATGTTTCCTTCCGCATCTATATTTTGAACAATCATATACGCAGATGGAATGATATCAGGTGGGTCAAAATTTGGGATTTTCATAGTGGCCATGTCTGAATCAAACATCGAAGCGTAGTGGTGAAACTCATCCCAAGGTCATTCTTCTAGAGACATGATCTCTCGAATAGCTTCGTCCTAAGGTAGGAACTAATCAAGGAGATATTTAGAAAGAACTATGTTGGGAAAGAGGGGGGTACCATTGGTCAAAACTAAAGCAGTGGAGGGTTTAGATGCTAATTGGATGGCTTGATAAGACAACTCAGTCGGTGAAAGTGGCATCTGATCTTCGTAGGAATAAATTTCTGAAGGTGCAGGTAGGATCCAGGGGTCGATAGAGACATTCAAGATGGTGAATATCATTGAAACTGTTTGTGGCACCTCAAGTGGTGGGAGAGGAAAAAAACCCATAAGGGAAGATTCCTTCAGAAGACTGGTATCGATGGTGACGTAAGAGTTAGGGACTCCTCCTAATAGGGGTGCAGTGCTGCTAGGTAATGTGGAATAATCTGGGGTGCAAAAGGATAGTTAGTTAACTGTAACTATCTTCCCATCCAAAGGAAAGAGGACGAGTCAAAAACCAAAGAGACAATGGTGGTCATGGCATAAGACCAACTACGGCCCAAAAGGAGATTAGTTGAGATGACAATCTATGACTTCAATGGCCACATTTATCATTTTCCCCCTAAGAGTAATGGGGTAGGTAGCAAGGTATACTTTTAGGAGGAAGGTGTGGCTGTCGAATGCTTTGAGGGAATTCGACGGTAGAGACAGAGTAGGAGAACCCAAAGTGAGCTAGTATGCAACTGACATTACACAGGTTGAAGCACCTTCATCTTTGACAATGCAATGGATTGGCCTACCTTTCGACACAACTTGAACTTGGAAAGAAAGCTGATGAGAAAGGCGAGGTTTACATTTTTCCATGTCAAGGATGGCTAGCATAGAATCCTGGGGGTCAATTCCACCAATGGCTGAAAGCAGAGGTTTCCTTTGTGTTGGGCAGGTTTGCAACACTTTGAGTGCAAACATAACTAACATTTCTTGCACCAAGTCTTCTATAATGTTTCAGTTCTAGGCAACACGTGCATAGGTGTTATGAGTCATGTGTTGAGGGGTCTCTTTGGGGGGACGAATGACAAGGTCATAAATAGGCATTTCGATATGAAGATCATTGGGTGACAGTGGATTTGAAATTGAATCAGGTTCATGAGCATCAGTGACTAGATTTCCATAGGTTTTGGCTCGAGTTTGGAGTTCAACAGTCTCCATGCCAAAAATGGTGGATGATCCTTCACCAAAAGGATGAGAACCACCATTTCTCCCTTGTGAGGGTTTTGTTGGGTTTGCAACAAGATGTTGTTGTTGTTGTGGATTAGGGAAATGGTTTTGTAGGACAACAGGGGTCTTCCCGGTATCCTTTTGCGTGATAAAATTTGTGCATTCTTGAAGTTGAGGAAATTTATATGTCAAGTGGTCCTTCGAACAAATTTTGCAAGGAAATCTGGTAGTTTTGTATTTCCCTTTTTCATTTATGGTAAAATTTCTCTGATTTGGAATATTCTTAGTCTTGGGCTACTCTTCAGAAGGAGCGGTCTTTTTCTTATTCTTCTTATTCTTACAGCTAGGTTTTTGTGTAGACTGCACAGAATTTACCTCAGCGGTGGGAAGAGCAGCCAATTGAGGTAGCAACGGTGGAAACCAAATGTTTGAGAAGCGTGCCCACTGAGTTGTTTTACAATAACACTAGAAGTTGTGCCAACGAGGCCATCGACATGTGCTTCGGGTTGCTGAGTAGTGGGAGCATTGGAATTTATGGGGGCATGGGGGAGTAAATCATACAGCATGCCAAATTGCGAATAGATGAGATCTAGATGTTGTGCATGATGGATGGATTGGTCCTTTGTGACTACAATAGGTAGGGCAACATCCTTAGAAATGGGAGGAAGGAGTGACTTATATAACCAATCCTATAATAGATGATTTGAGATCGGTGCTTTGACTAGCCTCCACCTATGTCTCCATTCATGATTGTGATCAGAGATGTGGGTGGTGGTGTCTTGGCACAATGTGGTTAGAAGTTTTATTCTGGTTTCGTATCGGATAGGGAGTTGAAAGTGTTTGAGAAATTCCATTGATAAGGCACCAAAATTATTGACTGCAGCTCGTGGTAACTCAATGTATCATTTCACAATGTTTCCTATGAGGGTGCGGGGAAAGAGCTTGAGCTAGATAGTGTCTTCCACCATGGAATTAGAAACAAACCATAGATGATAGGTGGTGACATGTGTGGCCAGATCATCCCCTTGTTTCCCTTGAAACTTAGGGATATCTGAAGGAATATTATGCGGTATAGGAGGCCAAAGCAGGTTATGATTGATGGGATCGTTCGTCAATTTATACAGATCACGGATGCCTAAAGTTGAAAATAATGGCAATTGCATTGTTGCCCCCAAGTCTAACCAAGGAGGTCTTGGTTGACCAATCAGAGCGTAAGGTCCTCCCATCAAAGTGTTTCCAATGTGATATGCATGATTCGTCTAATAATAATTTCTAGGTATTGGAGGTGTAGGGATGTAAGGTTGTTGTCCATAAGGGTTATTAAACTGTGGGAAAAAAGGTTGGTTTCCCCCAGGGTAATAATTTCCTCCTTGCCCCAATTGAGGTTGGGGAAGGGTTTCTCAGATAGATGCGATAGAGTTTTCTTGTGGCATACTACTAGCCGCATAATTTACCATTGGCATAGACCCTACACAAAAAGGTTGACCACTAAGAGGAATCAGATTAACAATGGATCGACCTTCTTATCCTATAGTTTGGAGGGGTTCAGAAGTGGCCCCTGACATGTAAGTGTTGGTAAAACTATCCCCTAGCATAGAGGCCAATGGGTTCGAACTCAGCAAGGGATTCCAACCGAAAGGGTTGTTGAAGGGAACCGTGGTAGCCCCGCTAATAGAAGCGATAGTCAGAATTCTGGGAGAAGAAACAAAAGGAGCAGAGACCAGAGAGTGTGGAATTACACTCACATATGTTCTGACCAAGTTGTTGGGACTAGGCATATTATGGCTATTAGGGTTTCTGATCCGCTGTGAATAACTGACAACTGGCAGGGAAGGCGGTGGTGGAACCGAGTTGGCCACCAGCGGAAATGACCCATTGGTCGCCGGTGGTGCATTGGATGTGTCTTCAACCAAAGACATGGGAGGTACTGGTGCTACCTGAATCAACACCAGCCTCGATGGGTCAGTGAGAGGAGGATTATAAGGAGGCACAACTCTTTCCATGAAAGGATCCTCAGGTAACACAGTGTCTTGAGGAGCAATGTGTGAAACAGGGGTCAATACTAGAGATTGTTCTTCCAAAGAAGACTCTAGGTTACCAAGACTCAACAAATCCTCCAGTTTAAATGGAGAAAGGCCTCTTTTCCCTCTAGAAAGACGAAGAGGGTCGAAGGACGCCACAATGACCATTAAATTTTATCAAGATTTTAATGTGATATATTCTTAAGTCTTAGTTATAGTAGAATCAAACACCTAAAATAAAAGAACCCTAAATTCAATCAATCAAGCAGCCAGAGGGGAAATACCCTGTCTGCAAACTACCATTCACTAGATATGAAACACAATATCACAATAGAAAACATAGAGAGTTGGTCATATGTACAGTTACGATTGCTCTTGAGCTTCACTCGAACCTCAGATAATGGGGCCAAACGCTCTCATGAAGACGAGTACCCTTTGTGTCAGGTACCAGGGCAAGCCGTCCTAGTCACCTTGTGTACGTCCCTAGAAGTATGGAAACTATGGATACCTCAAATAACAGATACTAAAGGGGGGGTCACGATCGTAGACAACACGTTGTATGGGCAGAACACCTGGATCCTCGATCTAATTTTGACATCCCCGAGGGGAACCCTAATACACAGAATTCCCACTGGATATGCGATCGATTGCGGGCTACCTTCTCACACACACCAGTGTTGTCTCGCACTTAAATTCATTATGAGTGGAGTGGTCCCAATAGTATGAGTGCAAAATTATTTTCACTCTTTAATGACACTAGTCTCAATTTTTGCGATCTTGGGCAGTTTTCTCACTCTGCCTATCCCAAGATCCTAGCCTATACTAATATTTATGTAATATCAAAAAATAGTTATTGATTGATTTTATCAAGTTCTTAATTTTAGTGTACTTGCATTTAAGTCTTCAGAGGGGGATTGGACGTATGAAGTTTATGAGACTCGGACACAAACCATGCAGAAAATGTTTTTTAAATTTAGTTCGATGAAAGAGTCATTTATACAAGGAGAATTTTTTCATACATCCATGCAACAACAAAAACCCAATAATTCATTTCATCCTATGAAAGATATAGATAACTATTAGCTTCAGTATGTCAGTGATCGAAAATAACTCTTTCAGTTGTTTTCCTAAAAGTCATAGGTCAAAATTTTTAGTTTTTCAAACAAGTTTTCAAAAAATATTTTTGGTCAGAGAAGGAGTCTAGGTAAAATTTGTTTCTCCCTCATCTCATCCATGGCCATCATCACTTTCAAGGTTATATCATTTCATTGTCATTCAAAAGGTTTAGGGTCATTTGACTTGAACTCATATGGGTCTATTATAGGTGTCATCATCTGCTTTTGAAAACTGTCCAATTTATCATCAAAACAAGGAAATCACCCTTCATTTCACTCATAAAACTTTAAAAGGGAGCTAGCATGCTTAGGAAGTAAAGAATACAAGTTGTCTAGTTTTATAATGGTTTAAATGTCAAAAAGTTTCAAAAAGTCAAATTTGTCTCATTATATCATTACAAGACAAAAAAGGTCATTTCAAGGTTATAAAAGACAAAAGAAAACTCATCTTGACTCATTATTATATTTTGATATGTGGAAGATCTCCTCTCTTACTCCATTTTCACTCCTAAGGTGGTCAAAGGTTCGAAGCCAAGGTGGAAAATCACTCCAACCCCACTTTGCTACACATCGGGTTGCTTTTGTTACGCTCCTGTAGCCTCCCGCTGCGCTTTTAGAAGCTTTTATTACTCTTTTGGGCAGCCTTGTTATGTTTCTGGGTGTGCTGCATAGGCGCTGCATAGTAGTTGTTATGCTTATGGGAAGATAGTTGTTACACTTTCAACCAATTGTTACGCTTCTATTCTTTGCTGCTACGTTTCTAGAGGGAGGAAAAATTAGTTTTTTGGCTTTAAATCTCTTCAAACAAGCTCAAGGCTTGTGACCACTACTCCTTGAACCCCTAAAAAATAGTAAGTCATCATTCTCATAGCATGCCATGGTCAAATCAAGTTTGTTATTGATTTTTATGCTTACTCTATGTTTCTCCATATCTTATCACTTCTCCATGACATAGAAAGACTTCATTTGATAAACCCTAACCTAATCTAGCTAAATAAACCCTAAAACTAGCTATCTAACATTACCCTACACATCTCATATGCATCACACTCTCATATTCCATCATCCATATCATCATAACAATCATTCTCATAAAACCCTAAATTTTAGCAAATTTTCATAGTGAAAAATTGGAAATTTCCTGTGTTTTCTTGATTTCATCACCCTCCTCACATCCATTTCACTTCATTCCACCTACAACTTGGTGCTTAATGCCACCCTAACTACTGAATTTTTTGTATAATTTTCCCTAGCTCCATAACCCTCCATCTCGCCTTCTAAACCTACTCCACCCCTTCACTAGTTATTTTCACAGTGTTGAAATTGGAAATTTCCTGTGTTTTCATCATTTCACCACCTTCTTCACATCCATTTAAATTTATTCCACCCAAAACATGGAGCTAACATACAACCCTATCTACTGAGTTTTTTATATAATTTTTCCTAGCTCCATAACTCTTTGTATCACCCTCTAAACCTACCCCATCCCTACACTCTATTTTTTCCAGATTTCACTACATATACCCATCCCATCAACATACTAGGGTTTTCATCCTTTCAGTGAAAAAAAATATGGAGAGTGAGAATAAGAGCTTCAAGGGAGGGCACCACCTTAGGTTATAACTCTTCACAATGCATGAACTCAATTCTTCACCCTTTGCCAGAAGATGTTTTGAGAGGACTGGATGTTTGAGGTTTTGTGAAAAGCTCATGGAGGAAGGGTATCATCTTCAATTGACTAAATTATTTTCCAAAAGCTTCAACATGGGAAACTTCACTATTGCAGGTATAGAGATAAACCTATCAACATACGTAATTTCTTCATCAACATGTATTCCTTGTCATGGAGAGAAGTGGGTCAAGGGCATGGATTTAGACATTGAAAATTACAACAATTTCTCAAGCCTCGTGCTAGAGAGGAAACATATTACCTCTTCCCTTTTAGACACCTCATAAACAAATATGTTCCTTTGATGATGTTAATAATGAAGTATTTCACATGTGAAGGAAGATTTTCCAGGTTTTATAGGTACCATATCAGGTTGTTGATGCATTTCACCTCTGTCAAAACACTTGACTTTCCACATAACATGTACAATAGTTTGATTAAGATGACTGAGAAGGTTCAGAGTAGAAAAAAATATCATCATCCTAGTCTTTTTCATCATTGTCTGATCAAGCTCATTGTATTACCTTTCATCCATCAACATGATTTAGGAAACCTTCATGGAAATATTAGCAACATCCCCTACCACTAGCCCTCATGTCTTGCATAGTACATCATCAGCACAACCATTGGAGGTTGGTTCTTCTAGCATGCCAACTCATTTTTTAGATGCTCCTAGGGGTTTTGAGTTTACTCATACCTATGAGAAGACGAAGAGACAAGTATTTGTGCCTAAGTCTGCCAAAAGTGTTCTTACACTTGACACCATTGTTGAACAAAGTGAAATGGAGGTGAAACCTCTTATACATAAAGATAGTGAATCAACGCCATTGGAGGTTGAGGTAGCAGAGCAGGTGGAGATCAGATCAGTTGAAAAGATCATTAGAAAGAAGGATGAAGAAATAGCAAAATTGAGGAGGATGTTCTCCATTGCTAATTCTCAAATCACTTTCTTACAACATGAGAATTTTCAATTGAAGGTAAAGCAGTTGTTACAAAGAAATCCCAAGCCAGACCTAGAGGTAGAAAAAGGTAAAGGTAATGAGATTATTGATGTTGATCAAATTCAGTACATGGAGGCTGAAACAAAACCAAGAAGGCCAAAAAAAGAGCCCTCAAAAGGGCACTGGAGCTAGAAAGACAGTCAGCTCATCCACCTGAAGAGTTGAACTTTGATGATCTTATAGCCATGGAGATCAATCAAGAAAGACAGATTTGGTTTTGAAGGGTAAATGAACATCTACAGAAGCTCTTGAAGATGGCTAAGAGAGACAATAATCTTCAAAGACACATGGAAAATCACTATCGCACCAGGAATACAATTTCTCATATAAGGCTAAAACAATTGAAGAGAACGCTAAAAGAAGAAAAAATGAAGCTTAAAGAGAAGGATAGCTTGGACTCGTTGGCTGAAGCTTCCTTGTATGTTTATCCCATCATTCACAAGTTCTACAGAACCAATTTTGAGAATTTTTGAAGAATTTTGGTATTTTTTGTGATTTTTGCACAATTCTGGAAATTCCTCCTCACAAAAGCATAGCAAAATTTTGTTACACAATTTTGGGGGCATCCAAATGATGATTTATTTACATTTTTGGATGCATTTTGATGAGTACATTATAGATCAAGAACCCCATTCACATTAAAATCTTTAATTTTGAAGAAAAAGCCAAAAAACCACTCATTTTTCATGTTTTTGCCACCGTTTTGGACGCTCCGCTACACTTTTGGAGTAACCTTGGGAGAATGGATTTTTGGAGGCCTTCCCATTGGTAATTTTGAGAAATTAAAGATTTTATGGAAACTAGACACATAGGGTTAGTTGACCATTATTTTAGAAGTGGATTTGGACTCCTAAAAGTTCCTGCAAACTTCTTCTACACTTCTGTAAAATTTTGGTACCCTTCTGTCAGAAATGTTACAAATCAATATTGGATTCCTTAGGACACTTGTCAAGCTCAGAAAATGTCATAAATTCGATGTTTTGTTGTCTTATGTGTTGGAATTATATTTATTGATTTATTTTTTTCCTCCTATCATGAGGGAATATCTAATTTAATGTAAGGGACAAACACTCCTAGTTCATAGCTAAAATTCAGGGAATGGTATCTAACCTCCCTAGAATCTAGGAAATGACTCATATTGTGTATTTATGATGCATTTTGGATGGGATTTCGACTTGATGAGGTGTCATAGTCAATATTTTCTATAATTAGACTCTCTTTTGTTTTTTTTGGGCTAGATAGTATTATTTTGCAGTGGAGATTTTGTAATCAGCATTTTGGAATGAAATCAGAGACAGATTTCCAGAACTTGTGTTGAGAATCTTGTGGTATGCATTGGATAATTTTTTCTTCTTATGTAATTTTTATCTATTCATGCTAAATGATACATATTCTTCTTTTAGATACATATTTCCATATATTTATCTTGTAATTTTATAAGCATAAATCAAGTCTGTTCATGCTCTATTTTAGGCAAGGTTTACATGGTATGTCTATTCACTTCTAAATGAATGAATTCACCTAAGTGCTCATTCAGAATCTCTCTTACTTCATCCTATACTCAATGGCATATAAAACATGATTTCAAACTACCTATCTAGCCTCACACATTCTTTGCAAATTGATCTAGGAATTCAGACCTAAAAACCATACACATAGCCTTCTCACTAACCTTTCTATCCAACACTTAAAACATAAAAAAAATCCTATTTATTGAGCTTACATACCTAGCCTGAGATCATTATATACTCATTCATTCCTTTGACTGCAAAAGTGACAATGAGAGAGCTCTCTCTGGTCCTAGTAGGGCTAGCTACCTGACCTAAAGCATGGTCTGTGGTTACGTTTATTCAATCCCATTTTCAATCTTGGGAAGTTGGGGAGTGTGATAACAATATCAATGCTCACTAACAATTATTTAATCCAATAATTTACAGAATGAAATCAGCTATATCAGAAAAAACTAAAAAAACTTTTTTCTTTCAAAAAGTAAATGTAACTAGGCTAATTTTTCCAAAATAAAAACTAATATTACAATAAGAAACCAAGCACAAAGATCTAGTTTGCAGGAACCAGACTGACAACTAGCAACTCAACAGCAAGAGAAATCACAACAAGGGTGAAATAGCTAAGTTTAGGCTGAGTAAAATTGCCTAACAAAGGGTACAATGTGTTAATAGCAGGACTAACACAATATTCTCAAGCAGGAGTTGTGTTATAATGCTATGAAACCCACATAGGGGGTGCGTTACTGAGGATAAATTAAAAATTATGGTCCGGAAAGTATTGTTCTAAACAATATGAGTAGATGAAATGGTTATAGAGCACATTAAATGGTCAGAAACATATGTGAGAAGAACAAGAAGTGATAGAGGGAAAGAAAAAAGAGTTCAGAAATGAAAAACCGGGAAGTAAGGTTTAGCCCCCAGTGGAGTCGCCAATTATTCTTACGGGTAAAACACACAGGTGGTAGCTGGAGTAAGATCCCTCTTGGGCCTTCCCAGGACCCAAGGCAGACAGTTAGATTAGCTGCAACATTCACAAAGACAATATATGCATGTTTATACTAGTACTTGATTGACAAAGTGAGGTAGAGAAGGATTACCTCGATGTGTATTACCGATCTGTTGGAGAGATCCATGCAGTGTAGTGGAATTCCTCCTCATCGGCTCCAAGTTTGAATCCTACAAGAAAACAACAAACTAGCGTAATCTTCACAGTGTTATCAAAATAAAAAATCGAAACAAGTATACAATCAAATAGTAAATCATATAAGTCTAATCCACTTATAACATGTATCTCTAACAAATTAATCAATATATGCAATAGCAAGACACCATGTGGACAAAATAGAGGCAGTTATATTATATCAAAGAAGGAAGATCACAACCATAAGTTTGGTCAAGCTTTCCTCAGTCCTCTAACTCCAAACTCTCTCTCCTCAATATCCTAGTGTGCCAATGCTTAGGCAAATAATTCTCAATGAACCAAACCAACCACGAAACCTAACACTAACAAAAGTTCGCTCCTCACACAATCAACCTTCCAACCGTTGATAATGAGACCTTACCTGTAATTTATAAGAGTTTGGGAGGATAAACCTTGCCATTCTTCTCCATTAGTTTGATTAGGGAAAAATCCATGATATTTCTATGCTTTTCTAGCTTTTTCCCTCTTTGGATGCTTAGTTAGGTTTAGAAATGTCCAATCATAGGCCTGCACCACAGGTTTCCAGACTTTTGGACTAAATAGTTGAGAAAAAGCTAGAAATGTCAGTCAATTACTGTGGAATTTATCCCTTATTCTTCATGAAACACTAGTAACACTACCCTTTATGCAAAAAAATGTGTTAACCTAGGCACTAACGCTTGATATAAGAGGAAGGGAAGCATTATAACTCAGCTTAGTAGTTTCTGGGGTGCGTTACCTTGGAAAAATAGGTCTCTGTCTAGGTCAAATTATTCCTTCCATGTGTCCTTTGCCTTTGAGCTGATGAGGAGGTCATTTGTAGTATAACAAAGATATTTTTTGATTGACCTTCATTTGACTTCTTATGCAAAACTATCTAATATAATCTCGTTTATTATATACAAATGTTTTTTACTGATTATCTAATATAATATTTTTTCTTATATACAAGTTTTATTCACAGACTATCCAATATAATTTTGTTTTTTATTATACATATATTTTATTCAGGAGCATCTCTATTTTGGAATATGCTTTTCATAATTTCAATTTTGTTTAAAAAAAATTAAGTGACATGGTCTAGATTGAATCTTCACTTAATGTTTTTTTTCTTTTACATTTACTGTTGAGATTTATTTCAAATCTTAATCTTATGTGTTTTTATTTTACATTTACGGTTGAGTTTTATTTCTGAAGTTGAATTTCAAACACTTTAATCTTGACGATGTGACTTTATTTGTCAACAAATTTGGGAAATTTTTGTATGTCTTTTATTGTATGTATATGATTTTTTGGTGACATGGAATAATGAGAATTATATTGCATCCACAAAGAAGAAGTTGAAGATGAGATTTGAGATGATATATTTGGGACATTTTCACTACTACATGGGCATTGAAGCATGGATGAACATATGAAGTACATATTCATCTCCAAAAAAAGTACATTGGATAATTCTTTAATAGGTTTGGCATGAGTGAATGAAACATTTTGTTTACTTTATTGGAACAAAATTTGAAGCTCAGATTAAAATAAGGGAATGGATTAAAGAATGTAACCACGTATAGGAAACTTGTGGGGATTATTATCTACTTCAACACTACACAACTAGATATTAATTATTTTGTTGGGATTCTTTCCAGGATTATGAAAAATCCTTGTGTGGAAGGACATTGGTATACTGCAAAAAAAGTTCTGAAATAATTGAAGGAAACTCAAGAGTTTGGGATCAAGTACTCTAAGGTGGATGACTTTAGTTTAATTGGGTATATTGATTCAAATGTTGATGGAGAAAAAGAAAATGCAGTTTCAAATTCAGGCAACCTCATGAGTCTTGGATCAACACTTGCACCCTAAAGGTCATGCAAATAGTCAGTTCTAGCATATTCGACAACATAGGCATAATATGTGGAAATTAGTTAAGTAAAAAAATAGATTGTGTGGTTGAAGAAAATACTTGAATGTTTGTAAGAGAAACAAATGAGTTTTATGCCTCTTTTTATTGACAATAATTCTACAATCAAGTTGGCCAAGAATCCCAATTTGTATGATCAATCCAAAAACATCAACACAAAGTATCATTTGATACGATATCATGTAGAGGCCAACACTAGTCATTTACGACATTGTTCCATAAATGACCAAATTGTGGACATCTTCAGTAAAGTGCTCGAAAGAGACAAGTTTTAAAATTTCGAAATGATGTTGGGGATTAGAAATACCCAAATACCCCTTTGAATTAAGGGGGGAATGCAAATGAAAAATCTATGTCCTTGTAAATTCATTATAATTATTAATAGAAATAGGAGAATACAAAAGATCAATGGACCTCTTGAAAGAGGAAACCAAGAATCACTGTATTATATTAGATATGGCTTCACATTCATAGAATTTCATCTAAGTTTTGGTTTATTCCCTTAGCTTGACATCAACCATTCATCGTATCTCCATTTTAAATCACAATCATTTTTTTTACCTTCCACATTTAAAACCAATTTCCACATGTAAAACTAAATGAAGTTAAACTTGATAACATGTTCTTTAATGCAATACCATGCCATGCTCCTTAAGTTTGGGATTGTTTCTCCTTATAATTTGATTTAGTTCGAAATTTCAATGTAAAAACCTACATTTCATTTCTTTTAACACCATCTAAATTGTTAATGAGAATATTAGCATAGTTCACCTTATCTTCATAATTATTTCTTACAAATATTTTGTAGTTTTTTTTCAATAAATTTTGTTTGGTGTTAATTTTTTTCGTAAAAAAATGTCAATGAGATGAACATCACACATGTACTTTATATAAATTATTTTAATGCTATGACTATGTCCTAAATGTTATTCCATGAATTGTGCCCACCAATTAAATTCATTTTACAACATCACATCATAGAAAATTTGAAAGTAAAATAAGTAATAGTAATGAAGAGAAGGATACATGAAATTCATCACTAATTTTCTTATAATATATTGAAATGATGGAGTCTAAATATGCTATATTTGGTTTTTGTCCATCACTCTAATAGAGTTATTGATGAAATCACAATTTTCCCCCAAAAATATATTTTTGAATGTATAAATGAATACCCTAAAATCCCTAAACACTCAAATTGTCTATACTCAACCATTCAATTCTAACCAATTCTAACCATATTTCAACATAAAAAATAAAAAATAAATACCTTGAAAATAATCAAAATTTTAAAAATTTAAACTACAATTTATAAAATTTATTATTAAACTTAATCAAAGAAAATATAAAATAAAACCAACTTTATAACATCAAATACATTCTTCCACTAACTTCACTCACTCCATCCCTCTACAAGCTAATTTGATAGATACGAGAATTCAAGTTTTGATTTGATAGTATTGGAACCCAACGCAAGATGCGCAGGACAACATAGATAAAGAGGAGTTGTGGTCATTCCCACGAAGATTTTTTTCAAGAGCTTAGAGGTGGGAAATCTTCAAACATACACAAAGTAAATAAATACTCCCTAAACGTTAGTGTCATCAATTATAACAGCTAATGCAATATAGGTCTTTGAGCCTTTATGGCAATGCAAACCCTAACTCCTTAAGCCTTCAAAACATTCATAAAATTTATCAAAGCCTTATCACAATATTACCAAAACAATGACGAAAGTGTGAAAGCTAGTGAGGGCAGTGTCAAAGCCTCTAAATTCGTCATTCATATGTAAATTTTCAAACCTCTAATTTTACATATGTCCTGAATTGATGTAATCAAAACTAAAACAACAATATAAAGAACATCTCAATATCCATTGCCGTTTGTCAACATTTCTCTCGCTTGTCTTTTAAGGAGCATGTATGATAACTTCGATTTAACTATTTTTATTTGAAAAAATGAAATAATATATTTATTAGATTAGTGTATGAGGTGTTTTTATGTTTGAAACAAGGAGCTCCAATTACGATAATTTGATTATTGACATTTCCAAAAGTATTTTTTTGAGGAAAAAAATAACTGCTGTTTTATTTATAAATTAATTACCGGTTACATCAGGTCGTACATATATGATATGACATTTAGCTATGGTGTGTGATCACATTATCAGAAAAATAACAGTCGAGTGCATCAAAATTTAGATAATTTGCCGATATAGCCCAGTCGAAGAGGTAAAATTCCAAAAAAGATTTTGCAGAAAAAAAAATATAAAAAAATTCCATGGATAATAGCAGCGGAAATAGTAATAGAGTATATGAAATGCCATTTCGGAATGGAAATTTTGTTTTCCACTATTCTCTCGCCATCAATTATAAGAGTGATGTGCATGAAATCATCCAACAACAGGGTGGCCAGTTCGGAGAGTGAGTTTGCAACTACGTTGGATTCTCTATAAACATGTTGACATATAGTCCTAGAATCGTTGCAGAAGTAAGTGGATCTGCCTGTACCATCCCCGAAGATCTGGTGAGTCGAAAAGTTAAAATGGTATGGAAGCCATCAACAATTGTTTTTTTTGAATCCCCATAAATGTGTAATTTAATGATGTACTTTGAAACACTGTTACCGATGAAATAGGATAATTGACCTCAAAACGGGAACTCTAGCGCAAAAAGCCTCAAAAAACATGAAAAAACACCTCAAAAACAAAAAGTGGTAAAATTTCAACATTTTATAAAATTATGCTAAAAACAAAATTGTTTGTTGAAAAAAGGATTGAAAAAACATCCTCAAAACAAAACCAGTTGATGCTGGAATAACAAAAAAAAAAAAGTGTCATAATTTTGACACTTGTAACAATGGAATTAAAGACAGCATATTAAGACATTTTTTAAAATCGTAAATTTCTAACATTTTTGATAGATGATATTAAAGATAAACAAATACATGTCTGAAGGGCTTATCATTTCGAACAATTTTCATCCATGTTGTTAAACATAAAATATCTAGACTCTAAACAACCCTAAAATTGTAATTATTGTTAACCATAACAAGATAAAATTTGGTAGCGCATAAAAACTTTAATGACAAGTTGTAAATCTTAAGTTTTTCAATCTTAAGTTTTCAACATACTTGAACAATGAAATTATGGAGAAATTATAAGACTTAAAAAATTTAAAAAAATGAACAAGTAAATGAAAAAATTATCATTAAACAGAAACTAGTAAGAGTAATTTTAATTTTAAAGGATAAAAACTTATCCTTTTTCAAATCTTAGCATAAGACAAATTTAAATTTAATTTCAACCAAAACCTAAAAATCAAGCATCAAAACAAAGTGTTCCCTTTCAATGACGCATATAATTATTAAAAAATTTAAAAGTATCTTATACCAAATGGTAACAATACATAATATCATGGTAATATCACTGCATAATCTAAAAATTCAATATTAGTTTATATTTTCTATTTTACTTATAATTAAAATATCAACATTGGTACATTGAATATAACACAAATTATTTTTGTAATTCATTATTGCATTGTCGATATTCTAAAGAGACAAATTCTTCATAATTAAAACATATAATCCAACAAACATAGAAATGTCTCATAACTTCATGAAAAATGAGATGGAAGTCAAAATTTTTATTTCAAGTTACCATGCAAACATCAATTACATAAAAGTGTCTTAAATAGTTATTCAAAATCAACCATAGGTTCTGGCACACCATCATAACCTACATCTTTAGATGAATGGCTCGATGCAGATGAAGATGATCCATATTCTTCTCTTTCATCAACTAGTGCTCCATCTGAGTCAACATGCATGCCCACCATTTCAGAGTTCAAAAGTCTTGTAGATCTACGTCTACATTCGGCAGAGTCCCATCTCAACAGTAATTGTTCTGGTAGCAATTTCTTCAAAATATTTATGGTCCGCAACCGAAGAGTTCCTCTCTTTGTCAAATTGAAGTCATACACAAGTATGTCAACATCCTCCAATTTTAAGACATCTGTGCGGCGACGATTTATATTTGTGCCCTTTCTTTTTCTCTTTCTGCCAATTTTTTTTCCACTACCATCTCTGGCTTGTACACACCATTGAAAGGGTGGGTACTTGTGGCATACCAATGTACATCAACAGTTGTAATCTCTTCATTTTCATTAATGACCTTTATAACCTTGGCAATCCAGAATGGATAGCCAAGTGGATATTCATCTGCTAACATTGCTATCATGCAACCCTCCTGAAGGTCTTGCACAGAACCCATGTAAAGGTCTTCCATGGCTTCACGTTGTGCACGTGATCTTCTAGAGCCAATATATATTTCTCTTTCCTCTACCTGTGGGGAATTAATAATAGCTTGACGCTGTTTTTGTTCAACATTGTGTGTTTCTTGATGTTCATGTTCATTTGGCATATTTTGTGGCAAAAAAAAAGGAGTCTTCAAAAGCATATCCACATTTATTGATCTTGAAATCACATCACTTTGATTACTGAAAAAAGACTCCCACCAAACTGAATCAACAACATCGAAGTACTCATGTATCTCTAATACATCTTTTAATTTTCTCTAGACAGTCAGAATAATTTATGTCTCTTTTCTGCCTTCGTGCATTATGGAGTTCAGCAACTGAGTGTAATAACAATATCTTTGATGAAAATATTGGACGCTCTGGAATGAACTTCAAAAATGTTAAACCTGATGATGGTCCCCATTCTTCAACAGTTGAATACTTCTTGCCCCATATAAGTGTTATCCTATCAATTTTTTTGATACGAAATTGATGCTGGAAGATAATGTCGTTAAGTTGTTCAATGCATTTCTCCTCACTATGCGATCCAAAAATAAACCTTCGCATGTCAATAGTTTCTTCCAATACATGAAAAACAAGCTCTGGAATGTACGATTTCTTAATACATTCAATTAATGACGGCAGGCTCCCAACACCTTTTCTCCTCAATGTTATTGAAAAACGACTGAACATTTGATCAATATGATCATGAGTACGCCCAACAAGAAGGAAACCAACCTTTATCTTTTTAAAAATCCCCAATTCAACGAGCATGTTTAGATACCCAAAAAGAACTTGATTTTTGTTCTCATGACTTGTGTTGTCTAATTGTAAATACAAAACTTCAGGAAGAATCCCGGACCAATAAGTAACCACATCATGGATTATAGTTATGGTCAGATTTGCATCATTGTGAATATTTGGAGTTGTGAAGAAAACTCTTGGAAACATCTTCTCATTAAATACCATACAACCAACAAAGTGAAACTGAATGAAATTTTCCTCCTGTAATTTTTTTGGCGTGCAGACAAAATGTGGAAGAAGTGTTTTATTTTGGTCCATACCATCAATTATCAATCCCAAATATTTATTTGGATGATCATAACACTTATTTCGATGTTTATACAACTTTTTCCTTTCACTTGTTTGCTGATTGCGATGGTCTTGAAGTTATTTAACAACGAAATCTGTACATAAAATAAAAGAAACATATGAATAAATATATTTTCATAGTTGATAAGTATCAAATTTTAAAAAATAATGTTTTGAACGCATACCTCTTTCTGCCCCTTGACATTTATCTCTTTTTTCTTTAAGAGAAGCACATGTGCTGCAAATCCCCATCCTTGTCTTTTTAGGAATACGAACATTGTTGAATTCAGTTTTCCATATCCTTATAAAATAAGAATATGTAATAAAATTACCATTTCCTTCAACAGCTTCTGCATAATTTTTGTATAACATGAATATTTCTCGTCTCGAGAAATTATCTGGAATATGTATTGTGTCTTTATTTGGCATACACTTTCCATGATTTGAAAAGAAGTCTTTCATCCATGTCTTAGCAGTGTTTGCAAACGGCCCCACCTCCTGTTTATAATGTGCTTCTGAATAATATGTGGGATCTTTTTCCAATCTATCCTAGATTCTTGACAAACGAAAATTACCAATTGAATGCAACATTTTGAACGCCTTTCTGCAGAGAAATACATTCCCAATATGATAATCATAACCTGCTAGTGTAGATTGCATGCAACCCACTAAATATGAATTTTGCATGCTTTTATTCATTGACATATATGTTTTCCTTTTCTCCAAAACAAAGTTGAAATCCATACTTTTGAGGCAATCCCTTCGATAACATTCACTTGAAATCAAATGAATGACAAAACTTCTTTTTGTGAGATATTTTGTCCTCACCCTTGTATAACTGGAATGCTTTGGATTGATATGAAAATGTCTACTCCTACTCTTAGTTGAAATATTTTCTTGCAACGGCTTCATCATTCCATCATCCTTTGTAAAAGTAGTTTCACCACTATTAAGAGGAATATTATCCCCACTATCATCATCCTCAACATAGTTAAGAAATTCATCAACATCATTGCATGGAAAATTTTCCTTACCATCATCAGTTGAAAAAAACATTTCACAAGAATCATGGGCACTTTTGTAACCCCGACTCAAAATAAATTCTTCACCATCTTGACCCATGCTTTCAAATTCTTCCCTGGGAGGATTCAATTCTTCATCACCATGAGTGTCTTTGAAATGGTCTGTAGCAGCGGAATTCGTAGATTTGGTTACTGTAGCAGCAAGATTTGTAGATTTTTAGACTTAATAGCAAAAGCAGCTTTAATTTTAAAAATACATGAGGTATTTATAATAATAAATCTTTATTAATATGATATGATACAAGACGATTGAATGATTACAATGAGGTCCTGCTTTTATACCTATGCAGGTACCTTTTCACGAACATGCATGTCTTTTAGACATGCCTTTTCAGCTAACTTAATCACTAATTTACATAATTACTATTTAATTAATTAGTAATTATATTTATTATATTTATTCTATTAATGACTATATTTATTACATTAGTTATGAATTAGGTTTATAACATGGTCACTTGGAGAAAATGCAATATTTAGATCTGCACCTCTAAAATTATCATTTGCAAGAAACTCTTCATCCTCCCCTTCCTTAGTGGTGCTCTCATAATCCTTGGGATTAGGCATAAGTGGAAGCTTTGAATTTGTATTCACTAGAATTTCTTCATCCTGTCCCACCTTCCTCACTGATGCTCTCATAATATTTAGGATTAGGAATAAGTGAATGCCTTGAATCTATATTTATTGGAAATTCTTCATCCCCCCCTTTATCAGTGGTTAAATTATAATCGTTATGATTATGATGAAGTGAAAATTTTAGCTTTGTAAATTCATCCCCATCTTCATCAGTGGTGTTGGCATAATCCTTAGGATTAGGATGAAGTGGATATTTTGACGCTGCAAATTCTTCATTCCCCTCTTTCTCAGTGGTGCTGACATAATCTTTAGGATTAGGACGAAGTGCATATTTTGACTCTGCAAATTCTTCATTCCCATCTTCATCTGTGGTGCTGACATAATCCTTAGGATTAAGACGAAGTGGAAATTTTGACTCTGGAATATTTTCATCTTCCTCTTCATCAGTGGTGATTGCATAATTCTTAGGATTAAGACAGAGTGGATATTTTGACGCTGTAAAATTTTCATTTCTCTCTTCATCAGTGGTGCTGGCATAATCCTTAGGATTGGGATGAAGTGGATGTTTTGACCCTGAAATATTATCATTCCCCTCTTCATTAGTGGTGCTCACATAATCCTTACGATTAGGACGAATTTGAGATTTTGACTCTAGAAATTTTACATCCCCCTTTTCATCAATGGTGCTGGCATACTCCTGAGGATTAGGACAGAGTGGATATTTTGACTCTGCAGATTCTTCATTCCCATCTTCATCTATTTTTCTCGCATAATCCTTAGGATTAAGCTGAAGTGGATATTCTTCATCTCCCTCTTCATCAATGGTGTCCTCATAATCCTTGGGATTAGGACGAAGTGAAACTTTTGACTCTGGAAATTCTTCATCATACCCTTCATCACTGTTGCTTTCATAATCCTTAGGATTAAGTGGTATAACAGGCTCTCGATTTACAGAAATTTCATTTTGTTGCACCTCATCAATTTTTTTCTCATCATCTTTAGGATTACGACCAAGTCGATTTTTTAACTCTTTATTCATGGTGAATAAACTCCTATTATATTCATCACTCTGAATAGAGTTGTTGCGTGACGAAGATGTTGATGTTGTACAAAGAAAAACTTCATTATTAGAAGAAACCATGGCTTTCAACAAGAATAAGTTGAATGATACAAATGCCTCTCCCACTTACCATATATAACTTTAAGACTGGAAATTTCCCAAAATTTCACGAAAAACTTTCCCTCCAAAATTTTCATTTCAAATATTTCGTACAAAATATTAGTCAAAAAATGTATTTAAATTTTTTTTAATACACTGTTTGTGTTGAAATATTTTACCGATATTTATATTCAAAATATCCACAAAATATTTCTATCATGCATGCCTTCCAAACTAAAATAATGTTTTTATTTCAATGATTTAACATTGACTAGATGTAAGTATTAACTATAATATTACTATAATATCTACATGCAAATATTAACTATTTTAACTATAATGACTACATGTAAATATTTTAAATTTTAAACTTACGTTATATTCATCTAAAATATATTTCAAAATTTATTAATAAATTGTTGGTCTTCAAATATTTCACCATACTTTCTATTCAAAATATCCACAAAATATTCCTTTCATGCATATCTTCAAAACTAAAATAATTTTCTTATTTGAATGGTTTAAGATTGACTACATATAAATATTTACAAAAATAATAACATGTAAATATTAACTATTTTAACTATAATTAATTACATGTAAATATTTTAGATTTTAAAATTTAATCCCATGATTTTAAACATTGAGTACATGTAAATATTAACTAAAATATTAACTATGATAACTAAATGCAAATATTAAATATTTTATCTATAATATTAACTATAATTAACTACATGTAAGTATTTCATATTTTAATTTTTAATCTGAGATTATATTTGAATTATTCAACATTCAGCACATGTAAATATTAAATAAAATATTAACTATGATAACTACATGCAAATATTAAGTGTTTTAACTATAGTATGAATTATAATAAACTAAATGTAAATATTTTAAATTTTAAATTTTAATTCCACATTCGTTAAACAGTAAACAAATCAGACAATATTCGCTATATAATAAGAATGATTGTTTCTATTCATCACATCATATCAAGTTTTCTGGTATTTGTTAGAGCAAATTTTTGGAGGTGTTGTATTGGCATTGGTAACTTCGTGGAGGCATTGCATTGGCATTGAAGGTGTTGTGTTGTTATTGGTAATTTTGTGGAGATGTTGAATTGGCATTGGTAACTTCGTGAAGGCATTACATTGGCATTGAAGGCATTGTGTTGCTATTCATAATTTTGTGGAGGCGTTGTGTAGGCATTGGTGACAACAGTTTTTTTCATTTCAAAGGTTAGTTTTCCTTCTATTCTGTCAATTTAAAGACGATTTTGGGGAAAATCTATTTTTCTATAGTCTTTTGTGTCCAAAAACTACTTTTTAAGGTTTTTAGGTTCAAAAACCATAATTTTTTAATATTTTTTTAGTGAAAAAAATGCAAAAAGAACTAATTTTTTTAGGGTTTTAAGGACAAAAATTTAGAATTTTTTTCTTTTTTAAGACTTATAGGTTCATCTAGACAAAAAAATCCATAAAACGACCATGCCCATAAAAAAAATAGTAATATTATAACATTTTTTATTTGTTTTTTTTTATCATAAATATATCAGTGGTTTCATAATGTTTTATTTTTTTATTTAAGAATTTTTTGATTTTATATATATATATATATATATATATATATATATATATATATTTTTAATTTTAAATCTTAGTTTTATTCTTTTTAATTTTAAAGTTTCAATTTTTTTTTCTTTATTGTTTTGTTATATATCGTATTTATTTATTTATTTTTAATTGTATTGTTATATAGTTATTACTATTTTTTTTTTAATTTATTGTATTGTTATATTAAAACAAATGTTTTATTTATTTATTATATTGTATTGTTTTTTTTTTAATTATATAATGTTTAAAAACAAAACATAATTGTTATTTAATAAATTGTTTTTTTTAATATATTTGTTATATTTTGATATTTTGATATTTTTATTTATTTATTTATTATTTTTTTTTTACTAAATAATGTTTTAATAATTATTTATTAATTAATTTGTATCAATTTTTTTTTTTAATTAAAAAAAAAGAAAAAAATAATAATTAAAAAAAAAAAACCATGGGGATTTTCGGAATCGGTCTCCCGCTCAGCGGGGGCCCTGAGGTCGGCTGGGCAGCCCCTGTGGCACCGTCCGGCCGGCCTCCGGCGCCCCGCGGGCACGGTTTATGGCAAACCCCATTTTTTTTTTTTTTAATTTTTTTAAAATTTGTTTTAATAAAACAATTAATAATTAATAAAAACATTGTTATATATAAAAATAATAAAAAATTGTTATATAATATAATAAAAACATTGTTATATAATAATTGTAAAAAAATTAAAAAATAATAATAATAATAAAATAAAATTATTAAAAAAAAAAACAAACAAACATCATTTGTTTTAATATAGCGATACAATAAATTAGAAAAAACAAAAACTATATAATAATACAATTAAAAAAATAAAAAAAATATATAATATTATCACATTTGTTTTTAACATTTAAATATTTAAATTGCTTTTTAAATTTTTTTTTTTTAAATTTAAGTATTAAAACAACATTATAAAAAATTTAATTTTTTATTTTATTTTATTTTGTTTATTTTTATTTAATTACTATGTAATGTGAAATAGAAATTTGTAATTTTCAAATATATTAAAAGATTATATAAATTTATAAACTTTTATATTAATTTTTTATAATTTTAAGTTTTTAATTTTTTTATGTAATTGCTATGTAAAGTAAAATAAAATTTTCTTTTATTTTATTTTGTTTATTTTTATTCAATTTCTATGTAATGTAAAGTTAAATTTTAAAATAAAAAAAAATAAAAAAATTAAAATTTTAACATTTGTTATAAATAGTTAGTAATTTTTTTGTTTTTTTTTAAATATTAAACAAAAACTGAAGTTTGAAAATAATAGTTTATTTTTTTTAAATTGTTTTATACAATTTATATACATTTTTAATTTTTTTATAAAATGTATTCAAAACATATTATATAGATATATATACATATGATTTATAATATTTTGTTTTTAAATGAAAATTTTTATAGTTAATTTTACTGCTTTAATTTCAAGCTATTTAGTTTTAGAAATAAATTTTGTTTATTAAATTTATTTTATCCGCATTATTTTTCCATTAACTTATATATATATATATATATATATATATCAGGAAAATGGTATCAAAAAAGATTTCTGTGAATGTTTCTGCACCTAGGGTAGCAGCTCCCAAATCACAGATGCAGATCGACGCACTATGGATACAACTCCCAAATCTAAAGTTGCAGTTGGACGCACTATGGACATTGTTGGACGCAATAAGGACATTGTTGCACACACTAATAAAAGTCAAGCAAGTGGGACACCAGGTTCATTAAATCTTATTTTTTATTGAAAGAACGCCGAGGAAATAGATAAAACTGATTTCTCATGGTATCTTGAAGACAATGAAACGGAGACTGATATACACATCTATCTACTTTGTGGTATGATTGACTTAAATGAGCCATATGATGTGATGGGCAGAGTACGAGACATATGTATGGTCCCGAATACAAACACTATTTATGTTCTTGCAAGGAAGGCTCAGAAACGTGAGAAGGTTAGATATCGTCTATCAATCGTCAAGTATGACACAAATGAAATATCTTCAAAATTTTCTGAAGAAGTATCAAGCAACATTGCAAATAACATTGTAAGTATGCTTATTTTTATTTCCTCTATGCATTATTGTAAGGATGATTCAATTTTTATAAATTATTGATCATTGACATGTTTTATTTTGTTTCATAGGATTTTGTTCCGAGTCTTTCAAACATGTTTGAAGGTATTTATATGTTGGTGCCAAATGTTATGGATGTGATCAACACTTTCCACAAAGACAAAGCAGAGGAAAGGAGATTGAAGCAAAGATCAATAGCTCGTGACACTACAATAGTACAAAGAGGGGATCAACCAAGATTCACTAAGGTGGGTCAATTTAGTAAAATTAAACATGTTTTTTCTAAGGTGTCAAACATGAAACATAAAATTATGATAGAATTAGTGAGGAGGAGATTAGAACTGTTGTGCAAAAGGAGAAAACAGCTCAGACACCAAAAATAAAAATCGCCAAAGATGTCTCTCTTTTACCTCATGAAGGAGAGCTTGTTTATAAAAAAACTGATATGTTATCCAATAAGACTAGGAAATCAAATATTGGTGAACCTGCAAAGGTCGTGAGCAGCAGTGAAGAACAAACTGAAAGCTCTCATGGAAGCAGAGAAATCATAACACCAGGTGCTGAGTTAGAGGATGACATTATTAAAACAAAACAAAATGCTATTCGACAAGAGTTGAGGAAGAATAAATTAATTCTTGGTGGCCAAACATTTGAGCTTAATGTTAACCAATTTTATAGCCCAGATGAAGGAAAATCTCAATATCAAATTAGAAAGGCCCATCACCTACATGTACATAATCTGAAAACATTGTTCAGGTTCAATCCATATGTGCATGTGGTGGATTATGTGGTTCTTGTCGATCCATGTCAAGTTCCCAACAAACAAGCATTTGACAAGACAAAATGTTTTGATTATAAATATTATGTAATTGGAGGGAACCATTCGATAGAGGCTAAGAGACAATTGATTGCAGAATATCCCAATAACTATCTTTTTCAAACAGTGAAATGCATCATTTACGCTGGCTTAACAGAAATAGAATAAAATTTATTGGCATGGGATCATAATGCAGATAATGAGTACAGAATGAAAATGAATTTCATCCAAAGGGTCAGATTTATTCATAATGAATTCATAGAAAAATGTGGTGGGGATAAGACACAAGTTAGTGTAACATTTCGAAAGGAATGTTTAATGGAAATAGGTTATCAGATTGATGAAAAAAAGAAAAATATGGAAAATTGAATACAAATTTATTCAGAGGCACAGATAACATTTTTCAGTTGGCATTTAGAACTGGGGAGGTATGGGATTTGATTGATAAGATTTTTGATCGATGGGAGAATATTTCCATAAAAAATCAGAAGGTTAGAAAGAGTAAACCCATAATATGTACCAACAGTAGGGCGGGTCCTGAAATGAAGCAGCTTCCAGAGGATATGACTATCACACCTTGGAGAATAATGCAAGGTGTGAAGGATGATAAATTAGTCAAATCAGTATTGGCCCGTGTGAAGTCGGGTGAATTATCAATGGAAGAAATGTGTGCAGAATTTCAAAAGTAAGTTTCTTGAATTGTTTCTTGTTTTTCTTTCATTATAATTTTGTTTTAAATAAAACATAATGATGTTGGTAGAATTTGTTATACATGTTAGTATATTAACGCTTTTAACTTGATTTATTCAGTTAGAAATTTTTTATGAAAATACAAGAACACATGGTTAAAATGTTGAATGAAGACAGTTGGGATGATGTTGTACGCAACTACCCAAAAGCAAGTTCTACATCAACACTAAAAGAGTTTTATATTGCATTCAATAAGGTATTTTGATTTATAATTTCATTTTATTCATATTTAAACTATATATATATATATATATATATATATATATATATATATATATATGTCGTTAAAGATGTCGAAAAATGATGAAAATAGAGTACCAGATACTTTCAAAAGCTTTATTGAAAAAATTAAGATGGAGAACATGAGAAGGAAGCATCTTATGAATGTTGAACTTGATCCTACTCTTAATTACTACATTTGGAATGGGCTCGACAGTGTCCAATATCAAATAATATAAGGTGACTATGAAGACATTGCATCACTAATACCTAAAAGAGAATATGGCCTGGTTATTACGGATATGAATATGATAGAAAACCATATACTTAACAAGCTTTTAGTAAAGTTTTTACGGGTTTTCAAGAAGTGACAACATCACCACTTTGGCGATTTGTGACATTTCATTCAGACACATAGTTTCCAATGTTATTAACAAGCTTCAAGAGTAAAGCAAACTCAAGGATGCAACTTACATGGTAAGACTTTGAAATTGTATGTTTGACTATTCCTAAATTTTTTTATTCATGTAAAATTTAATTGAACTTTTACTATGTTATGTTACAGGCAAAAGTCAAATATTGTTTCTTCCGAAGATCAGCCTATTATAAATGATTGTGAGTTCATCCATGTTGAATGTTGGACAAAAGACGATAGCTATAAGCATATTATTATGAATCAAGTAGATGGGAAGAGTCATAGTCAAGTATTGGTTTATGATGCAGTTGTAAGAAAACTAACATATGAGGATAAATATGCAAAAGGAGATATAGTTAACATTTATCAAAAACCACAAGCATTGATTAACTATCTTATAGATCTATGTTCAAATGAAGGAGAATGGGTTTTGGATTTATTCTCAGGTTCAGGTAATTTTTATTATACAAATTTAAATTTAAATATTGTCTTTTTTACTTTTTATGTCTCCATAGTAATTTTCTTACTTATTTCTTTTGTGCTTGATGATTAGGTACAACACTAGCATGTTGCTTACTAAAAGGAAGAAATTGCATTTCCGTTGAGAAAGACCCAGTTCAATTTAAATTTATTCAACAAAGAATTAATGCTCTTAAATTCTTTCCAGATGCGAAGCAAGAAGTTGGTTTAAGGAAAGGAGATTTTAATGAATCACGTGTGGCAAAAAAAAGCAAAGGAACCTCAACCACCATTATATGGAATGATTGGAAAGGGATACATTGGAAGATTTCCTGACATGAAAGATCCATTAGAAGATAACAATGATCAAAATGAAGAAGAAAATGTTGCGGAAGAAGCCATTAATGCTGTTCTAGATGATGTTGAAGATGTATTAGTTGATATTGTTGATGATGTTTAATTTATTCTTGCAAACAAAGCTTATTTTTTAGAACTATTAATCAGTTTTACTTGTAATGTTTAGACTTTGATATTTTATGAAAACAATATTTTTTGCAAAAAACATGTGATTGCTATTATGTTTTGACATAAAATTCAATAAAAATGTTATTTTCTTAAGTTTTTTTGTTAAGATTCTCCCAAAAGATTAGTTTATTTAACATGTTTTTTCCAACAAAAAGTCTGTAAAAGTGTATTTTTTGCATTGTATTTATATTGAAAAATTGTATTTTTTTGTCATATGGTTCAAAATATTGGGTTTTTAGCGACAATTATTTAATGTGCATTGAAAAATTATTTAACAATACATAAACATGTAGAAAATATAAACTTTAGAATATTGACCCTTTTTTCATCTTTTATCTATGTGAAAAAGTGAAGATATCATTGCAATTTTTTATTTTAAATAAAATTATTTTTTATTTTTAAAGCACAAGTACATAAATGCACTTAAAAATAAACACCTCACGGAAGAAGAAGACATTAGAAAATCTATAGTGTCAAAATCAATCCTATAAAAACACGTTGGTGATGATACACCACCACTATTCAAAATCGACATAAAAAACATCACATAAAAATATAAATAAATAAAAAATAAAAACAAAATTAATAAAAAACAAAAAAAAATGAAAAAAACTTAAAGTGCCAAAAACATGCTCAATTTTTTTTTTCTTGATTGTGCATTGCCACTTTTTCAAAATCAAGTGTTTTTCTTGATACTTCAAAAAGTAGGTAACAATGAGGTTACCTATTTCATCGGTAACAGTGTTTTGAGCGGGCAACCCAAAGAAGCACCCATAATGTAATAATCTCGGCTCTAGTGTTAGATCCATGTCCACACTTCTAATGCAATTTGTAAGTTGTGTGGGCATCTTCAAGGAGTCATGCCTCGCATCCACACAAACCCCGTTGAGAGGCCCCATCGAAGAAGTCAACAAGCATATTAATCTCTGGCATTTCTAATCTATGGGATAAGTCAAATGCTTGATATCCAACCACGAGAGGGTCTTTGAAACTATAGTGTGCATGCAGATAGGTACCCCGCAGAAAATGAATTGGTTGTGTGCCTTCCATATCTCCTACAATACTCTATTCTAAAACCTCTTTCAAAGAAAAACATATTCTTAGCTATATAATACCCTAATTATTGCGTCACAACATAAATCCTATGATTGCAACTATGGTTCTTCTTCATTTACATAGGATTGGATGATCAAAACATAGTACCTGACAACTTCATCTATGGATTCAGAGGATGGGTTGGGATCACTGTGAACCAACGATAACACATGTTCAAAAATATTCAAATTGCAAGGGATGGTGTGGATGCCACAACAGAGCATGTATAAGAGGTGGCACCGTTTTTCCTTATAATTTGATTTACTTCAAATCATTAATGTAAAAATCTACATATCATTTCTTTTAGCACTATCTAAACTCTTAATAGTTTAATAAAACTATTAGCATATTTCACTTTATCTTCATAAATTTCTCATTTTGTACCATTATTTAATACATATTATTTAACCTTAAATGTTTTTGTAAACTAAGTCAATGAGATGAACATCAAACATGTACTTTCTATTAAATTTTTTTAATGCTAAGAATCTTCTCTAAATATTATTATATGAACGGTACCTATCAATTATATTCATTTTACAACATCATATTATAAAATTTTTGGAAGTGGAATATGTAATTGTAACAAAGAGAAAGATATATGGAATTTATCACTAATTTTCATATAGTATCATGAAATATGAAGTCCAAATATTCCATCTTTTGGTTGTATCTATCACTCTAATACAATTATTAGTGAGATCATAATTTTCCCTTAAGTTTGTATTTTTTTTTTTTTAATAGTGTCGGATGCTATTTTGTATTTCAAAAAAGAGAAGGAATATGTTCCTTGATTACATAGTAGAGCTTTGTGGAGCAGCTGAGAAAGTAACTATAGCAAAATGTTACATCTTCTTTGCTTCTGCAATTTAGAAAGTACTGGAATGTAGATAATGCATATATGCGAACAATTTGTGAGAGAAAATAGATAAACTTAAAAGACATGCTTTAAGAGGAGGGGCAGAGATCAGTTGATGCTTATATGGTGCCTGGTTGAGGCTTTCGCGTTATACTCATTGCCTAAATTTCTCACATTGTTAGAGCTGGAGCTGGGGGCTGAGCGTTTCTTGATCATGTATTTGAGGATCTGAACTGATTCTTCAACATGGGCACACCGGTTGGAGAGGTTGTCAAATTGTTGCTAAAGGGAAGTTACCCTATGGTGGAAAATTTTCACATCTGCTTGCTGCCTTTCATCCAAGATTTTTACATCTATTTGTTGCTTTTCATCGAGAATCTTCTGGTGAGCACGGATTTTCTCCAGCTCGGCCTGCAAGTCCGCACAGTGGAAACCGTCCTCATTGCGAGCCATAAGGAAGGGATGGAGGGCAGAACAAAGGGGAAGGAAGGAACAACAAAGGACGCGGAGCAGGGGAAGAAGGGGAGCGAGATGTTGGAGAAGATAAGAGGAGGCAGAGAATATGGAAGGAGCAGCGAAGGGAACGAGGGTCAGGAGGCTAGCACGAGGAGGGGAGGGTGTAGCGCTGCTCTGTGGGCACAACAGGAGGAGTGCATCAGAGAGAGAAAACAAAAAAAATATGCAGTAGTGAGAGTAGAACGAGGACGCGAAAGGATAGGGAGGGCAAAGGGATAAATAGAATAGCGCGGGGAGGGAGGGATAGGTGGGAGGGAGACCCGAGGGAATAAAATCACGGGGAAGATGAGGGAGAGGATACGAAGGAGCCTGGAAATTTTAGATTGGTTAGGGGAGAGAATCCAATGATGCTTGGAAATAAGATTTGTCCAGATCATGGCAGAGGCATGTAATGAAGATCATTATTGCAAAATATTTTCCCAGAGGAGCGAGCACAAGCTTTATTTGCGAGAGTGCCTACATCTTTGTTGTTATTTCGAAGGATGTGGTAGTAGGTGATTCCTTCCATGTCTTTTGAGAGGCTTTGACATCTGCTAATGATTCGATGAAGATCCATATTACTTATAGGATGGTCATGAATCATCATATTGATGATGATGGAGGAATCTCCAAAAACCATTGCGTTAGATATGTTGAGAGCCTTTAACTGATAAAGGCCTTGGAGGAGGGTGTAGGCTTCTGATTTATTGTTGGAGTGGGAGCCAAGACCCCATTCAAAAGAGACTGAACTTTTGCCATTTTCATAATTGATGATGCCACCAGCACCAGCTATACCCGGATTTGCTTTATATGTGCAGTCAAAAAATAGAGTGGGCCTTGCACATCTATCCATCCATTCAGCAAATTATTTTTCATTGAGCTGGATCTTCCAGTTAGAAGCAGTTCGAAGGGGCTGTTGAGATGGGGACTTATGAGTGTTGAGATTGATCATGATATTACCAAGGAAGTCCCTTTCCTCTACACAAAGATTGTTGATGTCAATTTTGTTGTTGTTCTTGGAGGTTATTGTTTCAAACGTTAAGATCCAAGCTTTGATGCAGACCTTCCTACAGGAGGGCTCTTTTTTGTTGAATATCCTTCTGTTCCTTGAGAGCCAAATATTCCATATGAGGACATAGGGCAAAGTGTCCCAGACCCTTCTTTCTAGTTGCTCTTTTTTTCCCCCCATTGGTAGTTACTCTTCCAGGTTTGGATTGCCTCCAAAGTAGAGCTATTCTAGTCCCAATGTGGCTGATAAAAAGGAGTTAGTTCAGTCCAACAACGAGCTACAAATGGGCACCCTAAGAAGAGATGAGGTGTTGTCTCCTCAACCCCGTAGCAGTTGGGACATCTGGAAGGGCCAAGCACACCTCTTTTTTTAAGATTCTATGCAGTGAAGATTTTCCCTTTAAGAAGAGTCCATATGAAGATCTTGATCTTGGGAATGGCTTTCGATTTCCACACTGTTTTCCAAATGGACCAGATAGGTGAGGGGTAATTGTCACTGCAGAGATGAGTGTAGGCAGCTTTAATGGTGTATGCAACACCAGAGGGGTCCCAACAAAAGAAATCCATGCCATATTTTTTCAAAGGAGCAGCACCATGAAGGAGATTTTAAACGTTGCAAAGATCAACCTCTAAGTGAGCGAGGACAGTGGGGAAGAGCTAATCGGTCCAGAATTGGGAGTGGCTGTCCCATTTATAAATGTGACTCAAGATATTTAGGCTCCGGTTATGGAGATAAGAGAGGATGCAGTGAGTATCATGTCTGTCCCGAAGAGGAAGATGACCCATGATTTTGTCTTTTCCAATGATAATGCTGCTGCCCCCAATTAGAACTTTGGAAAGGTTTTGGGCTAAGAAGGGAATGGATTTCTTGCAGAGCGCCCAGATTTTAGAGTAGGGTCTATTAGGGATGTCTTGCTCAAAAAGATGCTGCCGGGAAGATTTGAGATACTTGGATTCCAAGACTCTCTTCCACTATGCTTGCTGCCCACTGATTAACCTCCATACAATCTTCCAACTAAAATCATTGTTCAAGAGCTTGGGAGAGAGAATTCCTATCCCTCCATGATTGTAATCTTACATAACCTGATTGTAATCTTGCATAACCTGTCTCCATTTAACAAGATTGTATTTTTTTCTTCTCATTTTTGCCTCCCTTCCAGAGAAAGTGCCTGAGGATAGCTTCAAATTTGTGGTGAATGCTAGCAGGGGCTTGAAGGAGAGTGAATTGATATAGGGGTAGAGAAGAGAGGCCGGATTTGAGGAGAACAATGCGCCCTACAAGTTTTAGCCAAGAGGAGCCTCGTTGTTGAACTTTTCTCTTCATTTTGTCTATGAGAATGTCCCAAACATCAGACTTTAAAGGACCAACACTGACAGGCATTCCCAAGTAAGTGAAGTGGTCCCAATTTAATTTGTAGGGGACCCCAAAAATATGTGCAATGCTATGAATAGTTTGAGTGGTAACATTCCAACCATAAATGTAACTTTTTTGAAGATTGACCAGACCTTCGGAATATAGCATGAATTTATCTAGGATGGATTTGACTGTTCGAGCTATTATATTGGATGCGCCTCCCATCAAAAGAGTGTCATCAACAAATTGTGAGTGGTTTATATTTTTGACACCATTGCCAAATTTGATGCCAGTGATAAAACCATTACATCGCATATGGTCCAAGGCCCTACTGAAGGATTCCGCCATGAGAATAAAGAGGTAAGGAGAGAGAGGGCAGCCCTGTCTAAGACCACGAGATGACTGAAAGGATGTATTTGGTCTTCCATTAATGAGGGGGGAGACCCAAGGATTGGAGATGCAAGTATTAACTCGGGAGATAAAATTGGGGTCAAATCCCATTTTCAGGAGGACAGAGATAAGATAGGAATGCCTGAACCTATCAAAGGCATTGGCCAAGTCAAGCTTGAGGATAAAGCCTTTTTCCTTGTGAGTGGTACTAGAGTGAATAGCATCCTAGACGAGGAGAATCGAGTCAGAGATTTGTCTATGAGAAATCTCCTCCTTGATTTTTAGAGATGAGGCTATGGAGAAAAGGCTTCAGGCGCATGGCAAGGATTTTAGTAATGAGTTTGTAGGAGGAGTTGCAAAGAGAAATGGGTCTAAATCGAGAGAAGGAGGAGGGGTAGTTTTCTTTGGGGATAAGGGCAAGGAAAGTAGAGTTGGTATAGCCCCCAATTCTCTTCTTCCTTTGGACCCATTGTATCATTTTGACCAAATACTTCTTTATAAGATCCCAATGATTTCTGTAAAAGATGATAGAGAACCCATCTGGCCTGGGTGCCTTATCTGGGTGCAAGGACCAAATTACACGCTTGATTTCTTCCTCATCTATCTCTCTATTGAGGGTGTTGTTCATCTCCTCTGTGATCATAGCTGGAAGATGCTGCAATAGATTTGAACAGTCTTTCGACTCTTTTTTTTCAGTTAGAAGAGCTTTGTAGTGCATGGTGACCGCAGCTTTGATGTAATCTTGGTTTGTTTGAATTTTACTATCTGCATTTATGATTTAAGAGATGTTGTTTCTAGATTTGCAGACAATGACTTGTTTGTGGAAAAAGAAGGTGTTCTTCCCTTAAGTTTGTATTTTTGAATGTATAAATGAATACCATAAAAACTTAAAGCACTCAAATTATATATACTCAACCACTCAATTGTAAAAAATTCTAACCACATTTCAAAAAAAAATTACTTAAAAAATAATCAAAACATAAAAAAAATCAACTACACTTTATAAATTTATTATTAAAAATAATCAAATAAAATATAAAATAAAACCAACTTTAAAACATTAAAACATCAAATACCTTTTTCCACAGACTTTACTCACTCCATCACTCAACAAACTATTTTGATAGAGGCCAGAATTTGAAGTTTTGAGTTGATAGCATTAGAAGCACCCAACACAAGATGTATAAGACAACATAGAAGAAGAAAAGTTGGAGCTTCATTAATAAACAAAAATGTGGAAAAATTCCAATTATTCCTAAAACTTTGTAGAAGCTTAAAGGTGATAAAAAGTTATTGAAACACACTAAGGTGCTAAATACTCCAACTTTAGCAAAGCCTTACCTAACTAGAGGGAAGTGCGGAAGCTAGTGAGGGCAACGTCAAACCTATAAAGTAGCCATTCATACTTTATAAGCAAAATATTAATTTTAACAATTTAAAATAAATAAAATTTTATAAAAAAATAGCATCCAATCCAAAAAAAATTGTCATACAAAAGTTAAAATTAAAGAGTATGATTATTTTATCATACAAAAAGTAAAATTAAAATTAAATTAAAATTAAAATGTTGAATAATTTTATCATAATTAAAATTAATTTTTATAAATACAAAAATTATATTGAGTTTTTTTAAATAATTAATTTAAAATGAACTTTAATCACAGTCATATAGTTACAAAATTGATTGAAATTAATGTAAGTTCAACGTGTTTTTTTTCCATGAGGAAATAACATAAAACTCTTAACCACTATGAATAACCATAATAGTTCATTGTATTGTGCGGTATTTTATTATATTGTTTGAAAAAATAAAAAGTGAAGTGTTACATTATATTTGATAAATCTAGTGAATTAAATAAAATTTAGGGAAAACACTAAATATAGTTACAAACTGATTTAAATGAAAATAAATTTACCACAAAAAACAACCATTCATTGTATTTTATTATATTGTTTGAAAAGTACAAAATTGTAGTGTGACATTATATTTAATAAATCTCGTAAATTAAATTTGACTTAAGGCATAAATTCAGGGCAACGAAGGCAACTATTCATATCCACAAGCTCCAGGGTATTAAATGTTCGCTCCAGGGTATTAAATTTTCTGTCTACTGAAGTGTGCAACAACGCAAAGTATTAAGCATTTTGATGCAGAGTATTACATACTCGGTATAATGGGATGAGTAAAAAGGTATATATATACACACATGTAACACTGTTAATGATTTAATGTTGTATACATGTATTCTTTTTAATGTTCGCCTCAATTTATAATTTATATGATGAGATAAGTGGAATATTTACTAGCTTAGATTCATCTTAACTCTGGATCTATCAAGCGCTGGAGATCAAATCTCTCGAGGTGCAAACCTTTTTTTTGAGTGCAAAATTTGAGAAAAGGTTTGCACCTCCAAAGATTTGATCTCTCTTGGTGCTTGATAGATCCGGGGTTAAGATGGAGCTAGGCTGGTTTCAGTCGTGTGCGGTCATACAAAATTTGTTGAACATCTAATTATTTTGTTAATTTTAAATATGCTAAAAATTTCTAAGATTAATGATGAATGATGAGACAATTACTAACTTGAATGATGAAAAATGATGAAATAAAAAGTTTAAGTGCAAAGTGACAATGTAACAATGTTGAATGATAGAAAATGTGAGTAATAAGAATGAAGTCGATTACAAACAATCTTCATTGCGATCAATCTCAAACTATTTTATTTTATTGTTCTTATTGTCACACAATCAAATAGGATTAGAAATCCATATCTACATTAAAACCAATGGATCGAGTGCAAGAAATAAAAAAGGAGTAGAAATCAGCATTTGCACTAGAATCAATGCATCTAGCATAAGGTATTAAATAGGAATAGAAATCGACATCTACACTGAAATCAATGCATCTAGTGCAAGTCATCAAATACGATTAGAAATCAATATCTACATTAAAACCAATGCATCTAGTGCTAGCAATCAAATAGGAGTAAAAATCAACATCTAACTAAAATAAATGTATCTAGTGTAAGGTATTAAATGGGATTAAAATCGACATCTACATTGAAATCATTGCATCTAGTGCAAGTGATCAAATTGGATTACAAATCAACTACTACACTCAAATCAATACAAATATTTTAGTGAAAAACCAAAATATTCATGAATTTCTAGATCTAACTTCTATGTATATATGTGTCTTTGTGTGTCTCTTTTTTCTTCCCTCTCTCCCCACCTTCCATTCTGTGTCTATCTCCCTCCCTCTCTCCCCTACCTCTCTCTCACCACCTACCCCTCCCTTTCTCCATCTTCATCTTCTTCCCTCTCCCCCCTGCCGTATATATCTATACCTCTCTCCATCTCTCCTTATTTGTCTCTCTATCCCATCCCCTGAAACACATGTCATGATTTCTCTCTCTCTCTCTCTCCCTCTCCCTCTCTCACATTTTATTTGTATCTCTCTTCTTCCCTCTTTCCCTCTAAGTCTGTATCTCTATCTCCGTATGTCCCTCCTTTATCTCTCTATATCATCATGTATACATTATCTCTCCATATTTATCTATATATTTCTTTCTCTCTCTCTCTCTCTCCCTCCCTATTCCTCTCCCTCTCTCTCCTGCCGTCTTCCTCTCCCTCTCTCTCTCTCTCTCTCTCTATATATATATATATATATCTCTCTCTCTTCCTCTTCTCTCTCCATATCTATATCTCTTCCTCCCTCCCTCTCTTTTACTCTTTCTTCTTCCCACTCTCTCCAATCCATCTATATCTCTATCTCCCATTGTCTCTTCTTATCACTCCAAAAACATATACACTCTCTCCCCATATCTATCTATCTCTCTCTCCCTCCCTCTTCATCTCCCTCTCTCTCTTCCCCTTCTCTCTCTCTTTCACTTCTCCTCCCTATCCATCTTTCTCTCTCTGTTTTTCTTCCCCTTCCAACTCCATCTCTCTTCCCCTCTCTCTCTCCTCTCTCAAGTCCTCTCTCTCACTTTCTCACCCATCTCCCTCTATATCTCCCTCCCATCACACACCAATGATAGAATATAATGTTGAGATGTTTCCACAATCTAGATTGAGAGATGTACTTATATTTTGTTATTATTATTATAAATATATCCATTACAAATATATTGATCCGACATTAAAAAAGTTTACAAAATTTCTTACATTACATCTACACATTAATATGAATATTAGATAATAATATTAATTTGGCCCACAGGCTTCACCTAAATAAAACATATTTTTTTAGTGTCCTTAAATATAAAGCTGATTATCGAGTAAATATAAAAAGAGGGTTTATTTATTTATCATACCTCTCGTATATTTATATTTATATTTATTTACCATACCTATTTATTCCTCATTAAAATTTATTTATTTAAATATGGTATTTGACCCATAGTAGTAATAATAATTTGTTCCATGGTATTAATATTAATGTGTTCCATGGTATTTGAGCCATAGGCTTCACCTAAATAAAACTTCTTTTTTGAGTTTTCTTAAATATATAAGGAGGGTTATGGAGTAAATATAAAAATGGGTTTTATTTATTTACCATATCTTCGGAGTAAGTATAAAAATAGGTTTGATTTATTTACCATATCTCCGAAGTAAATATAAAAATAGGTTTGATTTATTTACCATACCTCTAATTTATTTATATTTATTTATTTACCATACCTTTTTAAGTGTTCGTAAATATCACTTTGGATTAAAAAGTGTGGATAATTATTACAAATATATTGATTACAATTAAGCCAACATTACAAAATGTTTACAAATTTTCTTACATTACATCTACACATATACCCTATATATTGAGCCGACATTATAAAAGTTTAAAAATAGAGAACCTCTCAAAACAATAATTCATACCATGAAATAAGTGAAATGTTGTATTTGTTTTGATAATGAAAAACAAGAATTATATCACAAACATCACATAAAAATAACTCCGTAGGTCTATCAACTTATTCTACTATAGATAACAACGATGACCACAACAGTTTAGGAGAACAGATTTTTAAGCACTTTATGCATCTTCAGTACGTTTTTCTAAGAAATCAATACTGCCATACAACAAGAAGCATTGCAGTTTTTCAATTTTTCTCATATTTTAATTACGCATATTTTAATTAAATCGGTGTACGAGATTTTTGTACTTTTAGAACAAGTAGCTTAGGAGCTCGAGCTTTTATGTATTCATTTGATTATTTGAAATTTATATAAGTGTATATATTTTATTCTATTTTTTGAAGTTTGAATCAATGAACTTTTCTAAAGAAACACTTATTCTCTAATAAATTTATGATGGATTTTTGTTTGTTTGTTTGTTTGTTTGTTTGTTTGTTGTGTAGGATGAACATTCAAAAAGAGAATGGTCGAGCACAAGAGTGGAACTAACACGGAAGTGATGTAAGCAAACAAAGGATGAGATTATAATAGGTGGTGCTTAATACCAGCTTAGATCCATTTTAACTCTGGATCTATGAAGCGTTTAGAGGGATTAAATATCTCGAGGTGCAAACCTTTTTTTTGAGTGAAAAAATTGATGAAAGGTTTGCATCTCAAGAGATTTGATCCCTTTCGGGGCTTGATAGATCTGGAGTTAAGATGGATCTAGGCTAGTTTCAGTCGTGTGTGACCAAGGAAAATCTATCAATAATATAAGGAACATATGATTAATTTTATCAATAATATGTAAATACATCTAATATTAATATAACCATTTTAAATATGTTAAATATGTTTGAGATTTATCGATTCTTCTTCTTAATGGGCTGTAGAATGCGCTTTACAAGGCAATAATGTTTTTCTTGCATGCTATTAATAATAATTTATTCCATGATATTTGGGCCATAAACTTCATATATAATTAGTTGTTGATTTCTAATCCTATTTGATATATTTTTATTTATTTATCTTACCTATTTATACCTCCTTTATGATTTCTAATCCTATTTGATATATTTTTATTTATTTACCTTACCAATTTATACGTCTTTTATGATTTCTAATCCTATTTGATATATTTTTATTTATTTGCCTTACCTATTTATACCTTTTTTATGATTTCTAATCCTATTTGATATATTTTTATTTATTCACCTTACCTATTTATACCTCTTTTATATTTATTTATTTACCACACCTATTTTATAAATATGGTATTTGGCCCATAGACTTCACCTAAATAAAACCTCTTTTTTGAGTTTTGTAAATATAGAGTTTTATGGAGTAAGTATATAAAAAAAAAAATTATTTATTTACCATACCTCTAGTTTATTTATATTTATATTTATTTACTATATCTTTTTTTAGTGTTCGCAAACCTTGTCATATTTTGATAAATTTATTTTTTAATGAATTTTTAGTGTTCGTAAACCTCTTCATATTATTAATAATGTTTTTTTTTTTGCATGCTATTAATAATAATTTATTCCATGGTATTTGGGACATAGAATTCATATATAATTAGATGTTGATTTCTAATCCTATTTGATATATTTTTATTTATTTACCTTACCTATTTATACCTCTTTTATATTTATTTATTTACCATACCTCTTTTATAAATATGGTATTTGGAACATGGTATTTGTCCCATGGTATTTGAAACAACTATACAACTATGTATTATTAATAATGTTTATTTTGCATGCTATTAATAATAATTTATTCCATGGTATTTGGGCCATAGACTTCATATATAATTAGATGTTGATTTCTAATCCTATTTGATATATTTTTATTTATTTACCTTACTTATTTATACCTCTTTTATGATTTCTAATCCTATTTGATATATTTTTATTTATATACCTTACCTATTTATATCTCTTTTATATTTATTTATTTACCATACCTCTTTAATATGGTATTTGGCCCATAGACTTCACCTAAATAAAACCTTTTTTATTTTTATTTTTTTAAATATAGAGGTTTATGGAGTATATATATATATATATATATATATATATATATATATATAAAGGTTTTATTTATTTACCATATCTCTAGTTTATATATATTTACAACTATACAACTATGTATTATTAATAATGTTTTTTTTCATGCTATTAATAATAATTTATTCCATGGTATTTGGGCCATAGACTTCATATATAATTAGATGTTAATTTCTAAACCTATTTGATATATTTTTATTTATTTACCTTACCTATTTATACCTCTTTTATATTTATTTATTTACCATACCTCTTTTATATATATATTTATTTATGGTATTTGGCCCATGGTATTTGTTCCATGGACTTCACCTAAATAAAACCTCTTTTTTTTTTTTAAATATAAAGGTTTATGGAGTATATATATAAGGTTTTATTTATTTACCATACCTATAGTTTATTTGTATTTACAACTATACAACTATGTATTATTAATAATGTTTTTTTTGCATGCTATTAATAATAATTTATTCCATGGTATTTGGGCCATAGACTTCATATATAATTAGATGTTGATTTCTAATTCTATTTGATATATTTTTATTTATTTACCTTACCTATTTATACCTCTTTTATGATTTCTAATCCTATTTGATATATTTTTATTTATTTACCTTACCTATTTATACCTCTTTTATATTTATTTATTTACCATACCTCTTTTATAAATATGGTATTTGGCCCATGGTATTTGTCCCGTGGTATTTGGGACAACTATACAACTATGTATTATTAATAATGTTTTTTTTGCACGCTATTAATAATTTGCAACGGATATAAAGAAGTGGACCAATTCTAGCGAGATGACTTGCATCCATGGGCTTGGCAGCAGTGTGGTAGACTATGTTATTGCTGATCTCTCTTTATACAACGAAATAATAAGTTTTGACATCTTAGAGGACCACGAGACTGACTCTGATCATAGGCCTTTACTCATAACTCTCAATTTTGTGATGCATAGAGATCCCATAGAAGATAATCCTTATAGTCAAAAGAACTTAATCTTTGATAGAAATAAAATTGATCTCTTTCTAAATGAATTAAAAACTAATTTGATTATTTTATCTAGTATAGACAACATAGATGACCTCTATCATAATTTTACTACAACCCTCTCATATTCTATTAACAAATTCTCAATTGAAGTCTCAAATAATAAAAGAAATAGCAAAACCAACCCATGGTACGACAAAGATTGTAAAAGTGCGAGGAGAGCAATTAAGGAAGTTGTTGACGAATCTCTCAAAATTGACAAGATAAAAATCTACAAAGCCCTAACTAAAAGGAAAAAAAGGCAATATATTCGTAAAAGACAAGAGAATCTCTTACACCTCTCTAATGTGGCTCCTAAGAATTTCTGGAGGCAGATTCTAACTAGGAAAACTAAAGATAATAATAAAATTGCTTTACACGACTAGAATTCCTATCTTAAAAAGCTTTATGAATCTCCAAATGCCAGGGATTTTGAAACCCTGCTCACAACGAAAGAAGTTTTCTCATTAGAAGACATTGATTTTGGGGTTAAACGCCTGGCAAATGGGAAAGCTAAAGACATTGAAGCTTACCAGGCGGAAATCTTAAAAATTGGAGGTCCTGTCCTCATCCCCCACATCCACAAGCTTTTCAACCAAGTGGTCAAGCAAGGGTTCCCTAAACCTTGGACTCAGAGCCTCATTATCCCTATTTTTAAAAGTGGGGATACAAATAACCCCTCTAATTATCAGAAAATTATGATCAGCCCTCTCTTAGCCAAGTTATATGGTATTATTTTGGAAAATAAGTTGAACATTTGGCTTGAAAGTGAAGGTAAGCGGGCTAAAGGCCAAGTGGGTTTTAGAAGGCAGCACTCAACAATGGACCACCTCGTTATGCTTAGGATCATTGTGGAGGAATGTCGCAATGATAAATCCAATCTCTTCTGTTGCTTTGTGGACTTTAGAAAGGCTTTCGTTACGGTTCCTAGAAACAACCTATGGAATAGATTAGAAGAGCTAAATGTTCCTTTTGAACTAAGAGCGGTCGCTATAAGGTTATACGAGAATGTAATTGCCAAGTTAAAGAGCAATGAGGGGTGGTCGAAAAATATTAAGTGTAATATCTGAGTTAAACAAGGTTGCCCCCTCTCCCCTACCCTATTTGGAATTTACATCGACAAGCTAGAAGGTTGTTTAGAGGAAGCAGGATGTGCTGGCACGATCTTAGCTGGGATAGTCATCATCCTTCTTCTCTATGTTGATGATATTGTTCTTCTCGCAAGGTGCCCATTTGATCTTGATAAGAAACTTAGAATTCTTAAGGATTTCTGCGCTAACATGGGTATGTCTATTAACAATGACAAAACAAAAGTTATGATTATCAAATCCAAGAAGGACACTTATGCTAATTTTATGTATGACAATAGTAACTTGGAGGAAGTGTCTTCTTACAAGTACCTAGGAATTGATATTCATCACAAGCTCAACTGGAACTATAGCATTCAGAAAAGGATTAATGGGGAGTGGAAAGCTTATTTTGGTTTTGAAAATAATTGTAAAACGGAAAACCTCGTAATGTGGGATAGAAAGAAGTTCCTCTTTGAAACTTTAGTCACTCTTGTTATCTTATATGGATGTGAGGTTTGGGGTTGCAACATCTTTAGAGAATCTTGGAGAAAGATTGAGCAAATCCAGAAGCATTTTATAACTTATAACCTTAAAATTAAAAACATTACACCCTATCCTATTCTCCTTATAGAAGTGGGTCTTTCCCCTATTGAGAGCATAGCTATGATTAGGCTTCTGTTGTACAAGCACAAGCTCAATAGCGTAGGAGACCATAGACTTCCTAAGCTAGCTTTAAATTCCAACCAAAACCACCTAAGGCTTAAACGAGGTTGGTATAAAGACACTAGGGCCTGGTTAAACCATTGGGAGATCGACGAGAATGTTGCATTGCAAAAAATTAATAACATTAAAGAAATTGTTACTTCTAAGTTCAAAGAAAAAATGTGGTGTGAGAAAGATCTAGCAGTGAAAAGAAAATTAAGATATTATAAGGAGGTCATCAACCCAACCCTAGAAGACCAAAAGTATCTATCTATTTTAACTAGCTCAAAGAAGAAAATTAATATAGCCAAGATTAGAACGAACTCTCATGAGCTCCATAGTGAAACAGGTCGTTGGACAGTTCCTAAAACACCATGGATGGAAAGGATCTGCCATCTCTGTGAGAATATTAACATCGAGGATGAAAATCACTTCCTCTTAGAGTGCTCGACATACAACGATATTAGAGCTCAATTTCATAATCTTTGTTGCAATACTGACCTTCCTAGACTTTTAAGATGTCAAAATTATAGTGAGCTCGGGAGCCTTCTCTCCAAGCTTTTTGAGCATAAGAATAAAATCTTAAATCAAACTAAATAACTCTTTTCTTTAGGTCCGATAGACCAAAAATTGGTCTTAGTGGACGTTAACCACCATCATCATCATCATCAATAATTTATTCCATGGTATTTGGGCCATAAAATTCATATATAATTAAATGTTGATTTCTAATCCTATTTGATATATTTTTATTTATTTACCTTACCTATTTATACCTCTTTTATACTTATTTATTTACCATACCTCTTTTATAAATATGGTATTTGGCCCATAGACTTCACCTAAATAAAACCTCTTTTATGAGTTTTGTAAATATAGAGGTTTATGGAGTAAATACATATAAAAAAGAGGTTTTATTTATTTATCATACGTCTAGTTTATTTATATTTATATTTATTTACTATATCTTTTTTTAGTGTTTGTAAACCTCTTCATATTTTGATAAATTTATTTTTTAATGAATTTTTAATTTTTTATTTATACGTTTTCTAAATTTCTGTTTAAGCCAACATTATTGAGATTTTATTTTTAAAATTTTCTTTAGTTTTTGTTATTTTGGCTTCCCACATACATACACATGGGGTATTGGGTTGTAGAATGCGCCTCTCGGCGCAATAATGTCTTTCTTGCATGCTATTAATAATAATTTATTCCATGGTATTTGGGCCTTAGACTTCATATATAATTAGTTGTTGATTTCTAATCCTATTCGATATATTTTTATTTATTTACCTTACCTATTTATACCTCCTTTATGATTTCTAATCTTATTTGATATATTTTTATTTATTTACCTTACCTATTTATACCTCTTTTATGATTTCTAATCCTATTTGATATATTTTTATTTATTTACCTTACCTATTTATACCTCTTTTATATTTATTTATTTACTGTACCTCTTTTATAAATATGGTATTTGGCTCATGGTATTTGTTCCATGGTATTTGGCCCATAAACTTCACCTAAATAAAAGCTCTTTTTTGAGTTTTGTAAATATAGAGGTTTATGGAGTAAATATATAAAAAAATGTTTTATTTATTTATCATACCTCTAGTTTATTTATATTTATATTTGTTTACTATATCTTTTTTTAGTGTTTGTAAACCTCTTCATATCTTGATAAATTTTATTTTTTAATGAATTTTTAATTGTTTATTTATATGGTTTTTAAAATTATTATTTAAGTCGACATTATTGAGATTTTAATTTTTAAAATTTTCTTTAGTTTTTGTTATTTTGACTTCCGAAATAATTACACATCAGGGTCATACTGGATTGTAGAATGTGCCTCTCGCCGCAATAATGTTTTTTTTTTGCATGTTATTAATAATAATTTATTCCATGGTATTTGGGCCATAGCCTTCATATATAATTACATGTTGATTTCTAATCATATTTGATATATTTTTATTTATTTACCTTACCTATTTATACTTTTTTATGATTTCTAATCCTATTTGATATATTTTTATTTATTTACCTTACCTATTTATACCTCTTTTATATTTATTTATTTACCATACATCTTTTATAAATATGGTATTTGGCCCATAGACTTCACCTAAATAAAACCTCTTTTTTGAGTTTTGTAAATATAAAGGTTTATGGAGTAAATAAAATAAAAAAAAGGTTTTATTTATTTACCATACCTCTAGTTTATTTATATTTATATTTATTTACTATATCTTTTTTTAGTGTTCGTAAATCTCTTCCTATTTTGATAAATTTAATTTTTAATGAATTTTTAATTGTTTATTTATATGGTTTTCTAAATTATTGTTTAAGCCGACATTATTGAGATTTTATTTTTAAAATTTTCTTTAGTTTTTGTTATTTTGGCTTCCCACATACTAAAACATCGAGTTAGATATAATGTTTTCCTTGCATGCTATTAATAATAATTTATTCCATGGTATTTGGGTTATAGACTTGATATAATTAGATGTTGATTTCTAATCCTATTTGATATATTTTTATTTATTTACCTTACCTATTTATACCTCTTTCATATTTATTTATTTACCATACTTTTTTTATAAATATGGTATTTGGCCCATAGACTTCACCTAAATAAAACCTCTTTTTTGAGTTTTGTAAATATAGAGATTTATAGAGTAAATATAAAAAAAATGTTTTATTTATTTACCATATCTCTAGTTTATTTATATTTATATTTATTTACTATATTTTTTTTAGTCTTCGTAAACCTCTTCATATTTTGATAAATTTATTTTTTAATGAATTTTTAATTGTTTATTTATATGGTTTTCTAAATTATATTTTAAGCCAACATTATTGAGATTTTATTTTTAAAATTTTCTTTAGTTTTTGTTATTTTGGCTTCCGACATACTTACACATCGAGGTCATACTGAGCCTGAAAATGAGCCTCTCGACGCAATCAATGGTGGAGCTTATATAACTGGTGCACTTGGATATTTTTCAGTTTCTTCCTTTCCCTAAATGTAGTTGTACAAACTATTTGCATCCAGGAATCCAATGCCTGACATATATGTTTTTTCTTCCGGAGGTGTCCTAGGTGTGTTACACCTAGATTGTTTTAAGGTAGCTTTTGGTTCTCTTGTCAGAGGTCGTTGTTGGGGCTCGAAGTTGGTAATTTTTTTAGCTTCTCTTGGATTTTTGGGTTATCGCCTCTTCGTGGACATTTATGTATATTATTAGGACTCTAATGTTTGTTGGTCGGTCGTCAGAGGTAATTTTCTGCATGTCGTGGTATGTTTCTTCCTCCATGTAGTTTTAGTTTTGCGCCTGTTGGGTTATAAGTTTGGTTGTTAGGGTGGATATGGTATTGGAGTCTCTCTGTGTGGGATTGTTGTTGGGGGTTTGTTGTTGTGGGGTATTCTGGGTACTTCGTCTATTGGGGTGCATACTGTGGAATGTTTCTATCTCAACTACCGGAGGTGATTCACATTATTATGTTTTTCCTTTGTGCAATATACAGCCTGGCTCTTATTTGGATAGAACACTCTCGTTCCCCACTACGGAGGAAAAATGATCGTTTGGAGAGGTGCATTTAAGGGTGTTTTATGTGGCGATAATTTTGTGGATATTGAACAACATGATCCACTAAGATTACAGTATCTCTGGAGTAAGTGGATAATCTCTTTCAACATTTCTTGTCCCTTCAAGGACATCAGCTTTAGATGTTGTCATCTGTGGTGGAAGTTTAGTTGGTGTTGTTGCTGCTATGAATTATCATACAGTGTGTGAGAATTACTCCACTCATCGATGGTGCTCGAGATCTAGTTCGGTGGCCCAGGGGTGGAAGAATTTTCCGATATCATTTTTCCTAGAATTTTCATAGTGCGGCTTGGTGTGGCAATTTAATATACAGACTGGGTGTTTATATGGGTGGTTATGTTTTTCCAATGTATGTGCCTGTTGGTGATATGATGTTTTGTATTTTGGGATTGCTATAAATTTGAATATCATGACATCTGCCCTGCCTGTTTTAGTTTTACTCATAAATATTTTTGGACACTACACACATTCGGGCTTCCTGCATTAATTTCTTGTTGTTTATTAAATCTGGGTGATGGTAGTGACTCTCTGAACCTGCACACCGTGGGTATTTTATACAACATTTCTCTGACCAATTTCAGACATGGGGATCCTCTCGTCCTGACATCCTTGGTTGACTACATTCTTCGCACGAGGGAGGATATTTCCAAAACCAGATCTGCTTGTTTTGGGTTTTTTATTTTAATTTCTATCCACATTTAAGGATCCTCGTTTGGAGTATTTTTTGAGAACCCCTAGGCTGCGGTGAGTGGGTATGATTTGAAGTGTTGAGGTGGTTGTGCACACTATTGATCTTAGTGATGGAGGGTTAATTTGCATCCTTAGACGCGTATGTATCAGCACAAGAGGAGTTTCTTTGTGACACGTTGGATGACGAATGTGCTTGGGGTTGTAGTTACGGGCCCCAGGGAGCTGTCTCGGATTCTTTGCATGATGATGACACATTTCCTCCCGATGTGCCTCCACTCTCGGAGAAGTTTCATGGGAAGGATGTGTTGTCACATGAGGAAGACTATCGATCCTGATAGGTGCGCACTCAGTAGCATTTGCATCGTACGCAGAGCAACAAAAATGTTAATACTATTGCGGAACCAAAATTGCTTTTTGGACATGATGTCCTTTGGCATCAAGTTCAAAGCCTCCCGAATCGGGCTTTATTTTGGTGGTGGTACTTTATCGGCTTTCATAATTTGGACATCGAGGGATGGGTTTTAGCACAGTGTAAACCCATCTTGGGTTATACCGTGAAGGTTAGTCGCCTTATGAATCAATGGTTCAGTTTTAATTTCTTGCATCAAGAGGATGCTTAAAGGATTCTGAGGACTCCCTGGTTGTGTGGGAGGAGTTTTTTTTGTAGTTGTGTAAATGGTATATTCGATATAAAATGCTCATGGATACCCTTCAAAATAGGTACATCTGGTTAAACTCCTAAGACCATCGTTAGAATTTTGGATTAGAATGAAACTGGAGAGGATTGGAAACATGGTGGGGCGCTTAATCTACATGGATCCTCAGGTGTTGGGGGAACGATACAAAAGTATGGCCTAGATATTGGGGGAGGTGGAGTTTTCTTGCGAATTGTTGGAAAATGTTATTTTCTAATGGGGTCCTCTACATTTTGACTAGTGCATTGACTACTAGGGCATCCCCTTTCAATGCTTATTATGTCATCATACTAATAATGTCCTATATAGATGCCCACATTGCCTTCATGGCACCGGGGATTTTACACGAGATGGGAACATGCACAACAACGGACATGAATAGTAGGCCTCTCTGGCTGGGTTGGGATTGGAACAAGGTACTTTTAAATATTCTAATGCACCCTCTCACCGTGTTAAAAATTATATATATGTTTCGTCTCAGTCACTTTGCTCTTCTCAAGATGATTATTTGAACGCTCCTCCTTATCATATTCTTATCTATACTCTAAGGGATCTATCCATGATCTAGAATGACTTCCCTGCCTCATGCCCCACCCCTTTGTCGGTATCTCTACAGCATCCACCTTCCGGTAGTACTTTAGACATGTCGGGGTCATCTTTCCCTTTGGCTTCCAGACCCTCATCTATTCCCACCTCTCTATACCTTCAATCCACTCCATCTAAACCCTTGCTTCCTCCCTTCCCACACAATTCCATGTATAGAGACCTGGAATTCCTAAAATTAAATTTTGTAATGGACCTATCCATGCTCACTGTTCATAAATGGAAGTATGGGATCCCCTCTCTTGTCATCAGTCCTGAGTCTATAAATAATATTACCACCCACTGTTGGATAGATAATGGTAGTATACATATTAGGAGGGGGCCAGATGACAAAGAATTATTTCTTAAATCTGGTGATCTCTGTGATATTCCTATCCTTGATACTTCCCTGTCTGGGGCCCTTAGAGCTTGTATTCCCCCTACTATTGGACCTTGATTACCATCCTAACCCTCAATTTGTGCAACTTAGGGGATGTCGTTAAAATGATTTCATTATGCACCTCTTCCAAATGTCTAGACCTTATGTTATTCTTATTCAAGAAACCATGGTAGACTCGGCTAGATCTCTGACATACTTTATATTGATTTTCCCGCACATGTGAATTGCTTCCATAGACTCCTATAGTTTATTGGGGGGTTTTATGGCTCTTTGGGATCCATACTGGGTTGATTTTAGAGCTTATAAGCTCTTTGTAGCCATATTTCTCTATAGTAATATTGGGGGTTCTCAGGGGAAGATCCATATATGGAATATATATATACGCCCCATATGTTGACAGAAGATATTTTTGGAATCAATTAAATCCTCCAAAATTCTTGACATTGGATCGATGTTAATTACACAAGACTTTAATATGATTTTGTCCAGGGATTAATATGGGGGGTCGACTGGACACAGAGATTATTTATCTGATCACCTCACCACTCCCTTTGGAAAAAATCATTTGGTTGATGTTTTTCTGGCTCCCCTTGAACCCACGTGGCACAATGGTAGATGTGGGGAGGGCTATATCGGTAAGATACTTGACCACTTCATGGTAAATCAGAGCTTGTTTGAAAGCTTGGGAAATTTATGGTCGCAGGTTGTGAAAATGTATGTTTAATATCATTGTCCTATTTTGTTGCATTGGAGGAAGGAAAGGATGCAGAAGAGAATACCCTTTAAATTTAATAGGACTAGATAAGGATATGATTCAAAACATTGGTGACCGAGTTCTGGAATTTCTATGGGCAGACTCTTGGACAATTGGCTATGGATTACATCTTCAGGAAATTGACCACACTCAAGAGTTGGGTTTGAATATGGGAGATGGAGAAAAAGGCTCGTTTATATACTGAACTGAAAGACCTGTCCAAAGAAATTCAATGCATTAGTTTTTTCCTTATGGCATGAAAACCCTCATAGAATACCCTTGACCAATTGAAGTAATTGGAGCAGTGACAAAAACATATTTTTGTGATATAGGAGAAAATGTGGAGATTGAAGAGTTGTGTCATATGGATTAATGCAGGTCATTGCAATACCAAGTTATTTCATAAATTCGAAAACCAGAGGAGAAATTCCAATGCTATCCGGCATATTGGAGGAGAATATGGGACCTTTAAATGATATAATGAAGAGATCCAGTAGGAAGAAGCCAAATAGTTTGGTAGACTCTTCATGGACAGGTCTGCGACACAAATTGAAGACCAAATCTGGGTCGTTGAAGAGTTACTTGTCACTGTTTGACCAGGATACAAATGAGACTCTCTATCAACCTCTCTCCCTAGATGAGATTCTTTCAGTCTTAAAATCCTTTGCAAAGGACAAATTCCTGGGACCAGATGGATGGAAAATTGAGATTTTCTTACACTTTTTTTTATCTTATGGGAGGAACTCTCTGGGACATGGTTAATGAGCCCAAGATTAGGAGACATATTATGGGTTCCATCAAGTCTACCTTTCTCGCCCTAATCCCGAAGGTCAGTGCACCTGATTATTTCTCAGAATTCAGGCCAATCTCTTTGTGAAATATTATATACAAGCTTATTTCGAAGGTGATTATTGAGTGGATTAAAGGTCCTCTCTCTGTCCATATATCCAAGGAAAATTTTCACTTTTTAAATGGTAAATATATAGACGATGCTATTTCCATCGCATAAGAATGTATTCATACTATTCAGACCAAGAAAAAGGAAGCAAAGGTGATGAATATTGACTTACAGATAGCATATGAATACATGGACTAGGGGTTGCTCGAAATCATTCTAATCAAGATTGGGTTGGAGATTCAGAATGTGGAGTGGATCATGGCGTGCATTTCCAATATCTGGCTCATGGTCCTGGTGAATGGATGCCCTACTATTTTTTTATGGACACACAAAGGATTTCAACAGGGATGCTCTTTATCCCCTTTCCTATTGATACTGGTCATTGACAACTTTAGTAGGAAGATTTTCGTAGCTAGGGGCTTGGGAACTTTACAGGGATTTTGGATGGCTCCATAGGTAACTATATCACACCTATTCTCCGTCAATGATATACTTAATTTTGGGGTGATTATGCAGGTACACTGGGAGGCACTTCACTATATTTTCCAGCGGTATGGAGAGGATTCAGGCCTCTTTCCGAATGGGGATAAATCCTGTCTTTATTTCTCAAATGGAAATATCCCTGATATCAATTATATTTCCAATTTATTTGGAATGGGAATGGGTTTTCTATAGGATGGTTTCACCTACTTTGGATTTATACTAAAGACGTCTTGCTACAAAAGGGAGGATTGGGCATGGCTCCTTTCTAAAATCGACAAAAAATTAAAAGCTTGGGAAAATCACTAGCTATCCATAGGTGGAAAATTTAGCTTGCTTCAATCTGTCCTCAAACAAATTTTGATATATTGGATGCACCTATTTTCATTATCGGCTCACATGTGCTCTCAGATTCAATCCCACCTTTCTTACTTCATGGGTCGGGTTTGGGGCCGGAGAAAAAATTCCATCTCATTGTGTGGGAATCTATTTCAAAACCAAAGCACCTTGATGGATGGGGTATTCTGAACACCTGATTTGTTGGTTGTTCATTTCTTATGAAGTCACTATGGAGGGCACTTTTTGGTGGAGGCATATGGGGATATATCATTGAAACAAAATACCAAAAGATATAACACATCTCATCTTGGATCAAGATGCAAGATATCAGTATAAAGAGGGGGTAGTATATCTGGGTGATTTTTCAGAATATCAGGCCTTGGTTTTTGTAGAGGGTGAAATGGTCATTTGGAAGAGAAAATTTAATGGTCATTGGGTATGACAGGATTGCTGAATTATCTGAATCCACTCATTTATCTTTTGACACAATTTAAACACTTCAACATAGGGGATTTTTCTACTAAAATCAAGCTATGTACTATTGGAATGATAACATTCCATCTTGGAAAGGAGCATCCCAACTTGGATTGCATGGGAATATGGAAACTGAATGGAACAACTATGTTTGTGCCCTCAAAAATGATGGTTTATGCAGGAACCTAATGGGTGACACTATTACATGGGATGGCATTATCATAAACGGTTTTGTGGTCAATCTAGATAATCACAAATACATCATGCATCACACAATGGGGGAGAATACAAAGTCATGGTTTGTTTCTATCTAGAGAATTAAAGCGCCTTTAAAAATAATCTTGTTTTTTTGGTTAGCGTAGAAGAATAAAATACTAACCTAGGACAACTTGTGCAAAAGAGGTTTCCTAGGTCTTGGACATTGTTCAATATGTGGTATGCACTTTGAAACCGTGGTTCATTTATTTTTCAATTGCAGTTTTGCATTATAGGTTTGGTCATTGATCCTAACATTCTGCAAACTTCCTGTTAGAAAATTTTCCTCTATTGAGAATTTTCTAAAGTGGGGTTTGGAGGGGCGTGGTATACAGTTTTTAATCCCACTTTTTGTTTTATGGTAGATTTGGAAGACAAGAAATCATGTCATTTTTAGGGGTTTGTTTCATAACATTTACAAGACTGCTTCTAAGATATAGGCGTGGCTCGAATGTATTGATCCAATTTAGAATAGAGAAAAATACCTATCGCGGAGGCACACGAGAACTATGATTACACAGCCTGCTGGATACTTTGACGGTGCGACAACAGAAAGAAAGTTTGGTTAGGGTGCTCTCATTTGCATAAACAAGAATACATCATACATGTTGCACTGGTTTGGGGGGTCAGGTACAAATACAAGAGCTAAATTGGTGGTCCTCTGGGGCCTACTCTGGTTTTCATTTCACAAGCACTTACAACAAATACATATTTATGGGGACTCGAGGACCATCATTGAGGGAATTTCTAGTAAAACTAATTTTGATCCTCCAAAGCTACGGAACTGGCGGGTGCGCACAGAAGGGATCATACAAACTTTCCAGAGTTTTCAATTACAATATATTTTCCATGAATAAAATATGGTGGTTGATTCCCTATCAAATAAATCTTTGCTACATGTGGATGGATATATGTTTTATACTTATGTTTCTCATGGGACTAGGTAGGAGGATGGTAGAATTTATCTTCCATAATTGGATGCACCCTTTCTTTTCCTTTCTAGTTATATGATGTTACTGTGTTTTATTTTCTTCATACTACATTTTTAGACAATATGGATGGTATTTCTTTGTCATCGCTGATAGTGGATGCATTCAACACTTTTTGAATACGTGTATGTGGGATTGTTTTTGAATTTTTGGCAGAAATACTTCTTCACTATGCAATATGGATATAAGGATATGTACTGATACATGTAAACTAAATTTTTCCCTTATAATAAATTTCAGTTTAGTTTTTTTTCTCAGAAAAATAAAAATAAATCTATGATGGATTATCATTGCAACTCAGGTTCTTCATTTACATAGGATTGGATGATCAAAAACATAATATGTGGCAGATTCCTATATGATTTCAGAGAATGGGTTGGGATAACTGTGAACCAAGCATAATACATGTTCGAAACTATCCAAATCGCAAGGGATAGTGAGAATTTGACTCCGATCCATTGCAAACTCCTCGTATGATCTAAACAACAAAGAGCTTATAAGTGGGTGATTCAAATAAGAAAAGTGCACAAAATATTTTTTTCTCTACTTCCCTACATCCACAGGGAAGAATCCTTCTGGAGTGACAAAAGAGTCCTGAGATTGAGAATGACCCCGAACCAGCTGAGAGAATGTTTGAGCCAGGTAAGGCTGGGACCTCATCAAGACATAGCTTAAATCACACGTACGCTCGTGCAATAAAATCTTAGATACCATCCTCGTAATATGTTGCATTCTCATTAGGAGGAAGGTTGCATTTGTTTGGAGAGTTTTTTAAACTATAAATCCTAAAATCGTAAACGAATCAAGAGAGATTCTTTTAGAAGGGAGGGTCTTCGCCGATGTTGCCACTCCTTCACATTCATACAGGAAGTACGGTAGGGAACGACATAATAGCCCTTTTCTCTACTGTCTTTCATTTGTAAAATTTGGCCACATATATTAATTAGGAATTTTTTTAAGAAAAAAAGAAATGATTCTTCCTTTCATTATAAAAAGAGTAAGTACAAAATATGCAATTATGTTCATGATTGATACTGTTCATTTCTCTCTATGTTCATCAATGTTTCATCATGTTCCTACATTCTTCTGTAACAAAAAACAAAAATTGTTCTAACATACAGCAGAGTAGAAAGTATAAGTTTTTTCATTACATGCCTAATTGTGGCAAAAATAAAAAAACCTATTTCTAATACTTTTAAGCATATTTATCAATGATTGTCCCGGTTCCAAAACTACAAAAATATCATGTTTTCTTGTTGCATTTTGATTGACACTCAGCTTCATCCCTTTCTTATAATTCAGTTTTTAAGTGTTAGTGCCTTGATCTTGATCCGAAGTTTTATGAGTCACTGATTTGTCCAAGTTTGATCAGCTTCTCCTGAACAAATTCATTGAAAAAGAACTTACATGTGTCTTTTGCTATCCCTCTCTTAAATAAAAGATCTGCCTTTCAATTTTGTTCTCGATATATGTGATGAAATTGTATGTCCTGAAAATTTCTTACCAGTTATGATGCTATTTATCTAATTTCTTAATATAGGTGGACAAAAATTTGTATAGTAGTCTTTCACCCGATCGATAATTCCTTTTGCATCACCAAATACCTTTATCTTCTCAATTCTGAGCTACTTTTCCGCAATCAAAACACCCCATAGAGCAACATTGCCTTCCTTATTATTCAATCCATGTCTTCCATCCCACCAAAATGATAGTATCTACCATGTCCCCTGTATATGATTGCCCAAAAACCACACATCCTCCTTATACTTTCTCTATCAAAGAAACCAATAGGGAAATTTTGCCATAGTTCATTGTATTTGCATGTCTTGTGCTATAAAACTTCATATATTTACCTAGCTCGTTGTAGAGGGTAATGGAATTTATGATGTTTTCACATACCTAGCTTCTGATGAAACATGAAAGCATTTAAGTTTCTCCATATGATCCACATAATAAAAAAATGGAAGATATTTATGTTGGGCATTGTTTTAGGTGTGTATTCTGAGCAAGAAAGAGTAAGGGCGAATATGTGGGAGAGTAGAGGATATTACAACAGATTTTTTGTAGGTTTTGTCTCTTCATTTTGCTGGATAATATAAACGAAGGACTGGTTGTTTCTTCGTCGACGTAGGCCAAGTTGGGTGAACCACATATATCTGTTTCTCTATTGTTTTATATTTTTTATGTGTTTGTATTTACACATATTTTTATGTGTTCTATTTCTTAGTAATATATAATTTTCTAACAATTGGTATCAAATCCGAAGGTATATTTGGATGATAAACTCGTAGGAAAGAAGGATTCCTAGTTAAAGTGGAAGAAATGGCAGAAGATCGCAGATTTAGGGTCGAGAAATTTAATGACCAAAGATACCTGCTGTGGAAGATGTATATGGAAGGTTATCTATATCAGAAAGATCTGCACCTACCATTGAGTGGACAAATAAAGAAGTCATCAAGTATGACAGACGAAGAATGGCAGATTCTCGACAGAAAGGCACTTAGAACAATACGGTCGTGCCTCGCAGAATCGATAGAATTCAATATTTCTAAGAAAACAACAACAAATGGTTTAATGATGACATTGGCGAAACTATATGAAAAACCCTCAGCCTAAAATAAGGTATTTCTTATGAAACATTTATTTAATATGAAAATGTCGGAAGGTGGATATGTTGCTGACCATTTTAATGAACTTAATATGGTTACCAGTTAGTTAAGTTCAGTAGGGGTAAACTTTGATGATGAATTTAGGGCTTTGTTATTTATATTCTCATTGCCAGAAATTTGGAATGGTTTAGTTATGGCCATTAATAACTTTTTCTATAGATCTAATATTTTAAAGTTTGATGATGTTGTTGGTGCCATCCTTAGCGAGGAAATGCGATGGAAAATCTTCGATCATGTAATGCTTTGGGTGCAGAGACTAGGGGAAGAAAAATGGAAAGAGGAAAGAGCCCAAGATATCGCATAATTTCAAGGAATGGCATATCAAGGTCCAGATTGGGGATAGTGTGATAGAAATGTAGGAAGAAAGGACACTTGAAGAAATACTGTAAGTCTCGGAAGGGAAAAGAAGGAGACAAACAACAAGAAAACAATCATGAAGCGAATGTGACTAGGTGATGTGTTGCAAGATGCTTTGATTCTTTCTTTAGAAAATGTTATTGATGTCTGGGTAGTAGATTCAGGGGCCTCATTCCATGCCACACTTGATAAGAAAAATTTTCATGACTATGTTCAAGGAGATCTTGGACAGGTTCGTCTGGGTGATGATAAACCCTGTAAAATCATTGGAATAGATAAAGTTATTGAAAAACAACAGAATGGAGGCCAATGTTTATTAAAGGAGGTAAGGCATGTTCTAGATCTGAAGAAAATTTTGATTTCAACATGGCATTTAGGCAGTGAAGGTTGTGTGACAACATTTACAGATAAAACTTGGAAGGTCACTAAAGGAGCCCCAGTAATAGAAAAAGGAGAAAACGTTGGTGCATTGTATTTATGCAATGGTATTTATAATTGTGTTAATGATTTCAACTCCACAAGAGTAGATGTAGAGTTATGGAATCATAGGCTCGAACACATGAGTGAGAAGGGGATAATGATTCGTCACTCAAGAAATTTGTTGCCAGGTTTGAAGAATATTGATTTGGATTTCTGTGACAATTGTGTTTATGGAAAACAGAAGAGAGTCAGATTTCGTAGAGTTGGGAAAGAAAAGAAGAGTGAAAAATTAAAGCTTGTGCATACAGATGTATGGGGACCTAATCAGGTATCATCTCTCAGTGGCTCTTGTTATTATGATACTTTTATTGATAATGCAACTAGAAAAACGTGGATTTATTATATTCAGAATAAATCTGATGTCTTTGATACTTTCAAGAAATGGAAATATTTGATTGAGATTGAGACATGAAATAATTTGAAGTGCCTCAGATCAGAAAATTAAGGTGAATATTGCAACAAAGAGTTTGATAGGTATTGTTTATAGCATGGAATTTGCGGAGAGAAGACAGTTCGAGGAACACCACGGGAAAATGGTGTGTCAGAAAGGATGAAAAAGAAAATCATGGAACGTGCAAGGTGCATGAGATTGCATGTAGGTTTTACTTTACAATTTTGGGCAAGTGTTGTAGATACTATTGTTTATCTTATAAACATAGGGCCTTCAGGTTCCTTGGATAGTGATATTCTAGAGGAGGCATGGACAGGTAAAAAGGTAAACTAATATTTTTTAAAACCTTTTGGTTGAGGCCTTTGTCCATATTAATAAATAAAATAGAACAAAGTTTGACACAAAATCAAAGAAATGTACCTTTATTGGATATGGTGTTAATTATTTTGGTTATCGCTTATATAATTATAAAAATCACAAAATAATTAGGAGCATAAATGTCATATTCAATGAAAAGGTATTTTATAAGGATTAGATGTAGGAAAATAAATAGGATAAAGAAAACAGAGAATACACAATGCTTGATGAGATCATAGAAAAATTAAAGGTGCCTAAAAATAATAATAATCAATAGCCATAACAACAATAACCACCACAATAGCAATAGGCACATGAAACACCTGAAACTGGTGTCATAAGATCTACTAGGATATGTAGACCCCCTGAACGATACTCTCCTTCATTATATTATGTATTGTTGACCGATTCTGGTGAACCACAATGTTATGAAGAAGCAATGTAGGTAGAAACCAGGAAGAAGTGGGAGATACCCATGAAAAAAGAGATGAAATACTTGGTACATAACCAGACTTAGCAGTTAGTAAGGTTTCCTACAGGTAAAAAAACATTGCAAAATAAATGGGTTTATAGGTTCAAGGAAGAAGATGGAGGAAATAGAGGTACAAATCTAGACTTGTGGTGAAGGGGTTTGCACAGAAGAAAGGTATTGGCTTTGATGATTTTCTCCTGTTGTTAAAATGACTTCAATTAGAAATATTTTAAGTCTTGTAGTAGCGAGAGATTTTCACCTTGAATAGTTATATGTAAAGACAACCTTTCTCCATGGAGGTTTGGAGGAAGATACCTATATGCAACAACCACAAGGATATGAGGTCAAGGGGAAGGAAAAATTAGTCTGCAGGTTGAAGAAGAGCTTTTGTGGCTTAAAATAGGCTTTGAGGCAGTGGTATCTAAAATTTGACAGGTATATGTCTGAACAAGGTTATACTAGATGTCACTCTAATCATTGTGTTTATCTGAAAAAGAAAACTGATGGCAGGTATATTATATTGTTATTGTATGTATATGAAATGCTTGTTGCATGGTAAAACTTCCAGGAAATAAATGTTCTCAAAGGAAAATTGGAAAATTCATTTGAAATGAAGGATTTGGGAGTTTCCAAACAGATCTTTGGTATGATAATAACTAGAGACAAGAAAAATCACCCATTAACATTGTCTTAGAATGAGTACATAAAAAAGGTGTTGGAAATATTTAATATGCAGAATGAAAAACTAGTCAGTACACCTTTGGCTAGCCATTTCAAAATGAGTAAGGACATGTGCCCCAATACCCCAGAAGAAATGGATTATATGTCTAAGGTTCCATATGCATCATCAGTTGGAAGCTTAATGTATGTAATGGTTTGCACAAGGTCTGATATCACACATGCAGTGGGAGTTGTAAGAAGGTACATCAACAATCCAGGAAAATAAATTGGATGGCAGTGAAATGTATTCTCAGGTATTTGAGAGGTACCACAAATCAAGCATTATGCTTTGGTGGTTCAAACATTTCTCTACAAGGATATGTTGATGTAGATATGGCCGTTGATAGAGATAACAAGAGGAGCACTACAGGGTATGTATTTACTGTAAGTGGAACAAATATCAGTTGGGTTTTGAAAATGCAAAGTGTTGTTGCAATTTCAACAATGAAAGCAGAATATGTTGCTTCTACAGAGGCTTGTAAAGAAATGATTTGGTTACAAAGGTTTATGGATGAATTGGGTAAAAAGTAGGAGATGCGCAGGTTATACAATGACATCCAGAGCTCCATTCATCTTGAAAAGAAATCGACATTTCATTTGAAGACTAAACATATATAGCTCAAGTATCATTTCATATGGTCAGTGTTGGAAGATGGATAGTTGAAGCTGGAAAAGATACACACTATCCAAAATCCTACAGATATGTTAACAAAAGTTTTAACCAGGGAGAAATTGAGGTTCTGCTTAGTTTCAATTGGTCTTCAAGTATGATGATGAAAATGAGAAAAAAAACAAGGTCCAAAGAGGATTAATTGTCTAACAAATGAAGAAATGGTGGAGTTGCTACAATTAGTCTCCAAGTGGGAGATTTTTGGGTGTGGAGTCTGATTATCATCCTGATTTAGAGGTATTTGTTTCAACCATATGTAAACCCTAGGAAGAATGTACACCCCTCCACATGGGAGGGAATTGTCCCCCCCGAGGGGGTTCCAAAAGCCAAAAATAGATGTAAAATTTCCTTTTAAAATATTGTAATTTTGTAGTCAATATCGGTCGTTCATAAGGTGGATGATCTAATGGTAGAAGTTATGTTTAATTTAGGGTTTTTTTCCCTAGAAGGCAACCCCTCGATTCATATGAGGGAATAGTATTGTGGTTATGTGTGGTGTGTATTCTGAGTGAGAAAGAGAAAGGGGGACTCTGTGAGAGAGTAGATGATATTACAGCTAATTTGTATGAGACCTTGATAAAACATTTCTTGAGGGTTTGCAAATTACAAGTGTTTAAATTGATTTTTTGAGAGCTTTTATGTTAATTTTTAAATAAATAAATCATGCAAATAAACATTGAAATATAAATAAACAACAAAAAAATGCACCATAATAATAACCACAACACAACAAATGATGAAGGAGTTCAACCCTCATGGGCTACGTCTCCTTGGTCCAGCTTCCAATGGCTTGGCCCTCTTTCATTATGATCAAAATGGCAATTACATAAATTCACAATGCTCAAATGGCATCAAAACATGTCCCAACAACTTTAGAATGTCCAAAAATTCCTGTCCAACCTCTTTCTGATCCAAAATTGGTAAAAAACTGAAGAAGTTATGAGCCTCCCTAGTTTTCCTGCTAACCGCACCACAATTTCCCCAAAATTTAGACTCGTCCTACAATTTCACCCTTATTTTGGCTAACTGGGCGACAAATTTTCCAAAATTTTGGGCGAAATTGTCAGACAGTTATTTGTCCACTAACACCATAAATATGAGTTTTTAACTATATTGTATTGACACTAAAATGTTTTTTAAATAAAAAAATTCAATGGTTGGTATCCTAACCTTTGGCAGTTAGTGGTTAACGTTCACATTTGTGCAGTCTTGGTGGTAGTTCTTGGGTGGCAGTCTTCACATCCATCGTGCCCCCCATCATCATATATGGTTGTATGCTATGTTATTTTTTGGGGGGCAGGGCTAAGCCCTGGCCCCTTACCCCCATTATTCTGCCATGTAACATTTAAATAAAAGTTCTGACCATAGTATTAAAAAGTAGCATCGTGTCCCATGTGGTTAGAGATTTGCGTTGTTATGTGGGAGGTTTGGAGTTTGAATCTTGAAAAGCGGCGGTTTGGCCTTCAACTAATTTTGGTGGCCCCCTTGCTTCCACATGGCCGCCTCCGGTTGGGCCACGTGCTAGCATGTGGTTGTCCACCTTCCCAACCAATGAAATCATGCCACCCAATAGCCAATGAAACTTTGACAAATGACGAGCTAATATTGGCCCACCATGTACACTCATCCTTTGAGCAGTCAAACATGCCGAGTTAGCTGTATGAAATGCTAACTAGGCAACCTACATTTGTTTTCCAAAATTACCTGTTTGGGAAAGTAGACCGAACATGTTTTTGGGAGCATATGGTTTTGGTTTTCCTTGAAATGAGTTGTGTCAGATTTAGAATGGAGAGATCTACGAGGTCGTTTAGGTTCCACATCATTTTGACAACTTTCATTTTTTAGAATAATTTTGAGCACTTGATTACTCCTCCCCAGTGGAAGCTTTTGGACCCCAAAATATCACTTTCAGTTGTTCAGCATATGAGGGTATAGTTCACTCACCTTTCCAATCTCGATCCATTTAGCCTTGCTAGGATTTGTGCCTTTGATCCCCACATGAAGGTAATCCACAGTCCCTTGTTTTGAAGACCTTGTTCTTCTGTCAAGAATGGTGTCTTGTTGTAGTTCATCAAGGTATTCAGGAGAAAAATCCTCAATGGAAGGAATATAAACATTTTCTCCTTGATCTTCAATCAAAGGTCGCCCATGCAACCTTAAGTTCTCAACATTAATAGCAACATACATTTTCATATGTGAAGGCAAATCCAACCTGAAGGCATTATCACCAATCTTTTCTAAAATTCTGAATGAACCATATCAAATTGGTTTCAATTTTTTACCTTCTCTTTGAAGCTTTATTTTCTAATGTGAAGCGAAACTTCATCACCGACTTAGAATTTGTGATACACACAATGCTTATCGTGCCTTGTTTTTTACTTGACTTGGCTCTTTTCCAACTGTTCTTGAAATGCTTGATCCACAAATTGGATTTGTTAAATGAACCTTTTAGCTTTATCTTTGTCACTATGATAATAAATAACAACATCCTTTCCAAAAATGAATTCCAAAGGAGATTTAGGAAAGTATCCCAAACATGCCTCAATTGGCAATGTTTGAGATGAATAGTGATTGGCCCGATTGTAAACATGTTGAATATAGTGCAAGTTTTCATCCCACAACTTAAGATTCTTAATGCAATAACCATGAAGAAGATGTATCATCGTCCTGTTCACCACCTCTGTTTGACCATCAGTTTGCGGATGAAATTTTGTATTCTTTTTCAATTTGGTGTCCATGAATCCCCACAAGCTTGACCAAAAATTCTCAACAAAGTGGGAATCTCAATCAATAAAAATGGATGTGGGAAATCCAAAATGCACCCATACATTCTGAAAGAGTAACTGAGCAGTTTGTTCAACTGTAATTTTATTTTTACATGGCATCAAAATACACATTTTGTTGAACCTATCGAAAACTAAAAATATATAAACATGATTCTGCTTTGACATAGGAAGTAATCCAAAAAAATCCATAGAAACACTCTCCCATGGAGAGAAGGTACTGGAAGTGGAGTGTAAAATCCTAACTTTCTATTTCTAGGCTTGATAACAACACATAATGAACAAACTCTAATAAAGCGTGACACACATTCAAGCATACAAGGCCAATAACAATACCTCTTTAGATGTGTCACCATCTTACTTACACGGAAATGGCCATCAATAAGAGAAGTCTGTGCCTCTATTATGATGTTGATTATTTCTCCCTATGGAATACAAAGCTTACCAAGATGGTACAACAACTTATCATGCATGTGATATTCCATTTCCTCTACTTGGTTCCATTGACTTAAAGTTGCATATACATCTTGAAAATCACTATCTAAAGCATATTGTTCAACATAGCTCTCATGCAAAAAACAATTATGCTTAAGAATAGTAGAATCACTAACAATAGGCCTAGAAAGCATATCAAAAAATTCATTGTAGATACCTTTCTTGTACCTACCAAGTGGAATTGTTTAAGAAAACCCATGCATCGGAAGTGCCTTGATTGTTGCAACTTTATTTGCAAATTCAAGTTTTTCAATGGTTGATGATCAATGTGAATGATTTTTTCCTTACCCATCAAGCTATGTTTCCACTTTTTCACACTTTTCACCAATGTATACAACTCGTTGTCATATGTAGGATAATTAATCACTGCACCATTAAAAGTTTCTAAATGAAAACAGATAGGCTTACCATGTTACATGAGGATAACACCCATGGTCTAATCACTAGCATCGGTTTGAATCTCAAATTATTGTCTCAAGTCTGGAAGTGCAAGTACTTGGGGTGAACTGGTCTTTTCTTTCAATGCATCAAATGCCTTTTTTTGTTTACCTCCTCACTGGAAGACCTTCACACTTGTCAATGCATGCAATGGAGCTACGATAGAAGAGAAGTTAGCACTAAACTTCCTCCAATATTGGGCTACTCCCAAAAATCTTCTTACTTCAATAATTGTTTTTGGCTTTGGCCAATTCAAAATGGTATCAACCTTGGAGGGATCTATTTTCAATTCACCTCCTCCAACAATGTGACCCAAATACACTAAAGAAGTTTTTCCAAACTCACACTTTGACAACTTTTATGACAATTGTTCTTTCTTCAAGACATCAAGTACCTTTTTGACATGCATGACATGTTCTTCACGAGATTTACTAAAAATAAAGATTTCATATAGGTATACTATCACAAACTCATATATAAATGGCCTCAATACATCATTCATCACACGCATAAAGGTAGTCGGAGCATTGCAAAGAACAAAAGGCACAACAAGCCATTCAAACAAACCTTGCTTTGTTTTGAATGCTATCTTCCATATGTCACCTTAAACAATTATAATTTGATGATAGCCACTCCTTAATTACAACTTAGTAAAATACTTTACATCTTTCAATTGATCAAGTAAATAAGAAATTCTAGGAAGTGGGTAACGGTTCTTTACCATAATTTTGTTCAATGCATAGAAGTCCACACACATGCGCCATGTTCCATCCTCCTTTGGAGCCAAAACAATAGGTGACCTGCATGGCGAAGTACTTGGCCTAATAATCCCTTTTTCCAACAACTCTTGAATTTTCTTTTTAATTTCTGCACTTTTGGTCACTAACATCGTGTACATGCCAATGGTAGGAAGAGGAAAATTTTGCTGCAACTGTATTTCATGTTACATTCCCCTCTTCGGAGGCAATATTTTTGGCCCCTGAAACATATCATTACATTGGTTAACAACCTCAACCAAATGAGGTTTTAATCTTGAATCACAACCTTGAAAATCTTCATTTTCAACATCATTCTTTTACTTGACTATTAGAAGCACAAAATTCTTGCAAGAGTTAATGAGTCTCTTCATTTGTCCAAAATTTACAAGTGAAAGTTTTAGTTTCTTTAGATGTCCTATAACAATTTACTCTATTCCATATTTGAACAAGTGATACTTGTTTACATGGTGATGGAATATGACTTTTCTATCATACAAATATGGGCTTCCCAAAACAATTATTGAAATATCAAGTGGTACAACATCAAGTTAAAATTCATCAAGAAAGTTTGCTGTAATTGAAAATTTAAACATGCATTTCCTCGTAATTTGTAAGTTTGCATTATTGCATATCCAACCTGAAGGATAAGGTCTTGGATGAGGAATGGTCTCTAATTTTAGTTTTTGGAATCTTCAGAAATCAAATTTTCTTGTGAACCACTATCAAAAAGTGTATCAATTTTGGTGTTCTTTGAAATAACTTGAATATGGAAAAGTTCAAATCTACTTTTCTCATCTTGAGTATCATTAGGACAACTTGAAGAGCTACTACTTTCCATGTCCTTAACTTTCATTCCTATTGCTGAGATCTTTGTTTCATCTCCTGAATCAGAGCCTAAGTCATGTTGTGTAGCTACAATTGGCGTTTGCTTCACTTTGTTGTTAAAATTCTTTGGTTTCATCTCAAGATGAAGCTTCCAAAAATGAGGTTCATCATGACCCTCTTTGGAACAATTTTTGCATGTTAGTTTTTCTCCTTCCTTTTTGACGGATGCATTCTTATTTCCCTTTCCTTTGAACTTGTTCTTACCATTGTCTCCACTTGTAAATGGTTTCTTGCTACCCTCTTCTGGAATGTGACGCAGGGTAAACCTGCAAAACCCAGAATCTTCCTCCAGCGCTCATGCTCATAAAAATGCATCTTCAAAAACTGCCCATTTTTCACTTACACACATACTTTTATATTCCAATCGCATGCCAAGTAAATCCACTTACTGGCAATTTCAACTAGTAATCAAATCCCGCTCAACACTTTCTAACTCCATTAAAATTCCCATATGGGCAACTCATAATAATATGAAAACTTCTATTAATCGATACCTAGAATTTAACATACCTTGTGATCTCTGCAAATTTATAATTCGCTTTCCACTTTATTCAGATCTAACAAATACTGTCACACATCGACCTTTGCAATCATCTTCATCGGTCGCTCTCTGGCTCTGCATAGAAACAGAGTTTTGAAAATTCACCACAGAATCGGAATGGTCTTTGTACCTTCAGCCCCAAAATTTCGATTCAGAATTTGAACGTCCGCTTCAGTCATTTTGCAAATCGATTGCTCCAAGGCCATTCAACAATCTCTGCGCATTTGAATCATACCAGTCAGCATTTAACAATATGAAATAACAATCAACTGTTAACTGAAATTACTCTCAATCCACAGCGCTCATCGATTTGCCTCTTCGTTTACTTCAGGATTCCATCTTCACTGCCACTTCAATTACATCCAACGCTGCCCAACTGTACTTTTCTCACGTTACTTCGATTTCAGATTAAATAGAATTACCTCTTACTGCATGCCTCCGATTTAATAATTTCTTGAAATGATATCACTGAATGGATTCTTCGCAGATCTACATGGATTCATCTGCGCTTTCTCTAAACTTTTGTGCTTCCATTTTTCATCGCAATTAACACTGAATTCATTCACAGTCGCAATCGCTGGGATTTGATATCACCGCCAATTGTCACTAACTTCAAATTCCGATGCGATTCCATCGCAATCGGCAATCGCCATGACTTGAATACCTATTTTCAAAAGTTCGCAGCTCCAATCCAATTACAATCGCTACATTTCCGATCCGACTAATCGGAATCGAAAATCGCTGATCCTCCGAACTGTTCCAATCGGCGATCGGAGATCGCAATTGCAATGTGCTTTCGCCTTTAAAATCTTCAGATTTTCTGATCCGATTGCAGCACTGGACCCGATCTCATTCAAAATTTTTTTATGAACCTTCGCATCCACGCTCTTTGGTAATTGGATGTAATAATTGAACCCTATCTTCGATCCGATGCGATGGAGTATACGGACCCAATGAATTCTCAAAATCAATATATATATATTTCGATTCTGCTTAAAGATTTCACTAAGTGATTTGCGCCGGTTTTCTATGTTAATGACTGTTCCATTCACAATTTCAAAATACACCAGCTTTGCATAAATTACGGGAATTTTCACAGTTTAAAACAAAACCACACAGTCTGCCACCATTTCAAACTTTACATTAAAAGACTGATGCTCATCAGAAAATGATACACACACAGCACAACTTTATTAATATAAATAACAATACAGAGTCTCGGTTTCAGGTCCTAATTGAAAAGAATTTATCTCTGTCAATATACAAACCACAGTCCACACCATTCTGGACTCACACTCCACATAAAACCTATTCTAATCTCATTCACTCCCATCTCTCGCTCATCAACCTTCTCCTCCTTTTATGATTAACTAGTTCCTAAAGTGATGCTAACAAAATCTCCTATTTTTAAATAATTAAACAGAAATCTTCTATTTCGTTGCTTTTCAAGCACACCTAGACTAACAGCTCTTATCTTTATATTTAAAGAAGATAATCTCTTATCCCTAAATCTAAAATGAGACAGTCTCTCATTTATTTACAATAAAAAACTATTTGAGGAATCCAACCTCCTCGGTAAATCGATTTTGACCGACAGTCAATAATTTTTCACAATGTTTAGCCACAACATGTGGACAAATCTCCACATTGCTGGCTAATTCCGATGCTCCTGCATCAGAATCCCCCTGTAAGAAATTTCATGACCACCTGGTCATAAGTCTGGATAACTGTTTCCTCCTGGATCCCAAACTTTATTTTGTAATTTTTCCTTTCTTTTCAATTGCTCTATTGTTGTTGTTTTCTGCTATTGTCCTCCAAGCTTCCATATTTTGTGCTGTAATGCTCCACTTGCTCTGCCTTCAAGATCTGCTACTGTCTTTCTCTTGTTGTCACTCCTTTTCTTTCTTGTTGCTATCTTTCTTTGAGACATTTTCATCATTAACCTCCTTATCAACTCAATTTCTCCATCCAGTATATCCTCTGTCTGCTGATTGTTTTCATCACTTGATTGCTGAACTCTCATTCTTTCTTGTTCTTCATTTGTTTTGATTTCACCCTTACTACTGTTTTGCACCTTTTCTGCTGTTGCTATATTATATTTTAGAACAATTTCTTGCCTCTGTTTTCTGCATCTGTCAATTTCTTCTTGATTATTATTTATGACAACCGCTTTGTCATCCTTCTTCAGCAATCTATCTTGGACATTCATCCTCTGCTCCTCCAATTTCCTCCTTTGAAAGTCTAATTCTCTATATAACTCAATGATTTTACTTGGAGTGAACCTTGGAAATTTTACACGATCTTCTATTTCCTCTTTTTTTATTGTCTCATTATCACATGGTCTTTCTTCCTCTGCTAAATCTTCCTTAACATCCTTCAGTAGATGTTCTTCCTCTTTTTCTGTCAGCATATCAGTATGCTGATCCAAACTCAAAGAACTCTTGAGACTGTCAGCTAGTCTCCATTTCTCATCATCTATTTCAATGATGTCTTCCAGCATTTGTCCATTGTAATGAACTGATTCTTTCCCAACCTCTTTATCATATTATGCTTCGAAACTTTAATCTTCTGGAAGGTACTCTTCCACATCTTTCACAGTTTTAAAAGATTGTCTATCTTCTTCCAAACCTGCAATCATACACAAACCATTAGTTTCAAAATCACAAGACCTTGCGGTCTTATTTGATGCTTCAGTCATCAAGTCTTCCGGCTACTTCGAATCATTCATATGATTCAACTCCTCTAGCTCTTCATCACTTTCAAAAAGTAATGGTCCACTTTCTGGGTAACATATCGAAACTTCAACATCTTCTTCAACATCTTCATTTTGCTGTAGCTCAACTCTTTCAAGCTTCTCTATCCTCTGTCTAGCATCTATAACCTGTTCAAGTTCCCTTAGTTCCTTTATCAGCTGCATATTCACCTGATGATTCCTCTTCTCTTGTAGTCTCTGCCACTTCACCTTTTTTTCTCATGACATAACCATGCTTCTGGTCTACTTCATTTCTTTGCAACACCTCCATTAACACCTCAAGTTGAACTACTATTTCATCCTTCTCCCTTTCATATTCCTCTTTGCTTAACTGACTCAGTATGCCATTTGCCTTGGCATCCTTCTCCTTTTGTCCTCTACTGTGGTCTCTTTCAGAACCTCTGTTACGACTGTCACTAGTCATCATCCTCTCCATCTTATGAGTTCCTTACTCAATTTACTATGAGTTGCGCTAAAGCCTCTTCAACAACAAGTCATGTCCCGCTGACACTTACCTCACCAAGCTCTCCTCACTCAGTCTTTTGGTAAGAAATTGGTTCTCTATCTCTGGAACCTCCTTTGAGCACTTCTCTTTGCTCTTCCTGGCTTCAACTCATCTGCATCTTCTAAGAACACAACTGTCCTTCTTGTCCAATCTTTATTGGAATTCCTCAAGGTTCTGCCACATCTATGTTTTCACTTAGAAACTTTCACCAACTTTCTTTATCTGTTAGCAATTCCAAACACATCTTCTATGGAATTTCCTTTTGGGAGTTGCAATAATACTTCTGCTTCAATGCAAAGACTACAATATTATAATCTTCAGATCCAAATAAAACCATATCATCTTACCTTCAAGATCTCGGTATGATCTTGTCCTTCCATTCACTTGCACTTTTGAATGGACTGTCCTTTCCACTAGCTTTCAACTGTGACATCAAATTCTGTTACTTCCAAAACTTACTAACATCCCTCTTACAGTTTAACTACTGTAATCTCACTATAAAATTTCATTCATTCATATCTGCTAATCATTAGACAAAACTGCATACCTTCAATTACCTTCGAAATCTCACCATTCCTGCAAATCTGTTTCAGCAAATCTTTATGCTTCCTCTGCACAATTTCTCGATATTCAACTACTGTCAATCAGATTTTAGAATCTGATCCTTTCTTCCAATCTTCCGGCTTTATCTAGCAAATCTTTAACTGTCAGCAAAAATTCCTTCTTTGCTGAGTTTCTTCCACTCAGAAATCATTAACAGCTTCTTTCATTACTATCCCTTGATCTCCTTTGCTGAGATACTTCATTGCTGCAACCATCAATCCTCAATCCATTTCTTTGTCAGTAAAACTCAAATCAAAATTAAACAAACAAAATACCTGCACGATTTTCCATTCATTTTTCACATCCAATTGAATTTTCATCCTCCAAACATCGCTGTGGGTTCTTCCTGTCTATGCAATCTCTGCTTAATTCTGTTTTACCTGCCTTTAAGAACTTAATTTTTCTTCTCCATTCTCCCAGTTGTACTCTGATTTTCTTGACTGTCAGATTAGAATCTGACCTCCCTTGCCTGCATGCACATCTGCTACTTCATAAACACTGTCATAATTTATCTCTGCACTTATCACCTGCAATTTGTCAACCACTCATACAACCCATATCGAATTTTACCAATCAAAACAGAATTATATTCTTTTCGAATGCATAACCGAGAGTTACTTCTCCACACAGGATTTGATATAAATTCAAATTCAGTCTTCAACGCTTTTCAAGAAACTTTCATATAGAGCTATTCTAGCTCTGATACCAAAATTGACGCAGGGTAAACCTGCAAAACCCAGAATCTTCCTCCAGCGCTCATGCTCATAAAAATGCATCTTCAAAAACTGCCCATTTTTCACTTACACACATACTTTTATATTCCAATCGCATGCCAAGTAAATCCACTTACTGGCAATTTCAACTAGTAATCAAATCTCGCTCAACACTTTCTAACTCCATTAAAATTCCCATATGGGCAACTCATAATAATATGAAAACTTCTATTAATCGATACCTAGAATTTAACATACCTTGTGATCTCTGCAAATTTATAATTCGCTTTCCACTTTATTCAGATCTAACAAATACTGTCACACATCGACCTTTGCAATCATCTTCATCGGTCGCTCTCTGGCTCTGCACAGAAACAGAGTTTTGCAAATTCACCACAGAATCGGAATGGTCTTTATACCTTCAGCCCCAAAATTTCGATTCAGAATTTGAACGTCCGCTTCAGTCATTCTGCAAATCGATTGCTCCAAGGCCATTCAACAATATCTGTGCATTTGAATCATACCAGTCAGCATTTAAAAATATGAAATAACAATCAACCGTTAACTGAAATTACTCTCAATCCACAACGCTCATTGATTTGCCTCTTCGTTTACTTCAGGATTCCATCTTCACTGCCACTTCAATTACATCCAACGCTGCCCAACTGTACTTTGCTCACGTTACTTCGATTTCAGATTAAATAGAATTACCTCTTACCGCATGCCTCCGATTTAATAATTTCTTGAAATGATATCACTGAATGGATTCTTCGCAGATCTACATGGATTCATCTGCGCTTTCTATAAACTTCTGTGCTTCCATTTGTCATCGCAATTAACACTGAATTCATTCACAGTCGCAATTGCTGGGATTTGATATCACTGCCAATTGTCACTAACTTCAAATTCCGATGCGATTCCATCGCAATCGGCAATCACCATGACTTGAATACCTATTTTCAAAAGTTCGCAGCTCCAATCCGATTACAATCGCTACAGTTTCGATCTGACTAATCGGAATCGGAAATCGCTGATCCTCCGAACTGTTCCAATCGGCGATCGGAGATCGCAATTGCTATGTGCTTTCGCCTTTAAAATATTCAGATTTTCTGATCCGATTGCAGCACTGGACCCGATCTCATTCAAAACAATTTTATGAACCTTCGCATCCACGCTCTTTGGTAATTGGATGTAATAATTGAACCCTATCTCCGATCCGATGCGATGGAGTATACTGACCCAATGAATTCTCAAAATCAATATATATATATATATATATATATATATATATATATATATATATATATTTCGATTCTGCTTAAAGATTTCACTAAGTGATTTGCGCCGGTTTTCTATGTTAATGACTGTTCCATTCACAATTTCAAAATACACCAGCTTTGCATAAATTACGGGAATTTTCACAGTTTAAAACAAAACCACACAGTCTGCCACCATTTCAAACTTTACATTAAAAGACTGATGCTCATCAGAAAATGATACACACACAGCACAACTTTATTAATATAAATAACAATACAGAGTCTCGGTTTCAGGTCCTAATTGAAAAGAATTTATCTCTTTCAATATACAAACCACAGTCCACACCATTCTGGACTCACACTCCACATAAAACCTATTCTAGTCTCATTCACTCCCATCTCTCGCTCATCAACCTTCTCCTCCTTTTATGATTAACTAGTTCCTAAAGCGATGCTAACAAAATCTCCTATTTTTAAATAATTAAATAGAAATCTTCTATTTCGTTGCTTTTCAAGCACACCTAGACTAACAGCTCTTATCTTTATATTTAAAGAAGATAATCTCTTATCCCTAAATCTAAAATGAGACAGTCTCTCATTTATTTACAATAACAAACTATTTGAGGAATCCAACCTCCTCAGTAAATCGATTTTGACCGACAGTCAATAATTTTTCACAATGTTTAGCCACAACATGTGGACAAATCTCCACATTGCTGGCTAATTCCGATGCTCGTGCATTAGAATGTTTTTCCCTCTTTCTTCAAGATGAGTTGCCTGTACAAAAACTTAAATCAAACTTGTATGATTGAACAAAAAGATAATATGTCATAAATAGCTATGTAAAACTCCAAATATATTTCAACAAAGTGTCTTGTGAATTCAATTCTACATCTAATGTCAATCATCTTCTCCTAAATTCTTGAGTGTATCTTTGCACACTTTGACCCTTTAGTTGTCTAAAATTCATCCAATCCATAATAGGCTTTTTCATATAAGCTAATGGATAAATTGTCTTCTAAGTGCATCAATAAAATCTATCCAAGAGGTGGAGACCTTACCATACTTTTTCATATCCTCTTTTGTTTTGGCTTCCCACCAAATCAAAGCAGCACTTTCCAACCTCAATGAAGCCAACTAAATATTTGTTTCGTCACCTTTGATTTTTTGGATCCAGCAATAAAATTCAAGTTGACGAATCCAATTATCAAGTCTTTCAAAATTCACTTCACCATTATACATATGCAATTTGAATTTTATATCAAGTTTTAATAAAGGAGTTTTACCATGCACGCTTGGTGTATGTGGAGGTGTTTGAGTAACAATGGTTGTGGAAGAGGAAGAAGATGAGGGTGAGGATGGAGGTGAAGATGATGGTGGAGAAGAGGGTCGTTTATCACCATTTACCTTTGAAGGCTTGTCATCATCTCCTCTTTTTCCTTCAGAATAACCCTCTCCTTTTGAAGGCTTGGAACTTTCACCTTGAAATCTTGAAGAGAACCTTGAAAATTTCAGTAATGTGAAAGAAATCATTTCTAAAAGCCTTTTCTTCTTCTGAGATGTTATCAGTTCCACCTTCATGATACATGCTTGCTGAATATTCAACAACAATTTGAGGAAGGATTTGTGGTGGAGCTTGAGGAAAACTTGCTCTCCTTGTCCTTGGCCTAACTTGAGGAGTTGCAACCACAAGCTTTCCTTCTTCTCTCTTGAGCTTCAACCTTGTAAGCATCACATACGCTTGAAAACAATTAAATCCTCACAAAAACAAAGAAAACCAAAGCCCTGATACCAAAATTGATTTGTATGAGATCAAATTGTGCTTGAGGGTTTGCAAATCACAAGTGTTTAAATTGAGTTTTGAGAACTTTTATGTTAATTTTTAAACACATAAAGAAACTAAATAAAATTTTAAATATACAGAAACAATAGATAAATGCACCATAATAATAGCCACAACACAACAAATGATGAAGGATTTCACCCCTCCTGTGCTACGTCTCCTTGGTATAGCTTCCAATGGCTTAGCCCTCTTTCATTATGCTCAAAAGGGTGATTAAATACATTTACAATGCTCAAATGGCTTAAAAACCTGGCCCATTAGCTTTAGAATGACCAAAAATGCATGTCTAGCATCTTTCTGATCCGAAATTTGTCAAAGTCTGAATAAGTTATGACCCTCCCTAGTTTTCATACTAACCGCACCACTGTTTCCCGAAAATCTGGACTGGTCCTACAATTGCACCCTTATTTCGGCTAAATGGGAGACAATTTTCTGGAATTTTGGGTGAAATTGTTGGACAAATAATTTGTTCACTAATGCCATAAATCCTAATTTTTAACTATATTGTATTGGCGCTGAAATATTTTTTGAAATAGAAAAATTCAACGGGCGATTATCCTAACCTTTATCAGTTAGTGGTTAACAATCACATTTGCGTGGCCTTGGTGGTGGTCTTCACCTCTGCCGCACCCCCGGTCATCATATATGGTCGTATGCTATGTTATTTGGGCGGGGGGCGCTAAGCCCTGACCCCTTAACCGCATCCTTCCACCATGTAACATTTAAATAATGGTTTCAACCATAGTATTAAGAAGTAGCACCGTGGCCCATGTGGTTAGAACATTGCGGTGTTATGTGGGAGGTTTGGAGTTTGAATCTTGGTGAGGGGTGGTTTTTCCTTCAACCAATTTTGGTGGCCCCCGTGATGCCACGTGGCGGCCTCCAGTTGGGCCACGTGGCAGCATGTGGTTGGCCACCTTCCCAACCAATGAAATCATGGCACCCAAAATACAATGAAACTTCGAAAAATGCAAGCTAAGATTGGCCCACCATGTATAGTCATCCTTTGACCAGTTAACCATGCCCGGTCAGTTGTACGGACTGATGACTCGGAAACCTGCATTTTTTTGCCAAAATTTACCTATTTGGGAAAGCGGATAGAGCACGTATTTGGGAGAATACGATATCAGTTTTCCACGAAACACGTTGTGCCAAATTTAGAACGACGAGATCTATGTGGTTGTTCTGGTTCCACACCATTCTGGGAACATGAATTTTTTAGCACAATTTTGAGCACTTAATCAACATTGGATCATATGTAGGTTGTGTCTCTTCATTTTGATGGATAATATAAAGGAAGGACTAGTTGCTTCTCCCTGGACATAGCCCAAGTTGGGTGAACCACATATATCTGCGTACCTCTTGTTTTATATGTTTTGTGTGTTTGTATTTCTGTATATTTTTATGAGTTCCATTGCTTTGTAATATATAATTTTCAAATAGTTTAAACCTTTGTTTTTGGAATAACAAAATTAAATGCAATAAGTGAGAGAATGATGATACCCTATGGATTTGTTGATACCTATCGAGTTGAGCTTTAGTGTGACCTTGCATCCTTCCCACACCACCCTGGCATGTGCAAAGGTAAGTAATAAATGAGTAGAACTCTCCAATTCCCTCCTACACATCGGGCACATGCCCGAGCCATTAGGAGGACCTAGCATCGTCAATGGCTGCACATGCCTTTCTGAATTTAAATTTTGATTCCATTAATGTTCCATGCAATTTGGTGATAAATTCTAGTTCTCATGGAAGTTCATGGCCACCGTGATTAGACTTCGCTCTAGTCAATTTGGAGAACGTTATGAAAACTTGGATTCAAAAGGATCCTGGGTGAAAATGTGAAGTTGGGTTACACTTTTTGCCCCTTTTTGAGAAAAAACTTTCATTTTTTTTCTTTTTTTCTGTTCTTCAACTTTCTACAAGCTAAACAATTTTTCTGTTTAGAATTTCATTTTGAGATAAAAATAAAAGTTGTCAGAAATTTTATTAGCTTTCTATTACTTATTTTTTGGAATTTTTTTATACACATTTGATATGTCAACTTAGCGTTTCTTTGAGTGTGTGTTTTTAAATAATCAAAGGATTCATAAGAAGTCATGTTAATACACAATGTTGTATCCTTTGAAACTTTGTGTTTTTGAGAAACAAATGTGTTACAATAATCTAGACAGAGTCTATTTCGGTTTCGTCATATTTACAAAGCCAACGGATGCATATCATAATTACTAGAATTTTCTGAACTGGTCTAATATGAAAAAGCTACATATTTTGAATATGTTTTGCGACGCAAGAAATTTCTTAACATATAAGTTATAAACTAAAAATCTAAAAACTATCTATTAGAGACGACAGACCAATGTAATGCACCATAATTTTTCAATTTTTTTTACAATGTATTTTGGAAGATACAAAATTATGATTTCACCGAATCATAATGACCTTCAGAAATTGTTTGCACCCATTTTATTAAAAAATTAATTAAAATTAGTAAATATTTATGAAATTCCATAAAATTTATATTTCCTGAAAGTAGATTGAATTCTAAAAATGCTTGTCTTGGTTATGACAGTTAATTCAGAATGTTTCATGGAGTTTAATCAGTCCAAAGTTGAAGATATGTATTCAGAGTTTGGTTCTGCGTAATTGCTGATGCGTTAGTTCGAACGAACTCTGAAAAAAAGTTTGGCCGAATTGTTTTTTGCACCGACGATCCATCAAGTCTAACGACATAAAAGTTAGGCCGAATTTTTTATAAAATTTCGGCCAAACTTTTACCCAATTTTCTATTGACCGGAAAATACCATGAAGCCCTTCCAAAAAACCATTTCGCGGCAATATAAATTGCCACGAAAACATTCATTATTTTGGCATATTTTTGCACATTTGGTCTGATTTTACAAAGGTCTTGGTTTGATTTTGCAAAGAATTGTTTTGGGTTTAAGGACTTTTCTTGGAGGTGGACATATTTGCAAAGGATTGTTTTGGGTTTAAGGACTTTTCTTGGAGGTACATTCAAAGGACATTTCTTGGAGGTATGTGATACATTTGTTGGATGTTTTTTGGGCTTCATTTTGTTTCAAAGTATGGATTTGAGCTTAATTTTCATTGTTTTTAAAGGTATGGATTTGGACTTAATTTTGAAAGGACTCTTTTTAGGCTTAATATTCAAAGGAAATTTTTTGGACATTTTTTGGAAGTATTTTTAAAAGTGATATTTTTTTAGAGGTTCTTTTGAAGTATTTTTTAAAGTGGCATTAAGAAGTTGGAATTAATTTTCAATGGACATTTTTTGGAGGCATTTTTTGAAGTGACATTTTTTTAGAGTACGTGTTTTGTGTTGAAGTAAATCTTTTATAATTATTTTTTTAAAATGAGTTTTTGTCTAACTTTTTAAATGAATTTTTTTAAGAATTGGAAGGAAATATTTTGAGCTTCGTTTCATTTTTATAAGACATTTTTTTCTCGTATTTTTTAAAGTAAGTGTTTTTTATTGAAGTTTGTATTTTTTGCAAAATTTTTAAAATGAGTTTTTTTTTAAAATTAAATCTTTTGTGATTTTTTTTTAATTGAGTTTTTGTCTAAATTTTTGAAGTAAAGTTTTTGAACTTCATACACTATTATCATGGGAAATCGAAGGAATTGTACATGAAAATATGATTGAAAAAGAGTACCTGAGGAACGTAGAGAAGAGATGAGACAATCTCGCAAAAGAAAGATAGAAGCACTCTCTAATATTGAAGGGGAAAATCAACCTCAACTAGAAGTTGAAGCAAGTATGTAAATGTAAATATTATGAGTTTGATATATTTAAAATTTTCCTAGTGTAAAACGTGAAGCTTAATTTTTATTTGATGAACTAATTTGAAAAATATTTTGCAATGTAAACAGATAGAGATATTCCTCAAAACATTGATGATGAGATACAAAATTTTGAAATAGAAAGTGAAAGAGATATTGAACCAATGATTGAAGATGGTGAAAATGTTGAAAGAAATTCAAGTGAAGAAATTGAATCACAAGGTATGTACACACACACACACATATATATGTTTAACACATGCACGTATTATTGAAATTATACATATATTTATTAATTTAGTTATTTATTGAATATGTAAACTTATTATGTACTATTCATTCGAATATGTACAGATGAAATCAATGTCGATGAGATGTTAGAAAATGTTGACACTCACACATATGGAGATAAAAGAGCTTACCATTATATACGATATCGTGTTAATTGCATTTTTGATACGTAATTCATAAAGGAAAATGTGACAGTTCAAGCCCAAATGTTGAAAGGTCTCCTATCATTAAGGAAATTATAAGAAGCTACAACTTTATTGGGTATTCGAAAATCAACCAAAGATAAAAAAATGAAGGAAAATGTGATACAAAATATAATAGTGCTATAAATTCAATTAGAAGATCTAGATAGAAAAATGTTTCAATTGTACATAGATAAATACACTAAGAGAATCCTCTGGCCACAAATTTGGCCTTGTATTTCTTCACACTCCCATATGTTACCTGCTTCACCTTGTATATCCACCTGGATCCTACAAATAACTTCCCCTCCACTGTTTCTGATAATGGAGTCATACTGCTACACCATGGCATCAACCCAAACTGGTTGCTACACTACTTCCTCTACAGAGGATAGCTCAAAACATACACTCTCCCTCACGAGAGCCATGTAGCTAATGTACCACTGCGGGGACCTTCTATGCATGAGTTGTGATGTGGATGCTCCCACATTCTCTCTAGAATTAAGCACCAACCTATCGGCCTCTCTCATGCATTTTCTTCCATCTCGGGTTGTCTCTTCATGAGTGGGTGGTTCCACTCTCTGTTCCTCTACTTGTGGTTGCTCCACATGTTGAGGTTATTATTTTGGAGCTAATACCTCCTCAACTACATGCAATTGAAGCTCCCTCTCAAGGTAAATTTGCATGGCCTTCTCTTCATTAAATTTCACGTCTCGTCTAACCATTGTCATCATATGTGCTAGAAAGTACACATGATAGTTGTGAGGTGTATCGGTGCGCCCCACAAATATCCCCAACTGCTTCTTCCTGGAATCTTTGGTTACATGGCAATAAAATGATGAAACAAAAATTTTAAAATGTGCCACATTTGGTTTCTTACTTGAAAATCCTCCTCTGGTGTACTCATTCCAATAATCTGATGAGGACTTCTATTATGCACAAATATTTTTTTGTTGTGTGCTTCAACCCACAGATGCAACGGTAGGTTGTGATCATGCAACATCACTTGTGGTGCTCCCATAATAGTTCTTTTCTTCCTTTCTGTAGCCCCATTTTACTGTGGGTTATGAGGTGCTATCAATTCCTAACGAATTCCTTCTGAAGCACAAAAGCTATTGAATTCATTCGAGACATATTCTCCACCATTATCTCTCCTAAGAGCATTGACCTTATTATCTCGACAAGTCCTTTGAACTCACAAAAAATTTGAGAATGTCTGATATTTCTTATGCGTGAAGAATATCCAACACTTCCATGAAAAGTCATCTTCACATAATACCTGTGTTTTTATTTGGAGGTTGTCGAGAACGATCTACATACATTTGAGTGAGATCTTTTAAGGATTGCCTTTTCTCAGCTTTCCTTACCATGAAATGTGTATTTCGTGTACTTACCCAATGTAAACCCCTTGCATGTATCTTGATTCTCAAGTGCACCCTTGGGAAGTCCTGTATAAATATGTTGCATGATCTTCAAAGCACCATGGTGTAGACGGCCCAATATTTTGTGCCATAACTCACCGATGTCTCGGATTTGCACCTTCTCTTCTTTCATGCTAAAGGAAACACAATATTATAAACCCAATTTATAAAGTTTCTTTACTCGAACCCCAATCGTCTTCACATGTACCATGGCTTTGTGACGAAGGAACACTTTATTTGCTAAATATCACATCATAGCCACGATCTTCCAACATAACAACTGAAACTAAATTATTATTTAAAACAGGAACATACATGACATATTTTAATGTGAGAGGAGTACCAGACTCCCTCTGAAAGGTAACTGTACCTATGTTGGTCGCGGTATACCTCCCATCATCTCCGATATCAATGTGCATCTGGAGATCCTTCTCCTCCAAGTTACTAAAGAATTATTTGTTGTGGTGTCATATGGAATGAAGCTCCACTATCCAAGTACCACATAGAACCCATCACCAGTGAAACCATCCATGCGATGAGAGTGAAATCCAAATCGAATTGTGAAGCAAGTGTTTCACTTGCCTCTCCTCCTTAGGGATTCTTTTTGGTATTCTTGTGCGGACACTTTGTAGCATAATGTCCAAGCTCATGAAAGTGAAAACATTTTATCTTCGATAAGTCATTCTTATTTCCTACCTGACCAGAATCTGATTTGGAATGGGATGCCTTCCCTTTCCCTTTCATCGCATTTCCATACAAGGCACAATTCTCCCTCCCATCCACTGAATCCTGGTAGCTCTACTAGTTCTTGGGAAGGCCTAGAAGTTCTAGTCTCACCATATCATCCTCGACAACTATCACACCAACACTTCCAAGCTCTCATATCGACATTTAGTGAACTTCATTAAGTATTTTGGTCTTATCCATATTTATCTTTCTTATATAGTCCTTTAGTACTGTTATCACTGCCACCTACTTCCCAAGGCTGACAATTGAGCTGAAGGGAGGTAACCAAAAACCAACGTTTAGGTTAGGTAGCTAGTCCTACTAAGACCAGAGAGGGCTCTCTCAATGTCACTTTGCACTCAAAGGGATGACTGGATATAATTTTTTTGGCTAGTTATGATGCTAAATTTATTAGATTTTTTGTTTGTTTGGAGTTTTCTTGATAGGAATGATAGTTAGGAAACTATTCATCAGAAGAAAAGAGACAATTTCATGTAAATCTTGTGAAAAGCAGAGCATGGAAAGCATGTTTTCTGTCAATAAAATAATAAGACTTAGCATAAAGAAACACATGTGTGAAATATGGATAACATAACATTCAACATCATGATTTTACAGAGAAAAACAATCAAAGGCGCACCATTGGAGTCTCAACGCTATGTCTACAACATTGTCTTTGATTTCATTGACAAAAGATTATACAATAGCTCCACTACAAATAAAAAATATCCAACCTATAAAAGACTTGAGGTTAACTAATTATATAAAATAGAGTTCATTACACCTCATAGGCTCTAAATCCTATCGAAAAAGCATCACAATTACATTAGATGAGTCACTTACTAGAATATAGGGAAGTTAGAACTTATCCCTAAATTTTAGCTAAGGACTAAGAGTGAATGTCTCCTCAATTAAATTACATGTTTCCTAATCATATAATAAAAAAAAACTCAAAAAAATCAATTTCCACCTCATGGGACAACTAGCATCTAATTTCTGGAGTTTTCTAGGCAAGACAGTTATATGAAAGGAATCCTATGTAGAAACGTCGTGCCTTGAGAAGAAACATCGTGCCAATTGAGGGATTTTCTGACCCACTTAGGAGCATCCATATCAAAATATTAAAGTTGTGTTGTGTAGCCCTGTGAGTCTAGTTTCCATAAAAATTTGAATTTTTGGAAAACACCCACAGGAAGGCCTCCAAAAGTGGTTTTTCCCAACCTCACTCCAGAAGCGCCATGCCTACTCCAAAGCAGTGGTAGAAGCATAGAAATGAGGTGTTTTTTTGCATTTTTCTTCAAAACCAGAGAATTCCATGGAAAAACAACTCTAGATATGGAATGTACTCATCAATATGCACCCACCCATGAAATAAAAACTTCATTTAGATGCTCTGAGAGAAAGCATCCCACCTCAGTGCGACGCTTCTGAGGAGACTAATTTTCCATGTTTGTGCAAAAATCACCAAAAATTCAAAAAGTGCTCAAAATTGAAAAACAATGGTTCTATAACAGCTATGGAGGATGGTCTAAACATCCATGGATGCCTCAGCAAGGAGGTCTAAGTTTTCTTTCTCCTTGAGCTTCATTTGAGCCTCTTTAAGCTCCTTTTCACTTGTTTGAGCCTGATTTGTGAAATTGTGTTCCTGGCTCAATAATGATTGGCCATATGTATCTAGAGGTTATTGTTCTATTGAGATTTCCTTAGAAGCTTATCAAGGTGTCCATTGACCCTATCAAGCCAACACTCTCTATCTTGATTGATTTCATCAAGAATCAATTCATCAAAAGTGTTCCAACCTGATTTAGGAGATGTTGATTCTCTTTCTCTCTGAAGCACCTTTTTGAGGCCTATTGTCCTTGGTATTATTATTTTTGTTCCAACCTTTGCATCATCCAACTGATCATCTTCTGAAATCTCTTTTTCCTTGCCTTTATCTACATCAACATGTACCTTAGGTTTGTCTTGGAGGAGAAGTTTCACCTTTAACTGAAGATTTTCTTGTTGTAGGAATGTGATGTAAGAATTTTCAATTGAGAAAATCTCCCTCAACTCTACTATTTCCTCATATTTATATTTAATTATTTCTTCAAATGACTTATCCTTCACCCGCTCTACCATGTCAGCTTCTAAGGGCACTTTTTCACCATGGTGCTACAATGGTGATTGGCCATCATGGCTAGGTGGTTGATCCACCTTTTGACTTTTCTCACGTGTAGTTTTAGGTGCCAATACACCTCTGATGGTCTTGGGAGAAAAAACCATTATCTTTCCCTTCTGATAAGTTTGAGTGATCTCAACCCTAGGTGATTTTGAAATCTGAGCGTGCTTGCTAGGAGAGCCAACTTCCTTTGGTTGTACTCATGCTCTAGTATGAACAATGGGTGGAGTAGTAGTAGGAGTTGATGTTAATTTCTCCATGAAAACTTCCTAGGTCATGTTGTTTTCTGAGAGTTGGTGCATAACAATCATCTTAGCCAAATCATGGTGAAAAATAATAGGATGAGGATTTCTACCTTTTCTTTGTACTTTTTCCGCCATCTTGACCAAGCTGCTAAATAGATAATTTGAAAAATTGAGAGATTTGGTAGCTATGAAATGCATTAGCAACCTGACATGGTATTGGTATAGTCTTGAAAATATTCCCTCACATGAAAAATACTTCATGATGAGCTTCATCAGTGGGGCATACTAATCAATTATATGACTGAAAAGGAAAACATGTTCAGGTTCATCTCTGCAATGAGGTTTTAGGAACATTGGATAATATTCAATGTCTAATTCCATTCTCTTGAACCAAACTTCTCCTTCATTTGGGATCCTTATTGCTGAAGTGATGGTTTCTACTAATAGAGTGAATTCAATTCCTGCAATGGTGGCCTTGTCTCTACTGAATTTTGTGGAAAAAAGGGCAGTCAATGGTGCATGACATCCCACCTCCATGATCTTCTCACAAAATCTTAGACAACCAGTGTTTGCAAAGCATCTCTTGGCATATGGGGAAGAATTAATTTCTTACAATGTGGATGGCTTAAATATAGAGTGATGACCTCCCTTGTGAACTTTACTTTTAGTCTCCATGGTAGTTGTGAACAATATGAAGACCACCTAGATGAAATGAGTGGATGGAGATGATGAATTTGGGAAAATAGGGTGTTGAGATTGCAACAAGATGAAGAGCTTAGTGGAAAGAAGTTGCCTTCACTAAGTGGGCCTGCAGGCTATTTTTGGCGCAAAGTCTATTTTTAGACTATGTCTATTTTTAGACATATGGATCATGTTCTATGAGTTGCAGGATGCTATTGTTGGATGGTTGGTCAAGTCGGAAAAAATATATGGACTTCTATTTTTAGACATATTGGGCGAAATCTATTTTTAGATTGCCAGTCTAAAAATAGATATGTCGAATATTATTAGCTCTTAATAATATTTGAATTATAAACATTATCTTATTCTCTTGGAGCACTTCAGTTAAGTGCATAGATGTAGCACAGGAGCTGATAGAAGGAATTACGCTATTCTTGAGGGTTATGTGGAGCTATTGCATGGATACTTCATTTAGAACTCATGTGACAGAGTTTGGTGGAGTTGATTGAGGAAGTTAGTGGAGTTGTATTCAGTTTAACTAATCTAAACATAGTTGAGCTATTTGTATCTAGTTTAACTGATTGATACAATTAGTGAGAGTGGTGTGAATTAATTATTAATTAATTCACTAATTATAAACTCATTAATACACTAAAGAATACATTATTTAACTTCAGTGCATGGACATTTTCAGTGGAGACCAGTGCAGAAATAAGTGAAAGAGCAGGTTAACTATCAGTTGTGACTATAGTGTTGCATATTTGCAGCAACCAGTGATTGGAGGAGCCCATGAGGATTGTGCAGTACAAGCCAGGTGGTTTATGTTATTTAATGAGCCATCCTACAACATTGATTATGCAATAGAGGCTGGCTATCAAGTGGCAAGGGTTGGAGCATGTGTTTTGCTAGATCTAGCTTGATTAGTGTGTAGAAATTGGAGGTTGTGCTGAGAGCTTGTGAGGAGATTTGTACAATGATTGTTACATGATATCTATGAAATATAATATATAGATAGTTGGGGGTTTTTAGCTTTAAGCTTTCCCATGAAATGCTGTGTTCATATGTGTGATTGTTATGGTTTTAATGTGCGCATGCGATTGTTTATATTTCCGCAATTAATGATCAATGGTAGAAGAGTTTCTGTATTGTGCTTGAAGTTAAAATAGTGTGTGATCAGGAGAATATCGGTGAATAATATATTAGTTATTCAAATTTTTACATGGTATCAGAGCGATATTGATCATTGGAGCAATTGCAAACATTGAAGCGGTTGAGTTTTGAGCTGGTGGAATTTGAATTTGCAGCAGTGTTTTCTTGGTGTCGAAGTTGAGATGTCTTTCAACAGATTGAGATTGGAGTATGCCCTTGATGGAAACTCGAATTATATTGCATGGAAGGACAGGATGGAGGCGGTGTTAGATGACAATGGGTTGAAGGAGTTCATAGATGCAGAAATCCCTAAACCTGCTTCTGGTGATGTTGCCGCACTTGACGCATGGAAAAAGAAGACAACAAAGTGTCGAAGAATTCTGTTGGAAGGTGTGAAGGATCACATAGTATCTAGCCTTCATGGTAAGGCTTATCCATTCTTGATGTGGAAAGCATTGATAGACTTATTCCAAAGCAAGAGCGACCAGGGGAAGTTGGCGCTCAAGGATAAACGACAGCATGCCCAAGTACCTCACGAAGTCCATCCAATGCAGGGATGAGCTGGGAAGTGTGGGGGTGAATATTGATGATGAGGACTTGGTGAGCTTGGCTCTCCTTGCACTTTCGAAGAGTTGGCATTACTATCAGGACTCTGTCAATGGTCGGGAGAAATTTCTAGGATGGGAGCGATTTTGGTCGGATCTTGTGCAAGAGGAGATAAGGCGAAGTAATAGGGATGGATCTTCATCAAAGAAATCTGATGAAGAAAATTTCACTTTGGCTGCCAAAGCAAAGAAAGGGAAGAGCAAGAAAGCTTCTCAATCCAGTGCTAAAGGCAAGAAGCAGGACATGTCCAAGGTGAAGTGCTTTCATTGTCACCAACATGGACATTACGCCACTAGTTGTCCACAGAAGAAGAAAAATAAGCAGGCTGCTGGATCTACAGTTGGAGAGGCCTTAGCCTTGCAGTTTGAGCTGGATTTTTCACTGATCGCATGCTTGGTCTTAAGTGTGATGGGTTCAGTGTGGTTTCTTGACAGTGGTGCGTCTTTTCATATGACAGGAGATAGAGATTTGTTTACTGATCTGGATGAGAAAGATCTTGGAGTGCACATCGAGATGGGCGATGATGGTAGATATAGTGCGACCGTTATCAGTACCATTTCCTTTGAGAGCGAGTCTAGTAAACCCTTCGTATTGAAGGAAGTGATGCATTTTCTAGGATTGAAGAATAATCTTATCTCTGTGGCGATGTTAGAAGACAAGGGATATGATGTTGTCTTTAGCAAGGGAAAGGCTTTCCTGCGCAGTAAGGCAACTCGTGAGACCTAGAGGATAGGGGTTCAAGTTAAGAACCTTTATCAATTGCAGGTAGATGGCTGCGCAGCAATGGTAGGCAAGGCAGAAGGAGTGGTGAGCTGGGATGATGGCGAGTTGTGGCTCTGGAGATTGGGCCACTTTCACCATGGAGCTTTGAAGATACTGCAGTAGATTTCTACTCGGCTTCCTAAGGGTACTCTTGCACATTCAGATCAGTGCAAGGGGTGTACCTTGGGAAAATTTGTGAAAGCCACGTTTCACGAGAAGGATAGTCGCGCCATGACAATCCTTGAGAGAATTCATACAGACGTGTGTGGACCTTTCTCAGTAGCTTCGACAGCAAAGCATAGGTTTTATGTGATATTCGTTGATGATTTTTCTCGTAAGTGTTGGATCTTCTTCATGCAGAAGAAGAGCGAGGCATACTCAAAGTTTTGTGAGTCCAAGGCACTGGTTGAGAAAGAATCGGGGAAGCAGGTGAAGGCTCTTAGGAGTGACAATGGTGGTGAATTCATCTCTGGCGAATTCAAGGACTTTTTCAGTGCAGAAGGAATTCGAAGAGAGCTCATAGCACCTCATAACCCACAGCAGAATGGGGTTGCTAAGCGGAAGAACAGAACGATCGTGGGTGTTGCATGAGTGATGTTGCATGATTAGGGCCTTCCCATACACTTGTGGGCTGAGGCATGAAATACTGCAGTATATGTGCAGAACCGTTGTCCTCACAGGATACTTGGCATGAGTACACCCCAGGAGGCATTTTCTGGTAAGAGGCCTGATATTTCCCATTCGAGGATTTTTGGTTCACTTGTTTACATTCATGTGATGAAGGATGCCAGGAAGAAGCTGGAGCCGATTGCAGAGGTTGGGATATTTGTGCGGTACACTGATACGCCCCACAACTATCATGTGTATTTTCCAGATAGTCACAATACTGTTGTGCGACGGGATATCAAATTTCATGAGGAGAAAGCCATGAAGTGTTCGCTTGAGAGGGAGCCACACTTGCATGCAGATAAGGAGCTATTAGTTCTTAAGGTTGAGTCTCAGGATGTGAATCAGCCACAAGATGAGGTTCATGGAGTGGAAGATACCACTCATGCAGCGCCAACCATTAGAGGGCGGAAGCGCACTACAGAAGCTGAGCGACTGGCTCAAGATGTAGAGAAGGTTGTAGGAGCACCTACATCACAGCACATACAGAGACAGTCACCTGATAGGTACACTGGATACATGGCTCTTATGAGTCAATGTATCATGACAAAGCCATCCTCTTTCGAGGAAGCTGTGGAGGATCTCGCATGGGTAGATGCCATGGTGGAAGAGTATTATTCGATTGTCAGAAAAAGTGCATGGGAGATTGTCCCAAGGCCGGAAGGGAAATCAGTGGTGGGTTCGAGATGGATCTACAAAGTGAAGCAGGCAGCTGACGGGAGTTTGGAGAAGTACAAGGAAATATTTGTTGCCCAAGGCTTTTCACAGATTGAGGGGATCGATTATGAGGAGACCTTTGCACCTGTCGCAAGGTATTCTTCCATACGGATGATTCTTGCTCTCTCAGCGCAGATGGGGTGGCACATTCATCAGATGGATGTGAAGACTGCATTCCTCAACGGAGTCATTGAGGAGGAGGTGTACATAGAGCAGCCTGAAGGTTTCGAGATCTTCAGCAGCGAGTCGCATGTGTGCAGGCTCAAGAGAGCGCTGTATGGGTTGAAACAAGCACCTCATGCTTGGTACACACGAATAGACAGTTATTTCACCGGACTTGGATTCTCCAAGAGTGAGGCGGATCCTAACCTATACCAGATTGTGGTGGAGGGTAAGTTGATGATCATTGTACTTTATGTAGATGATTTGATTTTGACAGGTGATGAACTGTTGATACACTCATGCAAGGATGATCTTGCAAAGGAGTTTGAGATGAAGGACTTGGGCCTCCTTCATTATTTCCTGGGATTGGAAATTTGGCAGCGCAGTGATGGATTGTTTGTTTCTCAGGGTAAGTATGCCTGGGAGATACTGGAGAAGTTCAACATGCATGGCTGCAAGCCTGTTGATACTCCTCTTCCTGGTGGTTGGAGGAAGGAGGATGCTACTTTAGCGGAGGTAGTGGATGCCACTGTTTATCGACAGTTGGTGGGGTCGCTTATGTATCTGGTCAATACACGACCCGACATATGCTATGCTATTAACCAACTTTCACAAGCTATGGTTAAGCCTACCAAGCTCTACTGGAAGGCAGGCAAGCATGTATTGAGATATCTCAGAGGCACATCAGGATATGGATTATGGTACAGACAGTCGGATGAGGTGAAGTTGTGTGGCTTCACGGATGCAGATTGGGCAGGGAGCCCAACGGACAGAAAGAGCACATCTGGAGGGATTTTTAGTATCGGGTCGACAGCAGTTTCTTGGTACAGCAGGAAGCAGAGATCCGTGGCACTCAGTTCAGCAGAGGCCGAGTATATGGCAGCGAGTTTGGCTGCATGCGAGGCTATATGGATGAGGAAGATCTTGGTCGGGTTGTTCGGTTCACACTTGGATCCTACTGTGATTTATTGTGATAATCAGAGTTGCATCAAACTCTCGGTTAATCCAGTATTTCATGATAGATCTAAACACATTGAAATCCGGTATCATCATATCATAGATTGTGTGCAGTGGAAGATCATGTTACTTTCATACATTCCCACGGAGGATCAGGATGCTGATATCTTGACGAAGGCGCTCACCAGGAGCAAATTCGAATACCACAGAGGCAGGATAGGGGTGGCAGATAATCCTTATCTTGTTGAGAGGGAGTGTTGAGATTGCAACAAGATGAAGAGCTTAGTGGAAAGAAGTCGCCTTCACTAAGTGGGCCCGCAGGCTATTTTTGGCGCAAAGTCTATTTTTAGACATATGGATCATGTTCTATGAGTTGCAGGATGCTATTTGTGGATGGCTGGTCAAGTTGGAAAAATAGATGGACTTCTATTTTTAGACATATTGGGCGGAATCTATTTTTAGATTGCCAGTCTAAAAATAGATATGTCGAATATTATTAGCTCTTAATAATATTTGGACTCTAAACATTATCTTATTCTATTGGAGCACTTCAGTTAAGTGCACAGATGTGGCACAGGAGCTGACAGAAGGAATTACGCTATTCCTGAGGGTTAAGTGGAGCTATTTCATGGATACTTCAGTTAGAACTCATGTGACAGAGTTTGGTGGAGTTGATTGAGGAAGTTAATGGAGTTGTGTTCAGTTTAACTAATCTAAACATAGTTGAACTATTTGTATCTAGTTTAACTGATTGATACAATTAGTGAGAGTGGTGTGAATTAATTATTAATTAACTCACTAATTATAAACTCATTAATCAACTAAAGAATACATCAGTTAACTTCAGTGCATGGACAGTTTTAGTGGAGACCAGTGCAGAAATAGGTGAAAGAGCAGGTTAACTATCAGTTGTGACTATAGTGTTGCATATTTGCAACAACCAGTGATTGGAGGAGCCCATGAGGATTGCACAGTACAAGCCAGGTGGTTTATGTTATTTAATGAGCCATCCTACAGCATTGATTATGCAATAGAGGCTGGCTATCAAGTGGCAAGGGTTGGAGCATCTGTTTTGCTAGATCTAGCTTGATTAGTGTGTAGCAATTGGAGGTTGTGCTGAGAGCTTGTGAGGAGATTTGTACAATGATTGTTACATGATCTCTATGACATATAATATACAGATAGTTGGGGGTTTTTAGCTTTAAGCTTTCCCATGAAATACTGTGTTCATATGTGTGATTGTTATGGTTTTAATGTGCGCATGCGATTGTTTATATTTCTGCAATTAATGATCAATGGTAGAAGAGATTTTGTATTGTGCATGAAGTTAAAATAGTGTGTGATCAGGAGAATCTCGGTGAATAATATATCAATTATTCAAATTTTTACATAGGGGATATGGATAGGGTAGGTTTAGGAGTTGTGATGAGGTATATGGAGGTTGAGGAAAATTCCCAAAAAAATTGTGACAAGATGGTAATGTGTTAGCTCAAGAATACAGGTGGAATCACTTGAAATGGGTATGGGAAAGTGGGTCAAAATAGGAAAACACAGATATTTTCCAGTTTTGTTGTGAAAGTGTAGTGAGAAGTTAGGGTTTTGATGAAATAAGGGTAAAGGGAACTGTGAAGGGTGAGTGAAGGTTTATATGGTGGGAAAAAGGGTCTGCAATGGCCTAAACCAATCAAGGAAGGGGAAACCCTAGAATGGAGGAGAGAAAAATCTTAAGGATAGAAAATACTTATATATAGTGATGAATTAACTTGAAGAAGGCTTTGGAAGAGTCCACTTACTTTGTAGGAGGCCATAAGAGGTTTGCAGAGTTGTTTTGAAGCTTGAGAAGTCGATTTGGAGGCCAAAGTCCAAAAACGTGGCAAAATTTTGCAGGAACATAGTGCTACCTAGAAGCGTAGCACCATTGCTCAAAAGTGTCACACTGACCTCAGAAATGTCGCTAAATTGTTTTCTTTTCAAATTTTGACAATTTTCTTCCACTTTTAGCAATGGTAAGGTACCCTGAAGGTAATAAATACAATTTATCGAGAAAGAGGAGGTAAAATGAGTGAAATAAATCACTTTTTCCCTTTTTATAACATCAATAAAAGCACCTTTCTTGTCATTTAGTGAAAACATGACCCTTTTTAAAAAAAAAATCTTTTTGAATAATTTGAAAATGAAACATGCTTTGGAAAGAAGACAAATTGTCTCTTTTTTATTCACCTACCTAAGCTAACTCCCTTTTAAATATGGCTTTGTATGATGGAAATTAATGACTCTTGTTTTTGCCTTTTTAATGACAGATTTTGGACTTTTATGGTGGTGAAATGAAAAATACCTAGACACTAACCTAGGTGAAAACATAATGACTTGAACTAAGAATCTAAATGAAAATTAAGGACATGACTCATGAAATGACTATGAACATGAATAAATTGACCTTCGACAAACTAAAAAACTGAATAAAAAACTAACTGAACAATTTTTTGAAATTTTTTGAAAGAAAAACATCAGCTGATCATAGAACTCTCATGGCCTTCTCCTCGGGCTTCAAAATTCTGCAACAACTTCTTGTTCTTGACAGAAAAAAAAAATCATATTTACAATGAAAGAGAATGTTTTCTTATAACTTAGGTAAGGTCGTGTTTGAGGAACCTACAATTCACCGGTCCTCCCAGAATTTCTTTCCCATCAAGATCTTCTAACAATAATTCCTTATTACCTCTAAATGTTGTGATATTTTATGGATCTTTCCATGAATTATCAAACTTACAGTTCTTACCTTTGTCTTCATTCTGGGCATCCAACCAAAGGACAACATCTCCTACTTTGAAGTCATCAACTTTGGTCTTCTTGTCATAAAATTTCTTTATTTTCTCCTGAAGTTTTGAAGTATGATTGAAAGCTTCTTCTCGTGTCTGCTGTAAATGAATCATTTGGCTGATTATTTGCTAGATATCATTTGGTTCACTGTCGATCTCTTGTAGAATTTTCATCATTGGGACATCTAAAGAAGTGGGAAATATTGTGTCACCACCATACACAAGCTGAAAAGATGACATATTAATTGATCTCTTCATGCTAACTCTATCCATCAGCGTACCATGGCAATGAAATAAAAATTTCAGATATATGAGGTAATGAATCAACCTCTTTCTCTTTAGATAGTGTAGCAATAAAATTGATGTCCAAATCATGAAGATTGGAGTCCACCATAAGCTTTTCCAAGCCTTATCCCTTGATCAGTTTTGTAGGCTTGATCTCCAAGTTATACTCCAACATAGCAGTGATCCATTTTCCACGCCGACCTTCAGGATCATTCTGTGTAGGCACATCTTTGAAAAAAACGTTTGGAACATATGCAATCACATGACAGTGAAGAATATAGACTCGGAAGTCCTTCAATGCTTTAACTATTTCCAAGGACCATTTTTCAATGATATTGTACTTCAAGGCTGCATCTCTAATGGTGCTATTGAATAAAGCGATGGGATGTTCTATTTTCTGATTTTTCTTTTCCATGCAATAGAGGAAATTTGAGCCTAAAAGTACCCATGAATTTTTCATGTAATTTCTATCTCATAATATGTAAACCGATCAAAATCCATTAAATTTAAAAACAGGTACATGTAAATATTTTGGAGGGAAAAGATGAGAAAATATAATTTTTAATTGTATTTTTGACTTATCTCCTTATAGATTTACTCAAATTTCAAGCGTAGACACTCATTGGATGCAGAATTAAATTCCACATCCAATGAGTACCCAATTATGCATACTTTAACACATTTTTTTAATGTATCTGCAATTTTTATCAATGTGGTTATTCTCAAAAGTATGCATAATGGGTACTCGTTGGATGTGTAATATAATTCCGCATCCAACTAGTGTCTACACTTGAAATTTGAGTAAACCTATAAGGAGATAAGACAAAAATACAGTTAAAAAAGTACTTTTCTTCTTTTCCCTCCAAAATTCATAACTCTTATTTTATTATTTTAGCTATTATTTTATTATTTTTCCTTAGGAGGCCACTTTTAGGCTGAAATTTCCTCTAATAAGGACAACAACTAGAGTATGCTCCGAAGCAAAGGAAAATATGATGAAATCAAGTGTGTAATCTGGACTAATAAGAATAGGAGCGTGAGATAAAGAAAATTTTACTGGATTGAAAGACTTATTTGCTTCCTTAGACCATTTTAATTCACTAAATTTCTTCAACATCTCAGTAATTTGCCTCAAGTGTTCAGCAATATTGGGAAAAAACCTTCTCAAAATTTAATTTTACCATTGAACGACTGAATCTCCTTCTTGCTTCTAGGATATTATAAGCTATGAATCACTTCAATTCTTGAAGGATCTATTCAGATGTTGTCTTTTGAAATGATGTGGCCCATCGATTTTCCTTCCTCTATAGCAAACAAACTCTTTTTAGGATTCAACAATATGTCAAATTTCCTACATCTCTTGGAAAACATAGTGATATCATCAAGATAAATGAACAAAAAGACACCCTTTTCGTTGGCGAAGGCAATGTCCTTAGCTCACTGAAAGGTTGCTCCTGTATTTTTCAATCCAAAAGGAATTTTGGCATACATGAAGGTACCCCATGGTTTTGTAAAGGATGTCTTTTCATGATCAGATGGATGGAATAAAATCTGATTATACCCAGAGTATCCATCCAGTAATGAAATTTTGGAATATCCAACTACCCTTTATAGAAAATGGTCCATGTTTGGCAGTGGGAAATTTCCTTTCAGCCACACTTTATTCAGATTTTTGAAATTTATACACAGCAGATTTATCTAGTATTTTTCCTTACTGGAACTAAGTTAGACATCCAATTTGAGAAGCGAATTGGAACAACAATATCAATAATAAATAACATGTTTACCTCTTTTTGAATGGATGGCAGCAACTTGGGAGACATTCTACTCAATTTCTAGCGGAAACGCTTTTGATCTAGTTTCAAAGGAATAATATGTTGAAATATACTCTTATCATAAATTTTCAGATCATAATACTCCCATGCAAAAACATCAAGAAAATGATACATGAGTGATGCATATTTACCTTTCATCTCTGGGCTCAAGGATTTTGAAATCTTGACTATCTTGGGCTTTTCAGGAGTGCCAAGATTAAGATCTTCCACTCCTACTTCTGTTGGCAACATGGTTGGTTTGCATGCAACATCATCTTGGTTAAAAATCTCCTCCAAAGGCATAAGACCTCTAGGAATGGAGTTGTCTTTCATTTCTTCTACATGAAATTCTTGGTCATTTTCAAAAAATTGGTCATCCATTTGTAAATTCACAAATTCTTCTTCCGTATACAAGAAGTTGTTGATCTGTTTGTCATCTTGAAATACCTTCCAATACTGAACATTAGATGGAACAACAGGGCAATGTTTGAAATTTGTCTCATACTTCTTATTGGGATACAATGGAATTTCAAACATGCTAGCCGAAGTGGCAAGAGAATCAACAATAACATTGTTGTCCCTTGGGATCAATGACAAAGTATACTTGGTGAAGGTCTTGAGGATATCTAGTACTGCATTTCAGTGAGCTCGCATCCTATGATGCTTGGCCTGGTATTCCCCTTTGAATTTATTTATTACCAATTCGAAGTCACCATAACTTCTTGAGAATTTTCAAGCCAACTATCAAAGCCTCATATTCTGCTTCATTGTTCAAACAATCGAATGCTAACTTGTAAGAGGACATTAAAACATTAGGAGGAATGTTAAGAAACATATTTATAGGGCTGTGAATCCACACTTCAATTCCAACCCCTTCCTTACCCCAGGCTCCATCGAAGTCCATGGTCAACAAACCAATTTCTTCATCAGAACGTTGCAAATCAGATGGATGAACTTTACTTGTTGTTTGAGAAAGGTCCGTGCTACCAAAAAGTTATGTGTATTTCACTGTTTCATATCTTTTTTGGGCTGATGCGGTTGGTTCCAAACCACTTGGAATATTTCCTTTATTTCTGCATTTGCAATTTCTAAAACGGAATTTGAAAACTTAGAAATTTCTGTCTTTTCTTTAATCAAACTTTCTGAAGATGTTGAACATTGATCATTGAATAAGATAAGAGACTCTAAATACGTGTGAAAAACATGAATGGGGTGATTATTAGGCTTTTCTCTGCTACTAATCATGTATTTCATTTTAATTTCTTGGTATAGTTTTCTGAGTTGATCAAAGACCGGTATGGTAGCATATGAAAATTCATGCTGCAAGGTACCTCTAAGTTTCACTCCCCATGACCGGGAGAGAAAAATTCCATATCTGGGAGGGATATCAATCACAACAAGATCCATGAGGACATTCTTGGTTGGGATTTTCTCTAAATACACCACTAGATCTTTAATGAGGCCAATACATTTCACTCTGCCTTAATCAAATGAATAAAGGTCATGGTAAGGTATTGTGATATCTAGGCCTAATCTGTCCATGATGGCTTTAGGCATAAGGTTATGAGACGCTTTGGAATCAAGCATGGCTTTAAAGAGGATAAAATCATGGTTTTTGAGGCTAATATAGAACAGAGGGACCTCACTATCTTCTAAATCACCATAAAAAATAGGACCAAATAAAAGTTATGGGTGCTCATCACTTACATTAACCATATCAGAAATATGATCTACCCTAAGAAACTTAGCAACTTGAAACTTATAGTGGTCATTCTTTACTATTTCAGTTAAAGGAATGGATACTTTCAGCTTAGAGATTTAATTTTCAAGACTAAAAAGGGAAGAATGTTTTTCTACCTCTTTAGATGATGCATATTTCTTCAATAGTTGATCTTTGTGTGGAATTTCCCTCTTCTATCCTCCATATTGGACTTGTTCATATTTTTTCTGACTACTGGTAGAAACCTCATTTCCTTTTGTAGGACCAAGAATAGCAGGCCTTTTGTCTTTCCTTTGATTTGAAGTATTCGTCTCTTTATGACGAGTATCAGTTTGAGAATTCTGTTTTTTCTGATTGGAGATGATAGGAAAATTCCTATTCCTCAAACAATACTACCTCTGTACTTGACTAAGAGCATTCTGATATCCCCTTTGGTAATATTTTGTCCGTACTAATAGTATATAATCATTTGACAAGACATATTGTTGATTGTCCGGTGCATTAATTTTTGTAGAATACTGATCTTCTTCAGGGAGGAAAATAGGTTGATGGTTTTCCTCAAATAAATGATTCTCGCAAAAAAATTCTTCTTCATCTTCTTCATCAGGACCTTCAGTGTAGTTTTGTTAAAATGGAGTGTGAATTTGCTGCTAACTTTTTGGATCTTGACCCCTTTGTTCCCTTTTCTTGATGATGTATTGAGGCTGCTGATTTTGACCCCTGAAATTGGGATTTCTAAAGGAGCTTTCAACTTGTCTATCAACGATGGAAATTTTTTCCATCATATTCTCCATGGTTTTGATCAAGGTGTCGGGCTTGCACTAAGATGAAGTAGATGTTTCTTCCTTGATAGTGACCCTTTTATCTGGCTTGATTTTTTACTTTTTGATAATAAAACTAGCTTCCTTGCTCATTGCATTAATTTTTATTTATTCAAGGGTTTGATTTCTTTCCCTTAGCTGGTAAGCCATGTTAGGATTGAAACCATCAGGGTAGTGAAGTAAAGCAAAACCTGGAGGAGGCTTGATATTTTCAGGGATAGAATCATAAATCTTATTGAATCTAGATGTAAAATATTGTACAGACTCACTGTGATTCCTTTACAAGGTGTTATATTCAGCTAGGATTTGCAATAGATTCTTCTTCTCCTCCCTTTTTTTCATGAAAAAGTCAAGCAATTGCTATGAATTAGCTAATGAACCAACTATGAGACAGCGGAACCATTTTTTAACCTATCCTGAGAAAATTTGTGCTATGATGCACATATTGGCGTCATCCTTGTAAATCTCTTCAAGATCTATGAAATCAACCACTTTTACAATGTGTTGATAAGCAGTAACCTCTGATGTTCCATAAAAAAAGGGGAAATCTTTGACCATAATTCTGAGTTAGTGCAGTGAGTTATTGGGCTAAGATCAATGGAGCACAACTGGCCATGATTAACGGAGGAGGTTGTAAAGGCATTGATGGAGTGAAAACTTGTAGAGGTAATGATGGAATGAAAGTAATATATGATGTTGTCGCTGTGTGAGAAGGTGTAGTAATAGGTGGTGAAGCAAAAGCCTGTTGTTTGTATTGGAAATAAGCTCTTTTTGAAGTTTCTTAAAACTTGTCCACCAAACCCTTAAGTTTGTATAAATTATACCGAACTTCACTATCAAATTATAATAACAAGACTCAGAAAATGGTACAAAATTTTCAAAATAAAAAAGATCAAAGAAAATTTCTGAAATAAAAGTTTCAGACTTGGACCTAAACAAAGATGTTTCAAATTCAAGCTTATAGGACAAATCTTCTGAAGCAAATCTCACAGGCAAGGAGTTTTATTTCACAAGTGGAGGAATAAATCTTCCAACTTTCTGAGACTTAGTATTTTTGTTTCTTAAAACACTCTCAGGGTCATTGACAATTGGTGAGGGATATGGGTTGGGATTTGACCTAGTGTGCCTTTTGGGAGCTATATTTTCTTGAAAATTGGTACTTTGGCTCGAATTTACAGAATCAACCTTCTTTGAATGTCAGAAATTTTCACCCACAAGTCTAAATTTTAGTGCACTAAATATATTTTCCCAGGGAAAGTTTTACAATCGCTCCCCGACAACGGTGCCAAAAATGTTATCACTCCCCCCTGCTTCCCAAGCCTGAGAATGGAGCTGAAGGAAGGTAACCAAAAACCATCCTTTAGGTCAAGTAGCTAGCCCTACCAAGACCAGAGATGGATCTCCCAATGTCACTTTAAAGTAAAAGATATGATTGGATATATATTTTTAGGATATTTATGATGCTCAATTGATTAGGGTTTTTGTCTGTTTGGAGTTTTGCTGGATATGAATGATAGTTAGGAAACTAGGTCTAGGGTTTTGGAATGATTTCAAAGGTTTAGTTGCAGAGGTAAGGGTGAGGCTAGAAGCATGATTAATTTGTGATTTTGTATAAAGTGAACTAAGAGGGAGTAAGAATGAGCATTAAACTGAATTCATTCATAAGAAGAAAAGAGACAATTTCATGTAAATCTTATGAAAAACAGAGCATGGAATGCATGTTTTCTGTCAATAAAATAATAAGACTTAGCATAAAGAAACATATGTGTTAAATATGGATAAAATAACATTGAAAATCATGAGTTTACAGGGAAAAAAAAATTCGTAGAGGCATACCACTGGACTCTCAACATTACACCTGCAACAATGTCTTTGATTTCATTGACAAAAGCTTGTATAATAACTCCACTGCAAATAACAACTATCCAACCTCTAAATATAGTTGTGGTGGAGTAATTATAGAAAATAGATTCCATGACACCTCATAGGGTCAAAATCCTATCCAAAAATTATCATAATTACATTGTATGAGTCACTTCCTAGAATCTAGGGAAGTTAGAAACTTATCCCTAAAATTTAGCTAAGGATTAGGAGTGAGTGTCTCCTCAATTAAATTACATGTTTGCTCATCATAGAAGAAAAAAAAACTCAAAAAAATCAATTGCCACCTTATGGGACAACTAGCATCGAATTTATGGAGTTTTCTGGGCAAGACAGTTGTCTGAAAGGAATCCTATGTAGAAACGTCGCGCCTGTAGTAGAAACGTCCCGCCAGTTTTGCAGAAGGGTCACGCTTGTTAATGACTTTTTTTGACCCACTTACGAGCATCCAAATCCAAATCTGAAAGTTGTGATGACTAGCTTTGTGAGTCTAGTTTCCATAACACTTTTAATTTTTGGAAAACTGCCACAGGACGACCTCCAAAATTTATTTTTCCTAAGTTCACTCCAGAAGCGCCGCGCCTGCTCCAAAATAGTGGCATAAGCATAGAAATGAGGTGGTTTGTTGCATTTTTCTTCAAAATCAGAGCCTATAATGGAAAATAAACTCCAAATATGGAATTTAATCATCAATATGCACCCATCCATGCAAGAAAAACTTCATTTAGATGCTCTGAGAGAAATCGTTGCGCCTCATCGCGATGCTTCTGAGGAGACTAATTTTCCATATTTGTGCAAAAATCACCAAAAATGAAAAAAGTGCTCAAAATTGAACAAAGTTGGTTCTATAACACCTGTGGAGGATGGGATAAACAACCATGGATGATTCAGCAAGAAGGTCTATGTTTTCTTTCTCCTTGAGCTTCATTTGAGCCTCTTTAAGCTTCTTTTTCACTTGATTGAGCCTGATTTGTGAAATTGTGTTCCTGGTGCAATAATGATTGGCCATATGTCTCTAGAGATTATTTTTATTTTTATATTTCCTCGGAAGCTTCTCAAGGTGTCCATTGATCTTATCAAGCCAATAATTTATGTCTTGATTGATTTCATCAAGAATCAATTCATCAAAAGTCTGCCAACCTGATTTAGGAGCTAATGATTCTCTTTCTCTCTAAAGCACCTTTTTGAGGCCTATTTTCCTTGGTCTTCTTCTTTTTATTCCAACCTCTGCATCATCCAGCTGATCATCATCTGCAATCTCTTTTCCCTTGGCTTTATCTACATCAACATGCACCTTAGGTTTTTCTTGAAGGATCAGTTTCACCTTTAACTAAAGGTTTTCTTGCTGTAGGAATGTGATATGATAATTTGCAATTGATAAAATATCTGTCAGTTACTCTATTGTTTCCTCATATTTATCTTTAATTATTTATTCAAATGACTTATCCTTAGCCTGCTCTCCCATGTCATATTCTAAGGGTGCTTGTTCATCATGGTGTTGCAATGGTGACTCACCATCATGGCTAGGTGGTTGATCCACCTTTTGACTTTGCTTAGGTGTAGTTTCAGGTGTCAATACAGCTCTGATGGTCTTGGGAGAAAAAAACATTCTCTTTCCCTTCTCGTAGGTTTGATTTATCTCAACCATAGGTGCTTTTAAAATCTGATCCTGCCTTCCAGAAGAGCCAACCTCCTTTGGTTTTACTGATGTTGTGGTATGAACAATGGGTGGAGTAGTAGTAGGTTCTGAGGCTACTTTCTCCATGAAAATTTCTCAGGTCATGTTGTTTTTTGAGAGCTGGTATATAACAATCATCTTAAGCAAACAATGGTGAAACATTCTGGGATGAGGATTTCTACCTTTTCTTTGTACTTTTTCTGCCATGTTGACCAAACTCTTGAATAGATAATTTGACAAATTGAGAGATTTGGTAGCTATGAAATGCATTAGCAAGCTAACATGGTATTGGTACAGTCTTGAAAATCTTCCCTCACCTATAAAATACTTCATGATGAGCTTCATTAATGGGGCATACTTATCAAGTAGATTCCTAAAAGGTAAAACATGTTCAGTTTCATCTCTGAAATGAGGTTTTAGGAACATTTGATAATTTTCTAGGTCAAATTCCATGCCCTTGAACCAAACTTCTCCTTCATTTGGGATCCCTGTTGCTGAAGTGATGGCCTCTGTTGATAGAGAATTCAATTATTGCAATGGTGGCCTTGTTTCTATTGAATTTTGTGGAAAAAAGGGTAGTCAATGGTGCATGACATCCTACCTCCATGATATTTTCAAAAAATCTCATACAACCAATGTTTTCAAAGCATGTCTTGGCATATGGGGAAGCATTAAGTTCTTGCAATATGGATGGCTCAAATATTGAGTGATGACCTCCCTTGTGAACTTTTTTTTTAGTCTCCATGGTAGTTTTGAAGAATATGAAGCCCTCCTAGATGAAATTAGTGGATGGAGATGATGAATTTGGGAAAAAAGTGGATATGGATAGGGCAGGTCTAGGAGTTGTGATGAGGAATATGGAGGTTGAGGAAAATTACCAAAAAAATTGATACAATAGGGTAATGTTTTAGCTCAAGAATACATGTGGAATCACTTGAAATGGGTATGGGAAAGCGGGCCAGAATAGGAAAAAACAGAGATTTTCTAGTTTTGTTGTGAAAGTGTAGCGAGAAGTTAGTGTTTTGATGAAAGTAGGGTAAAGGGAAATGTGAGTGGTAGGGTGTGTTGGGGTAGGGTTTGTGAAGAGTTTGTGAAGGATGAGTGAAGGTTTATATGGTGGTGAAAAAGGTCTCCAATGGCCTAAATCAATCAAGGAAGGAGAAACCCTATAATGGAGGAGAGAAAAACCCTAAGGATAGAAAATACTTATATAAAGTGATGAATTAACTTGAAGAATGCTTTGGAAGAGTCCACTTACTATGTAGGAGGCCAGAGGAGGTTTTCAAAGTTGTTTTGAAGCTTGAGAATTTTACTTGGAGGTCAAATTCCAAAAACTTAGTAGACTTTTGCAAGAACGTAGTGTTGCCCAAAAGCATAGTGCCAATGCTCAGAAGCATTGGGCTGACCTCAAAAATGTCGCAGAATTGATTTCTTTGAAAAATTTGATAGTTTTCTTCCACCTTTGGAAATGGTAAGGTACTCTGAAGGTAATAAATACACTTTATCGAGCAAGAGGAGGTAAAATGAGTGCAATAAATCACTTTTTTCCTTTTTATAACATCAATAAAAACACATTTTTTGTTACTTAGTGAAAGCATGACCCTTTTGAAAAACACTTTTATTTTTGAATGATTTGACAATGAAACAAGCTTTTGAAGACAAATTGTATCTTTTTTATTCACCTACCTAAGCTAAATCCCCTTTAAAGATGGCTTTGTATGATGGAAATGAATGACTCTTATTTTTTCCTTTTTAGTGACAGATTTTGGACTTTTATGGTGGCGAAATAAAAGACACCTAGACATTGACCTAGGTGAAAAAATAATGACTTGACCTAAGACTCTAAATGAGTATGAAGGACATGACACATGAAATGACAATGACCATGCATAAACTGATATGCGTAGCCTTAAAAAACGTAGACATATCCAATGATCAAAATTTTATTTGAAAATTGAATTGGAAATGTAAAATTTTGACCTAGAACAACAACTAGACAAATTTGAAAGAGTACATATTGATCACTGAATATTTGACACCAACAAGCACCAAATTCCTTTGGTCGCTACTATTCTAAAACAAACATTGTTGGGCGCAACACAAATTGGCCTAAATTTTTGCAAAGTATTTTCATTTTTTGGATCAAAGCGTGCAGTGGAACATGCAACAGAGCATGAAGTGGACTGAGCAGCGGAATATTTTAATATACTGCGTGGTAGTGAGGGGATTTTGGGTTGGTGAAAGCCCTATCTTTGTGTAAAAGCACACAATTTTGTTATGGGTTTTGGGCTATATTTATTGTCTTATGGGGTCCATGGTATTTGGACCATGGCATTGTAGTGATGTACCTCCTCAATGAATTGTATATAAAGAGAATAAATGTAGATTTGAGGAGACAGGATGTATGGATGATATGGTGTGCTAGTATTTTATCTTTGTAATATGTAATTATTAGTAAGGGTGAGGCTCTGCAACTGAGTGTGTAGAGGCCTAATTCTGCAGCTGAGTGCACAGATAACTTATAGCTTAGTGTGCGAGTCAAATATTGGTTGTATTCAAAGATTGATTATATAAAGAAACAATTGATGTTCTTATGTTTTTTTTTGTGTATATCTGTTATCTATTATAGCGAAGCTGTTGTTTTATTTTCATTTTACTTTAGCACTGTGATGGGTTATGTTTAAGTGTAATGGGGCGAATTAATCTATGGTTTTATACATCGAAGTAGTTTATGAAGGTTAAAGGTAATAAAACATAATAATACCACATCCCCACGTGTTGGCAATATGATGCTGAGTGTGTCCTTGATGGCAACCCACTTGATGAAGATGATGGCAACCTACTTAATGAATTTTTTCTTGATGAGCTTGTGAATGATATACATCTGATGTATCTCCAATCAGTATAGAAGGTGCAGAAGAAAGAATTTCTAGAATGGGCCATAACAGTGATGAAAAGTGTATGTCACAAGGCATATGCGAGTTTGTCTAGGGGAAGTCGCGTATGCACGCGGGGAAATAACGTTCCAAGTCGCGTATGCTCAATTGGGCTCTAAACATGTAAAACCAGGGGTTACTACCATGGTATTGACCCATTGTATTGAGCGCTGGATTGTCTAGTTGATCCCTTTCAGGAATACCATCGGAAGTGATGTGGTTTTGACTCATGGTATTGATGAAGGCCAAATCTATATAAGGAGAAGAAAATCATTGTGCATGGGTGTGCAAGTGTCCGGGCTTTAATGAATACTTCACTCTGAAGTATATCTGCATAGTTGAACTCTGCTCTTAATTGATAGATCTGAATCTATGATGCATCTATGAACATGGTGAAGGTAAAAGATCTCTAGATCTAGAAATGGTGAATCTCTTGGATGATATGAAAAGAAGTGATGAAGGCCTGGCGCAAATATGTTGAAGAACTTGAATAAATCTGGGTAAGTTCATAGATCTGATCTGTTGTGCAAAGTTTATCTTTTATAGATCTATACGCAGGTTCAGTTCATGAAAAGCGCGTGTATACGCGGATCTGTTTCAACAAAGTCGTGTATGGACAGTTAGGGTTATTTTGGTAAATGCACAGATGTATACGCAGGTTAAATTCATCAAAAGCGCGTATATACGCGGGTCTGATTAAATAAAAGCGTGTATGATATTTGATCTTATGGTTGCTCAAGGTTGAAAGTGTTTCTGCATATTTATTCTGAAGTTTGGGTTATCTCTGATATTTTGGTTACAGTGGTTTCACTGTTCTGTTTGATGCATTGGGTAAAGGTTGTTTATTGACAAGTAAAGGGTTGTGTTGGAGCTATTTGATCTGGTTTGAAAATTGATGAAACATGGTCTGCAGTGGATCTGAGGGTTGAAACCTTCAGTCTGAAAGTAGAAGCTTTCTAGAGGCTGGTGCTAATATCAGGGGGTAGTAGCTCCCTTCCAGGTGAGGCTGGTAAACGAGAGCAGGGGGTTGTTGCTCCCTTCCAGGAGAGGCTGGTAAACGAGAGAAGGTTGTAGCCTTCTGCAGGTGGGTGCCTGCGTACTGGTATGAGTCTGCACCAGTACATGTTGAAAGAAGTTTTCTTAATAATAAAAATGGAAGACTGAGACGATGACAACGGTGGTTTTCTCCCGAATTGGGTTTCCACCTAAAAATCACGGTGTTAATGTGTGGTTGCTTATGTGTGATGATTATTCTATTCTTCCTGCACTTTTTTAATATTTTCTAAATATCTGATGAATGAGTAATGCAATGATCTAAGTCAAGAACTAAATGCATAATTAGATCACTGGATATACGCGAGTTCTGTAAAGGATATCTGCGTATATACGCGGGTTTTCTTCAGGAAAGTAGCGTATGGTTTTTAAGAAAGAAATATCAAATTTTTATTGTCTGCACTAAATACTGATTCACCCCCCCCTCTTAGTATTTTTTCCAACAATTGGTATCAGAGGAGGTCCTTCTGAAAAGGCTTAACTGCTAGAAGGAAGATCAAGCAAGATGAGCAATCAAGATGGAACGACATCTATCAAGCCTCCACTCTTTAATGGAAGCAATTTAATCTTTTGGAAAATAAGGATGAGATCCTATCTTCAGTCTATGGGAGTAGATGTATGGGCCATTGTTGAACAAGGATATCAATATCCAGCTGCAATACCAATAGATCTGACTGAAAAGAAGAATTATGAAATAAATGCAAAGGCAGTCAATGCTCTAATGAGAAGTCTAACTGAATCAGAATTTGTCAAAGTTATGCAGCTGAATACAACAAAGGAGATATGGGACAAAATCATTCTAAGTTATGAAGGTGATGCAAAGGTAAAAAGTGAAAAACTTCAAACTTTCAGAATTGAATATGAAAATTTAAAAATGCATAGTGATGAGAATATTTCCAGTTTCTTTTAACGTCTTGATGATGTTGTAAATCGTATGAGAAATCTGGGAGAAACAATCACGGAATCTATTTTGGTTGAGAAAATCTTAAGATCGCTAACGGAAAAATTTGAATCAAAAGTCTCTGCTCTTGAAGAAAAACAGGATCTCCAAACTCTTACTATGGCGCAACTTCATGGCATATTGACTGCATATGAAATGAGGAGAGGAGGACCATCTGAAGTCAAAGAAGTTGTTTTTAAAGCTTCTACAAAAGGAAAAGAAGTTCAAAAACTAGAAGGATCAGGATATATCTCAGAAGAAGATGAGGCAAACTTTGTGAGAAGACTCCAACTAGGAACCGAAAGATTTAAAGGTAAGCTTCCTTTCAAATGTTTTGATTGTGGAAGAGTTTGTCATTATGCTGCAAAGTGTCCTTATAAAGAAACATCTGCTAAAGGGAAAGAAGTAGCAAGAAGGAATAAGAACCGATCTAGAACTAAGAAAAGTTACTATACAAATGAAGACAGTTGATGGGTTATCTGATAGTGAGGAAGAATGTGAACAAGATCTTAGACTTCTCAGGGCATTTGAAAATAATTCTAGAGACGACAAGGATGCTTTTATGGATGCTCTAGATGACAATGATTTTCTTTATCGAAACAATCAACTCAAAATATGCTTGGAAGAAAGTAAAACAATCATAGAGACTTTGAAAAGGCAGAATGAAGAAGCGAAGAAACACAATGAAAAATTAGAATGTGAAGTAGTAAGTCTAAGAAAAGAACTTGAGAAAGTAAAGACTCTGAATCTTAGATTTTCTAAAGGATATGAAACCTTAGATGAGATTATCAAGGTTCAACATTCTCCTCTTATTAAGACAGGTCTTGGATATACCGGAGAATCTTCTCAGGCTTCAGCACCAAATTATCTAAAAGCAGCTACAACTGGTTTACCACATTCAGCCACTCAGCAAGGGAATAAATAATCTTTACAGGTAAAGCATGATCATCACAATTCAAGGAACACTAATAGGGATATCTCTCAAAGAAGCAAAAACCAACAGGTAAATTCAAATAGAAGATTTCATGATCGCAGAAATTTCTACTTCAATGGACAATGTTTCTCATGTCACAATTTTGGTCATAAAGCTGTTCAATGTGTTGCATATAAAACCATCATGATAAGAGAAGCAAGAAACAAAAGGATGGATATTGAACCAAAGAATAACACCTATAACAACTTTTCTCCTCTTCAAAATGAAGTTGAATGTGCTTATTGCAATAACTTTGGCCATGAAGAATCTGAATGCAGGAGCAAAGTCCAGCCAAAACAACATTTTCCTTCAAGTTCCAAAGTATGGAAAGAGAAGGAATTAGAGGTTGAAAATTGTGGGATAGCGTTATTTGCAGAAGGTGAAGAAAATCAATGTTACATTGATAGTGGATGCTCAAGACACATGACAGGTGACAAAAGAAAACTTCTTGCATATAATGCTCTAGAAAAAGAAAAGAAAGTTACATTTGGAAATGATACTCCTATTGTAATTAAAGGAAAAGGGTCCGTGTTTCTAAAAGAAAATGTGAAGGCTAATGATGTCATGTATGTGGATGGACTAAGGCATAACCTGTTAAGTGTAAGTCAAATGTGTGATCAAGGAACTGAAGTTGTCTTTAGTTCAAAAGAATGTGTGGTTCGTGATCTTGATACAGGTAAAACTATTATAAAAGGGAAAAAAACTCCAAGCAACCTGTATGTATTAAAGAACTACAAAGATCAATGTTACTTGAGAAAATCTTCAGAAAATTGGCTATGGCATAAAAGGCTGGGACATCTGAGCTTCTCTCAAATCAACAAAGCAAGCAGACTTCAAGTTGTTCGTGGTCTTCCCAGTATTACTCTACCAGAGAGTATCGTATGCAACTCTTTCCAATTCGGTAAGCAGACCAGAGTACAGTTTAATGCCAAAGAAGGATCATCAAGTAAGCCTCTTGAACTCATTCATACTGACATATGTGGACCTATGAGGAAAAGGTCACCACGTGGGGAAGAATACTATATCTTATTTATTGATGATTACTCTAGAATGTGTTGGATCGGGTTCATTAAACACAAAGATGAAGCATTTGAAAAATTTCAGATCTTCAAAGCATTGGTAGAAAATGAATTAGATCTAAAAATCAAGTGTCTTAGATCCAATCGAGGAGGAGAATATACATCAAATGAATTCTTTGAATTTTGTGAACAACATGGCATAAAAAGACAGTTCTCTGTAGCAGGCACTCCACAACAAAATGGCGTAGCATAAAGAATGAATAGAACAATTCAACAAATGGCTAGAGCTATGCTTGATGATTCTGGAACTCCTGACATGTTCTGGGGTGAAGCAGCACATACAGCAGCTAACATTCTCAACAAGGCTCATGTTCGGGTAAATAGTGACAAAACTCCATATGAACTCGGGTATGGTAATTCTCCATCTGTGAAGCATTTTAGAGTTTTTGGAAGTAAATGCTTTATCAAAAATAATGATGAAAAGCTTGGCAAGTTTGAACCTAGATCAGATGAAGGGATATTTCTTGGTTACTCATCTTCAAGCAAAGCATAAAAATGTTACAATAAAAGGCTTCGAAAGATTGTTGAATGTATTGATGTTGTTATTGATGAGTCTCCTGCAGCTCCTAAAGAAGAAAAACAAACAACAGAAGAAGATGATGGTGACTTTTTTCCTTCTACATCAAATAGAAATGATATAGATAGTGGATCCAATGAAGAACCTGAAGATGATTTATCTAAAAAGGCTCCATCCAGATATGTTCAAAAGAATCATCCTGAATCTCAAATTTTGGGAGACAAGGAATCAGGTGTACAAACAAGGAGGACTCTTGTGGGATCTTCTAGCTATCTTGCATTTTTATCCACAATTGAACCACACAATGTCAATCAAGCTAGCAAAGATGGATGTTGGATTCAAGCCATGAATGAAGAGCTTGATCAAATTGAAAAAAATCAAACATGGGAATTGGTACCAAGACCACATGATAAAAACATCATTGGAACTAAATGGATATTCAAGAAAAAATTAAATGAGAATGGGGATGTTATAAGAAACAAAGCTAGACTGGTTTGCAAGGGGTATACTCAACAAGAAGGTATAGACTTTGAAGAAACTTTTGCTCCTGTAGCTAGACTTGAAGCCATAAGAATGTTTCTTGCTTTTTCAAGTTTTCAACAAATCAAAGTTTATCAAATGGATGTTAAATCTGCTTTTCTCAATGGTAATCTAGAAGAAGAAGTGTATATAGAACAACCGGAAGGATTCATTTTGGGAAATGATGAAAATCTTGTTTGTAAACTTAAAAAGGCTCTATATGGTCTCAAACAAGCTCCAAGGGCATGGTATTATCGTCTTGACAAATATCTTCATCAACAAGGATTTTCAAAGGGGTCTGCTGATAACAACTTATACACAAAAGTTGAAAATGATAAACTATTGATTGTGGTTGTATATGTTGATGATATCATTTTTGGGAGTAACGAAGAATCTTTGAGTCAAAAATTTGCTTCTGTCATGCAGCAAGAATTTGAAATGTCTTTACTTGGGGAACTAACATTCTTTCTCGGCTTGCAAGTGCATCAAACTGCAGATGGTATATTCCTATCACAAGCAAAATATCTTAAGCAAATTCTGAAGAAGTATGGCATGGAAGAATGCAAACCCGTAAGTACACCAATGATAACCGGATGCAATCTCAGTTCTCATGATGATTCTCCCACGGTGAATCAACCAGAATACAGATCAATGATAGGAAGTCTACTTTATCTCACTGGGACTAGACCAGACATTATGCATGCAGTTGGGATTGTTGGACGATTCCAAGATAATCCAAAAGAGTCTCACCTTCAGGCTGTCAAAAGAATATTCAAATATCTACAAGGAACTCAAGACTTTGGACTATGGTATCCAAAGAATGCTGATCTTACTCTTCATGCTTACACTGATGCAGATTGGGCTGGAAATTTTGATGATCGGAAAAGCACTAGTGGTGGTGCATTCTATATGGGACCCCGGTTAGTATCTTGGTTCAGCAAGAAGCAAAATTATATTGCCTTATCTACAGCAGAAGCAGAATATGTGGCTGCCGCATCTTGTTGCACTCAACTCCTTTGGATGATGCAAACCTTACAAGATTTTCAAATCAAATGTACATCTCCTATCTCCATTATGTGTGATAACACAAGTGCCATCAGTGTCTCAAAGAATCCGGTTATGCATTCGAAGACCAAGCACATTCCCATCAAGTATCACTTCTTACATGAACAAGTGCTTGAACAAAAGGTGAAGTTGGAGTATGTTCCCTCCAAAGAACAAGTTGCTGATATCTTTACCAAACCTCTGCCCAGGGAAGCATTCAAATATCTAAGACAGAAGCTGGGAGTAGTCTCTACCAGTCAGAAGAACAAATCTGCCTAAATTTAGAAGATTAAATTGGATACGTGGGTTTCCTGAACGGAATTCGCGTATATACGCGAGTTCATACACAGAAAACCGCGTATGGTTGGTTGCTGACAAATTTTTGGGGTCAGCATTTCTCAACATAGCTGCAGTACTATTTGGTATCTCTTATGATGCTTCAGCTCTTATATTTTTGTTTCTTTCTCTGATATTGGGTGAATATGCCTTGATTATTTGCTGTTGAAAGTGTTCAGAATGCACAAGATAAGGGGGAGTTTTGGTCACTTGGAAAGGATGCATTGGTTGTATAGTTTCAGGGGGAGCATTAGCCTTGCTGAGTATAATGCATTGTTGGCATTATGATGATTCTGAAATATGATCTCTCTTGAGGTCCTTCCGGTATTGGTCATGAAAAGTCATATTTGTAATTTGATGAAAAGGTCATGTTGAGACCTATGATGTAAAATTGTAATATTCAGTCATGTAAGGACTTGTTCAAATTTGTAAACCCACTTGGTTGGGTATTTGAGTCAAAATATGTAAACCCACTTGGTTGGGTACTTGAGTCTCATATGTAAATCCACTTGGTTGGATCTTTGATGTAAGTATGAGTCCTTGGTGATAGGAAAGTCATAGAGTCATGTATTTCATTGAAAAATATGTTTGAATATTCAACATGAACTTAGGGGGAGCATGGTAACTTCAGTGCACATCAGATCTACAGCGCTCTTCTATCTACATGAGGAGAAAAAACCTTGTGTTGGTTTTGATTCGCCCTTTGCCCTTGATGTCAAAGGGGGAGAGTGACATGGTGTTTGAATAAGGGGAAAGAGTGTCGTGGTTGTTGTATAATGATTATAATCAATGTATCTATCTGTTCTGGTGCTCAAACTCCATCGTGGTTGCCATCAAGTCCAAAGGGGGAGATTGTTGGAAATATGATGCTGAGTGTTGTCCTTGATGGCAACCCACTTGATGAAGATGATGGAAACCTACTTAATGAAGTTTTTCTTGATGAGCTTGTGAATGAGATACATCTGATGTATCTCCAATCAGTATAGAAGGTGCAGAAGAAAGAATTTCCAGAATGGGCCATAACAGTGATGAAAAGTGTATGTCACAAGGCATACGCGAGTTTGTCCAGGGGAAGTTGCGTATGCACGCGGGAAATAACGTTCCAAGTCGCGTATGCTCAATTGGGCTCTAAACATGTAAAACCAGGGGTTACTACCATGGTATTGACCCATTTTATTGAGCGATGGATTGTCTAGCTGATCCCGTCTAGGAATACCATCGAAAGTGATGTGGTTTTGAATCATGGTATTGATGAAGGCCAAATCTATATAAGGAGAATAAAATCATTGTGCATGGGTGTGCAAGTGTCGAGGCTTTAATGAATACTTCACTCTGAAGTATATCTGCATAGTTGAACTCTGCTCTTAATTGATAGATCTGAATCTATGATGCATCTATGAACATGGTTAAGGTAAAAGATCTCTAGATCTAGAAATGGTGAATCTCTTGGATGATCTGAAAAGAAGTGATGAAGGCCTAGCGCAAATCTGCTGAAGAACTTGAAGAAATCTGGGTAAGTTCATAGATCTGATATATTGTGCAAAGTTTATCTTTTATAGATCTATACGCAGGTTCAGTTTGTGAAAAGAGCGTGTATATGCGGATTTGTTTCAACAAAGTCACGTATGGATAGTTAGGGTTATTTTGGTAAATGCACAGATGTATACGCTAGTTAAATTCATCAAAAACGCGTATATACGCGAGTCTGATTAAATAAAAGCGCGTATGATATCTGATCTTATGGTTGCTCAAGGTTGAAAGTGTTTCTGCATATTTATTCTGAAGTCTGGGTTATCTCTGATATTCTGGTTATAGTGGTTTCACTGTTCTGTTTGATGCATTGGGCAAAGATTGTTTATTGACAAGTAAAGGGTTGTGTTGGAGCTGTTTGATCTGGTTTGAAAATTGATGAAACATGGTCTGCAATGGATCTAAGGGTTGAAACCTTCAGTCTAAAAGTAGAAGCTTTCTATAGGCTGGTGCTAATATCAGGGGGTAGTAGCTCCCTTCCAGATGAGGCTGGTAAACGAGAGCAGGGGGTTGTTGCTCCCTTCCAGGAGAGGCTGGTAAACGAGAGAAGGTTGTAGCCTTCTGCAGGTGGGTGCCTACGTACTGGTATGAGTCTGCACCAGTACATGTTGTAAGAAGTTTTCTTAATAATAAAAATTGAAGACTAAGACGACGACAACGATGGTTTTCTCCCGAATTGGGTTTCCACCTAAAAATCCTGGTGTTCATGTGTGGTTTCTTATGTGTGATGATTATTCTGTTCTTCCTGCACTTTTTTACTGTTTTCTAAATATCTGATGAATGAGTAATGCAATGATCTAAGTCAAGAACTAAATGCATAATTATATCACTGGATATATGCGAGTTCTGTAAAGGATATCCGCGTATATACGCGGGTTTGCTTCAGGAAAATAGTGTATGGTTTTTAAGAAAGAAATATCAAAGTTTTATTGTTTGCACTAAATATTGATTCACCCTCCCCTCTCATTATTTTTCCCAACACCATGTCCCTCGAGGTTGTAAAAACCTTGTTCTGCGTCCTCCCAGAGTCACTTTGGGTGAGACTGTGATCTTCTTGTAAGTCGTTGCCAAAAGGTCGAGTGATCAAGGGTTTTTTTGGTGCAATCTAGTTTGAACCTGGGATAGCCCAAATCAAGCCAAAAAATGGTTTCTTTTCTAGGACTAAGATATGTTTTAGGGATAGGTCGCTGTGGCACCCGTCAAAGAAGGAAATTCAAGATTGGATAGTCCTAAAAGAGCGATAATTTGTAGATCAAGTAAAAAGAAACCCTAATTTGACATCTGAAGCTTGGTTATAGAAGTATATTTTCATAGATAAACAAAATTTTCTTTGATTCCTTTCTTATTGAGTTGTATGAGTGGATATCAAGTTTGAATGAAAGAATAGAATTTTTTAAGAATGATGAACCTACAAAATGTACTCTTGAATTGATACAACGAATCAAGAGCACTAACAACATGATTTCAAGGGATGTCAATTTTTGGATTGATAGTATCTTAAGAGGATTCATTATTGAGTTTGCAGTAGAATCGAATGTGTCCTAGAGCGAATTAGAACAAATATTATTCAAAGGACTACGAGGTAAGTATCTTAAATATTTGAAGGTGTGGATTAAGATGCTTCTGTGTGAAAATGGAGGTTTACGGATGCAATCATATTGCTAGTTTACTTATGTTTGGAGGAAGAAAAAGTAAATATGAGCCAGATACCAGAGAAACATGAAGTGGAAAGAGATATAGAGTAGACACTAGGAAGAAATATCATGGAAAAGACCTAAAGACCTTTGTAGAAACTTATTATAGTCCTATTTTGAGTGAACCTAAAAATGAAAGAGAATATAACCCCTAAGTAACTTCACAGTATTCCCCCTTCCAGCCCGAGAGTTTGCCGAATCTAGAATCCCATAATAGTGAGGGTGTTGGTGGCTTACCTGCTCCCCCTAACCCTTCTACCCCCCATCCCCCTCCCCCTCCCCCCCCAAGAAGAGGCATCACTGATGATATCAAGCTACTTATTTTCATAGGAACTGGATCAGAGGATCCATAACAGTTTTTGTTTTTATGCAAAGCTATATGGATAGTAGAGAAGGTAAATGATGAGAATATAAAAAAGGCACATCTCATTATGATACTACACGATAAATCATTGACATAGTATATGAAGTATTCAACCAATCAAAACATAACATTTGTAGACATTAAAGCAGCACTGGTAGGAGAGTTTAGAAAGAGAAATCTCAATCGCAGTCCATTATCAACCTGAAAGAAATCAAACATAAGCCTACTGAGTCTGTTTGGGAGTTCGATCACAGATTTAATTTTCTATTAGATAAGGTGAGATTAGACATAGCTCCACAACAACATCAAGAATAGTTCATAGTTGCGCTGGTACTGCATATTAGATTGCCATAAATGCAACATAAGATAAGAAGTCAAGCTAAAGCTCTAAAGATTGCGATGAATTTGTAAGCTTCGCCTATAGGAGATACTAATGAAGGTATGAAGTAGATTCAAAATTAGTTGGAGAACCTAACCATACAGATACAAGACATCAAGAAAGGTAAATAATTTAGAGAAGAATAATGGTGTACAATGTTCAGAACAGAGGGCCATTCTAGAGAGTAGTGCCTTGTCTTTCGAGATTACATGGCTAGTGGGGAAAAAAATCCCTTGAACATAGGATCTAGCCTGTGGCGCGAAATATGCAGGACCAGAGGTAAACATTGCTTAGAGGGAATGCTACCTATTGCAAAACATGTACATAATGCAAACAATCTGTTTTGAAAATTTTGTAAATCAGTAGGAAATGATGAGAATAATTGTTGAAGTTATGACCTAATGATGGAGCATAGTAATGATTCTTATAGAATGAAATAAGAAGAACATGGATATGAGGACAATGGAAAACGTGATGGTCGAGGAGGCTACCAAGGAATAGGTTGAGATGGTGGGCTAGTAGAGGATGTGGTCATATCATTTTCTACAACTGTGGCTAGTTGGGTCACTTTGCGAGAGACTGTGAAAACCCTACAAGGACATGTAAGTACTATAAATATTTTAATCATGTGATTGAAGAATGTACTATACTTATGCCAAATATGCAAGAAAGGAGGAATCAACAACCAACACTAAAAATTCAAATGATGACTGGTGAAAGGAGGACTAATGAATCGTGGATTAGTATTGTTACTAGAAGTGGAGATGTGATTGGTAGTGACAAGACATATGAAAATAAGAAATTTAAAAATAAAGGTGCATGGGTTAGAAATATTGCGGATAAATTTCCTATTTTTTATATTCAGAAAGAAAAATAAAATGTTTATGGAAGCAAAGTGAAGTTTTATGGATGTTATAGCTTCGACCTCTAGTGCATAGTCAAATCCCGAATAGAGACAACACTGGAACGTATCATCGGCTTCACTGTAGAATAGAGCTTTGATATAGGATCGACCTCTAATGCAAGTCTAGGAGTCATAAAATCAAGTAATTATTTTAATATATTTTCAGCATACTTGTATGAATTTTGTAAGAGTGTTATCACCAATAAAATTTCATTTTTTGATTAGGAAGGTCATTAGGCATAGGTTTTATTGCCTTGGTAAATTAATTCATGAAATTGATAAAAAATTGTGAATGAGTTATAATCCTAAGTTTGAAGAGTCCCACATGTCATGTCATCATGGTAAAATCCTTAAAAATCCATCAAAAATCTCCATGCATTGGTTCAAAATTCGGTTTTAGCCACCTGTCTATTTTTTCCTGAGTCTGCAGCAAAATCAATGGAAAATAGGTTGTTTTCACTACAGACTCACCTAACTAGTCCGTAGCGAATCTTCCAAACTTATAATGGAAAGTGCTACGAACTCATGTTTTTCTGCACTGGTAAGGGAAAGGGTGAGGTGTCAAGTTTTTAGAGGTTAGGGGTTAGTCTGAGGTTACGTGATCAGTTATTTGGAGTCGTGAAACATGTGTAATCATCATTGGTCATTCATCATTTCACTTAACCTCTCTTATTTGTCTTCATCCCTCTCATATTTGAAACTTACCTTTTAAATTTATCCTTGAGAGCTGATGTCTGTCATCTTTCCCTCTTACCTCTGAGTATATTTGTTGTTATCATATTTAGAAAGGTCCATTTTTGTTTGCAATAACCTTGTTGTTCGAATTTATTCTTTGCATGTGTCATACTATCAAGGAGGCTAGTGTTGTGTTAAGAGAGATGGGCATGCATAATAAGACTAATAAAGGGGGCTCGGTGGTTAGGTATGAGCCCATGGATTTAAAATTTCTTAATGAGGATCCTTGCTTTGCAGCAGCCTTCACTAGTGCTGGTTGCATGAGGTTTTGCCAGAAATTACAAGGTTTTCATGCCAAAGTGTCAAAGGAATTTGTAGTGAATTTTGTGGGAACTGCATCAAAGGTGGGTGTGCTGAGCTTCATGGTGTCTCCTGAAATAATTTCCCAAGCTACATAGATTCCAAGGATGGGATACGAGTGGTTTAAAGCCACTAAATTGAAATTAAAGAACTATGATGACTTCATGAAACCTAAACACATTAGAATGGATATGACATCAGGGATCCCAAGGAGTTTCCTTAAACAAAATTACTCCAAACTCCTACTGGTAGTTCAAAAAAACTTCACATGTGAAGGGAGGTTCCATATGATTTATCATTATCACTTCAGACTCTTGCTACATTTCATTGGTAAGCAGCTTTTGGACCTCCCCTTCTTGCTACATTTCACTGGTAAGCGTAGACAAGATGGTAGATAAATTTCAAGCTAGGCCTGAAGGTAGTGAAACTTCAATTTTTCATCATGGATTAATCAAGCTATTTATTTTGGAGGAATTGCAAATTTTAAATAGAGATTGGACCACATTCATGTTTCTTAGTAGTTATGAAGTAGATTCATTAACTCCCAATAAGACACCTAAAAAAAGAGGCAATCCTTCAAGCAAGAATGATAAATCTATAGCTGAAGCAGAGGGTGTACATGAAGAGGAAATGTAGCCCATTGTAGAGCCCATGGAGATTGAAATAGAGCATGCAAAAGAAACAAAGGTGTTGTAATATTCCCAATTAGCCATGATCTAGTTGGAATATTAATTTTTGTTTTGCTGTCTTGTTTTATGAATAACAGGACAATGGAGGTCCATAATTATCCTTAATAATGAATAAATCAATGACAATGTAAGAGGAAAACATCTTGGCAACTTAATTAAGCACCCTTAGGTGTGAAAAGGGGTTGGAACATCTTGACTGGGTCAACTTTTACCAAATCAACAACATTTTCATGGAGGAGTGGCAATCAATGAGGGACAACACAATTTTAGATGGAGACACTTTGCATGGAAGTAGGGTCATAAATGAATGGGGCTTAGGGTTTGGAAGCTCATATATTATAAAAGGAAGAGGATGGCAGCCATATTCATTATGTATTGGTATATGATATTTCTGAATATATGGCATGTTTAGACATATAGCTTTCTTTGGTTGTTTAGCTAAGCTTGCAAGTGCTGTTTAGCATTGGGTGTTCCTGATCAGGAAACCCACCTCTTCCATTGAGAATCTCTTGGAAGAGTCTTGTACTTCACTTCCACTATCAGGCATTTGGCCAAAGCTTCATCTTACGTCTATAACACAGATCCTATTGAGGGTTGAGTTGTTTTCTAGGTTGCAGCAGTGGAGACCATATTTGGGTCACTTCAGTGCTTATTTTCAGTGGAGAAGGGTTACTTTCCATTGGGAGGATAGTAAGGAAGGCCCTTAAGCTTATTTTTAGATCTTGGCATCAGGCCATATATTTATTTCCCCTACAATGTAGTTTCTTTCTAGATCTGTGTTATTTTGAGGGAGGAGTTGCTGGGTGGTTTAAGTACACCATTTGGAGAGGAGCTTTGCTAGAGAAGGGATCAACCTTTCATCTAGGAGATCATTGGAGGAGGCTTCATTATTTATTATATCATATCATCCACACTTTCCAGATCTATATGTTGCAATGGATCTTCAGCCCTAGGGCTTAGATTCCCATCTTGTACATGGTGTATTTCTGAAAACCCTTGAGGGGTTCTTCATTGGAGGTTGTATAGTGCCTAGCTCTATATTAGATCTATATTTTGTGGCATATATCAGCCCATATTATTTTGTATATTCATTTGCTGTAGTAGTTCCTTTTAAAAAATGTTGTAGCAGTCTTCTAGCTCTTTGATATATAGTAGCAACACCTCTTTTGAGGGTTTTTTCCATTAGAGGCTTGTTCTATCATATTGTATATCTAATGGCCCATTTCTTATGCATATTTTGCTGTTGTTATAATGAATGAAAGGTCAACATATTTTCCTCTTGATTTTAAATGATGAATAACACTGCTATTCCAGCATCTTGCACAATATTCCTTCTTTTCCCATTTGGGAATATTACAGTGGTATCAGAGCATAATATTGGCATAGCCTCTGCATCTTGAAAAGCCAATATGTCATCTGAAGAAGGATATCCTCTTACTGATAGAGAGAAGAGGTATCAAAGAAGATGACACCAGAATTTTGACTATACAAATGATAAAGAAGACAAGGGTAAAACCCCTGTATCACGAGGAGAAGATGAGGAGGAGTTTCCTAAGGTTCTTCTCAAAGATATGCAAGACATTTCTAGAGAAATAAAGGAGATGAGGATGGATATATATAAGGAATCCCCTAAAGGATTTCAACATGGTGAATGCTCCAACATTTCTCATCACTGGAGTGATCAACCAGTGCAACGACAATAAGTTTCACAATGATATACAATGCCTACATTCTTAGCAGTGGGAAATGAAGGGTTTCAAGAATAAGAAACTCTTGAAGACTATTTCATGGAGTATGAGTCTCAATCTCAGAGATTCATGGACAAATTGAGTTTTCAAGAATTTTGTCAAATCAAGGACAATAGGAGACCCAGGAATCACAATAGAGGTGGAGGATTAATTCAGAATCATGATCTACACTTCACTATGGGAATATTTTTCCTACTCAACTTTGATGGGTCATCTAAATGCACTTCCAAATCATGGGTAGAGATGCTTGACATCTACTTCCAACTGAAAAAAGTACTGGAGATGGAGGCCATTAAGATAGCAACGTTGTACCTTGAGGGTGAAGCACATGATTGGTGGTTCCATGGCTTGTCTACATTGGGTCATGCCAATGTGACTACATATCCAGAGTTCATAAGGAGGTTTGTGGAGAGGTTTTATAGAAGATATCCTGAAGCACCATTCATGGGGCTTGCAAAACTTAAATAATCAGGTAATCTAGAAACTTATATTTCTGAGTTTCTATTTTTTTTTTTTATGGTTCCTGATTTATCTGCAGCAAGAAGGGTCTATATGTTCATTGATGGGTTAGATGAAACTCTTCATGGGTTGGTTAAGTATACCAAGCCCACTACCCTTCAATATGTCATTGGAGGGGGTAGAGATCTTTAATATGCCTTGCCAAAATCAAAGGAAACATTTTAGCATAAGCCCTCTTTTCCATCAAAGGGAAAAGAAGAGAAGGCTCCTTTATCAAAAGAGAGCCAAAATAAAAACCCTCTTGATGATGATGTCCGAAGAGATTTGAGGAGGAGGAAGCTTTGCTTCACATTCCAATAATATTGGGCACCCAAACATAAATGTGTAGCGGGAAAGGCACACTACATAGAGGTCTTCTCAGATCATGAGGAGGAGGAAGAAGAAAAACAAGAGAGGGGTCACAATGTTGGAATAGCAGGAAATGATCCACCACCCCCGGGAGGTGAGGATGGAGTAATTTCTCCAATTAGAAGGAATATTGCATCATTAATATTGGTACCCAAATATCATGAAGATTCCACACAAGAAACAGAGTTGGATTTGCACAGTGGAAGTAGGGACATGATAGTCCCATCTATTATGCATATGAGATTGACCCAAGAGACATCATTGTGTTGTGGCAAACCACCTGGGAGGCCACCTGATCCAGATTTGGTGAGGCATGTCTCACATCATGATGCACCATTCATAGATACAAGAGGAATGGAAGCATTAGGAAGCCATGATACAACACTGAGAGTCTTGGGTAGACTCAAGGAGGAGGGAGACATTCTCCCAACATCATCATTACCCACTCTCATTTCAGATTTTGCGCTGTGGGAGGAGAAGCATGAGAAGGATAGCAGCCTTCCAACATATAATTTTGGCATGAGAGATATCAAGGATAAGGGAAACCATCTGACAGATGTTATTTGTGATAGATCATCAACACTGTCACTATGGAAGATAGATCCATATTGGAAATCGCAATTGTTGGTGGATTATTCGAAGGATATTTTCACATGCATGATACTTGATGACAAGCTACATGAAGAGGGTTATTCAGTCCAAGATGAAGTCATCTATTATCATGGTAGGATATTCTTATCTAGAGCCTCCAATCTCAAGGAGAAGTTGCTACAAAGAGCTCATGAAGAATTTATCTTCAGCCATACATATTCTATGAGAGCTTACAACACTATCATAGAGAGCTACACTTGGGAAGGCTTTGAAGAGGAACTATATCAGCATTTTAAAAGATGCATGGACCATGTGGAGATGAGAGAGATACATAACTCAATGAAGGAGTTATCATAGCCACCTCTTTCCTCATTTGGAATGAGAGAGGATCTATCTATGGACCACTCCATTTGTATGAGCAAAATTAATTATAGTAAGGAACATGTCTATGTGCATAACGATTTGCTTGATTATTATTTGCATTCATTTATCATGTATATGCAGGCCATAGCTCCAAGGAGGAGCATTCTTCCATATAAACATCATGGCCTACTTTGGGGCACAAACATTTCTGAACATGGCCACTCCCTTGGAGGATATAGGGAGATGTTGTATCATTGTGGGTGCACTCCAAAGGCACCAAACATTTCTCACCTTTTCAGCCATTGTGATAAGACTTGGGAAGAAAGTAAGTGGCGGGGAAAGCACTTAACATATCATTATATGATGTAGTCAGGAGACATACTGCACTGGTTCCACATGTGGGACTATGACCCACCTCCATTTTTACATATTTCTGTTTGTATGTACTTAATTTTGATCCCATACATTGATGGTGTACTTATTATTTTTATGGGAATGATTGGAGGGAGGATGGGAGGATTGTATGTTCCCTATGGGAGAGATATTCTTCATGTTCATTATGCTACATGTTTCAGGGAGAACATTGGGCAAACCATTTTTTTTTCATTGGTCCATCTATTGCTTCCTTGTGGGATGGATCATTTGCATCTCATGAGAACTTTGGAGGAGAATTTCATGAAGGGATGGATTGGGAGACACTTAACTTATGAGGGAAGCTTATCACATGATGGTGTCACTAATGATGGAGGAGAAGAGTTGCATCACTCACCTTGTCAATTTCTTGAGGACAAGCAACATTTGGGAAGGGAGGACTGTAATATTACCAATTATCCATGAGCTAGTTGGAATATTAATTTTTTTGTTTTTGTCTTGTTTTATGAATAAGAGGACAATGGAGGTCCATAATTCTCCTTAATAATGAATAAATCGATTCAAATGTAAAAGGAAAACATTTTTGCAGCTTAATTAAGCACCCTTAGGTGTGAAAAGGGGCTGGAACACCTTGACTGGGTTAACTTTGACCAAATCAACAATGCTGTCATGGAGGAGTGGCAATCAATGAGGGACAGTGAAGTTTTAGATGGAGACACTTTTCATGGAAGTAGGGTCACAAATGAATGGGGCTTAGGGTTTGGAAGCTCATATCTTATAAAAGGAAGAGGATGGAAACCATATTCATTATGTATTGGTATATGATATTTCTGAATATATGGTTTGTTTAGACATATAGCTTTCTTTGGCTACTTAGCTAAGATTGCAAGTGTTGTTTAGCACTGGGTGTTCCTGATCGGGAATCCCACCTCTTCCATTGAGAAGCTCTTAGAAGAGTCTTTTACTTCACTTCCATTATCAATCAGTTGGCCAAAGCTTCATCTTACATCTACAACGTAGATCCTGTTGAGGGTTGAGTTGTTTTGCAGGTTGCAGCATTGGAGACCATCTTTGGGTCACTTCAGTGCTTATTTTTAGTGGAGAAGGGTTCCTTTCCATTGGGAGGATAGTAAGGAAGGCCCTTGAGCTTATTTTCAGATCTTGGCATCATGCCATATATTTATTAGCCCCTATAGCATAGTTTCTTTCCAGATCTGCATTATTTTGAGGGAGGAGTTGCTAGGTGGTTTCAGTATACCATTTGGAGAGGATGTTTGCTAGAGAAGGGATCATCCTTTCATATAGGAGATATATTGGAGGAGGTTGCATTATTTATTATATCATATCAGCCACACTTTGCAAATCTATATGCTGCAGTGGATCTTAAGCTCTAGGGCTTAGATTCCCATCTTGTACAAGGTGTATTTCTGAAAACCCTTGAGGGGTTCTTCATTGGAGGTTGTGTAGTGCCTATATCTATATTAGATATATCTTTTGTGGCATATATAAGCCCATATTATTTTTTATATTCATTTTATGTATAAGTGACTTTTAAACAACGTTGTAGCAATCTTCCAACTCTTTGATATATAGTAGCAACACCTCTTTTAAGGATTTTTTCCATTGGAGGCTTGTTCTATATTATTGTATATCTTATGGCCATTTGTTATGCATATTTTTCTGCTGTTATAATGAATGAAGGGTCACCATATTGGCCTCTTTCTTTTATATGATGAATAACACTGCTATTCCACCATTTTTCACTCTATTCCTGCTTTTCCCATTCGGGAATATTACAGGTGCCTCATCCCACACCTACAAGTAGCAAACCAAGGCCCAACAAAAAGATTCATGGAAGAATAACAAGGAGCCAAACACTGGTGAAAGGTAACCTTGAGGAAATTATACAAGCCATAGACATATAAGAAACTTGAGTGGTCAAAGTTGTGGATGTCAAAGGAAGCAAGAAGAAAAAGAAGGGCCTCACTGCCAAAAAGCTTGAATTCTCAGGTGAATATGTAGGTTTTGTGCTCATGCCAAGGAAACCACTCACCAGATTATAGCTTTCCAAAGGTGTCAAGGCTGACAAAATCACTAAAGTGACAAAAAAAGGAAAAAAACCTATGGCAGAAGATATCATTGACTTATATCCAACTAAGGAAGAAATCATTAAGCAGAGGAAAGGCAAAGAGAAAGTCATTGAAAAATCTGAATTGCAGCTTTTAAAGGAGAAATTGAGAGAATCCAGGGAGGAAGTTATTGAAACAAAGTTGGAATTGGAGGAAGCTAAGCTAGAAATAAAAATGGTGGAGGATTTCAAAGAAAAATTCAATGAGCAAATTAATAATTATGATGAGGCTTTAACCAATGAGAATAGATTGCTAAAGAGAACCCTTCCTCTACGCGGGGTGATGAAAAATACAAGGAAGAGGAATATTTGGTTGTAGGAGGAGAGAAAGAAACTTAAAGGTCAAGTGAAAGCGTTAGAGCTGCAAATGGAAATGATACAGTCAGAGCTTAAGAAAAAGGGTTTAAAAATAACAGTTATAGATGAACCTGTGGAAACTGAAGTCTCTACCACCAAAGGTAAAGCTTCTAAGGCTTGAAAAGGGGATAAAACACCTTTTTAATATTTTTTTGCATCATTTTAGATTGTCACTTGTAGAGCCATGGGAAAATTTTGAAGAAGAGATACATAATTTTCAAGTCTGCTATCGATTAGGCAAGTTCGTAGCATGTCTCAGGCTTGAAGCCCAAAAAACGCTACGAACTTGTTGTAGATTATTTTTGGCTATAAATCACAGGTCTTACCTTGAAGGAGGAAGGTAAAGCCTCGTGTTTAGTTATGTTGACTCATTAAAAAACCTTAGATTATAAAAGGGAGTAGATAGTTGGTCAAAGTTAAAGGTGCTTTGAACTCTCGCTATGGACTTGCCTAAAGTCCCCTATTTTTGTAGCGAAGAAGATTTTGAATATTTTTGAAGTTTTGATTGTCTTTTTAAGATAACCCAACCATGTGGAAAGGTCAAAGGTAATCAGGTGAATGTTTTGATGAAGGAATACTATTTGACAAAGTCTTCATATTTCAAGCTCATCATGGAAGCTTCATCAACAATTATGACACCACCTCCTAAAATTTCAGAAGATAGGTGTCCTGACTCGGTGGGAGTATTTATGTTTTCAGTAATGGTTAGTGCCACCTTAGGCACATGACCTTTTCAATGTAAATATGCATCTTTACAATCCCGTTAATGTAATAAATATGTTTTAGAGTCCTATTAGGTTTCTAAGTCCTAAAAATAGTAGTTGTCAGTTTTATCTCCTTGTAATATGATGTTGGTTAGACTAGGTGTCAACATAAGTATTCGAAGGTCTATCCTTGTTGGAAGACTCAATGTAAAGATGCCTAAGCTTATAAATAGGAAAATTACTGAAGGAGAGAGGGTTGATTTATGTAATGTTACAAGCTACTTTTATAATAATTTTTTTTGTCAGTAATATATAGTTGCATCAAACTTCTTTCTCACCTGAGATTCATCATGTATTCTTATATGTGTTTTTCCCAAAGGATATTTTAATCTTCTTTCAGTTTAATTTGTGTGTAATTACTTGGAATTCATGGTTATACCTAGTTTATTGCTTATGTTATTTTTTCATGAGAATACACATGCCTTAGCTTCCATGAGAGATGTTTTACATGTGATTGAGTTTCCACACTGACTCCATGCCCAATGGTATCCATCTATTTGTATCCTTCACCTGCATAAAAAAAATTCAAAGCACACATTAAGATTTATCCATAGTTTTTTATCTTTATCTATTGAATATCATTCTTCTCCTTGATAGAGCCCTCTCATGTTGGAAAGGCTAAATTCCAACTAAATTTAGTTTTTGAAATACTTACTCCAGGTTGACTGTTGAAGCAACCAATCAGCCTAAATTTAGTGATAAAAAAGAGATAAAAAGATTGTACAAGGGCTTCAGAAGTTGATAAACTCCTGCGCATCCAAAGAAACACCGCAAAGTGAGATGCACATAGTTAAAAACTTGCATTGAAAAAAGAGAACTGGAAGAGAAATGAGGTGCAATGCGCAGATAGGAGAATATGATATGGATGAATTTATTATGGATTTGGGATCTGATACTAATGTATTAATTAAGAAGACATGGGAATTGATGGGTAAGTTGAAGCTACATTGGTCACGAATTCATCGAAGGATGGAAAATTAGAAAAAGATCCTCCCTATGGGAATACTACTAGGTGTCACGATGTATATTGGAGGAGTGCGCACTGATATTGATTTTGAAATAATACATATTGTCGATGAAAATAATCCTTATCATGCATTTCTTGGACTTGAGTGAGCATTTGACAATATGGCCATAATTAATATGAAGAAGATACAAATGATATTTGAAGGAAAAAATATGAGGGTAATTTTTCCCTTGGATCCATTAGAAGGAGTAATATATATATAACTAGTCAAAGAAGAATATTGCACAATAGATACAGACAATATCTATCAAATGAAAACAAAGGAATGGGATTGGGTTAATCCTACTACAGAAGGCAAGATGATTTGGGAACATCATAGTTCCTATACTTTAGATTTAGAAGAATAGTTGGATAATTGGAAAAATAGGTTGCATGAAGTATCCACAAGGCGTTGTTTAAGAGTTACTGAATTAGTTCCTTGTATGACATCTGAGGTATGTAACATGCCTTCTTATGATGGCATATGAGATGTGAATATTTTTCTCGATGATTTTGAAGAACATGTTCAAGAAAATAAAATTTATTTATCCTTGGATATAGCCCCGAAAGCTACCCCTGCTAGATGGTGGAATGCACACAAGAAGAATATAGGAGGTTAGAAATAATGTTGAAGAATTATGTGGATAAGGTTTGGAAAAATAGAAACAATTATGGAGACAAAATATGATGGTAAAACTAGTCCTAAGAATCATATCCAAATATTCATTTTAGCATGGAAGGATATTCCATAGCAATAGTGGGTACATTGATTCATTCATACATTGGAGACAATCCCTAAGAAATAATGCCTAGAAATAGAACTTCGACATGGTACCGAGAATTGGGCATATATGGTTGATGGCTTCATATTAAAATTAAACTTTTAGGATGAGTTATTACACAGATTTGGATCTTCAGGAATTCAAGAATAATATTTTTGAAAATGTCACCTCGGTGACATGGCAACAACCTGATTGGGCTACGTAGATAGAATATGCACTGGAATGCTATAACATTATTGCATATGGAGAAGAAGAAGATCCTCACAAAATCGACATTGAAGAATCAGAAGGATAACGCAAAGTGATTGGACCTGAGATAGAGATACCAGACATAACGAAGCCATTGAAGATGAAGAAGGTATAAATAGGATCAAAGGAGGATCCCAAGTTTGCAACTATAGGAGATTACTAGGATGACGAAACAATCAATAAAGTTACATACTTACTTCATGAATATCAATAAGTGTTTCCCACCAAGTTTTCAGAGATGAAGATTATAATAGGAGATCTAAGAGTCATGAATATTCCTTTGAAGCCCAATGCGAAGACAGTCAAACAAATACCTTACAAACTGAACCTAAAGTATAAGGACAAAGTGAAAGTAGAGCTTCATCAGATTATTGCAAAAAGAATTATTGAACCCGTGGAAGAATAAAAATGGGTAAGTCCTATGATAGTGAAAGAAAATAAGACACAATAAGAAATTAGGATATGTGTTGAACTAAGAAAGTTGAATGACGAATGTCTACATGATCCATTCCCTATCCCTTTCACAGATGAAGTGTTAGACAATGTAGGAGGTCAGGAAGCCTACTCATTTACAGATCAATTCTCAGGTTATCATCAGATTAGGATTGCACCTGAATATTGATGTTAGACCACATTTTATATACAATAATATATTCAACAAAAGCAACAATAGTTGTAGGAAATTAAAGCAACTGTGAAGACCTTGCCAGTATCGCAGAAGCTTGCCAGGATTAGTGAAGGAAAGGCCCCCCAAAAGCAGATATAAGAGATAAGAAGGGAAGAGCATGTTTTGACAGAGAGAAATCAACCGTGGTAAGATGAGGCCCTCCAAATATCTTAGGAAGTGGATGGGAAGCTCCAAGAGCTTTAACAAAGGGAAGGAGTAGTGTTACAAAATACTACAGGACCAATGACAAAGGCACTACTGGAAGAAGTGTGCAGTGAAGAGAAGAAGGCCGCATAGATACTATAACATTATAATCGTGCCTACAACAACATCACAACAAAAATCAGAGGCAAACCAGCTAAGAGACTTGCAATGAGTCACATGTGAGTGTTGGGGGCCTGTTTGGCACAACCCAAATTGGCCTAAATTTGTGCAAAGACTCCTCATTTTTTGGAGCGGAGCACGCAGTGGACCATGTAGAAGAGTGAGAAGTGGATCACATAGCAGGATATTTTAATATATTGTGTGGTAGTGAGGGCCTTTGGGGTGGGTCGAAGCACCCTCTTTGTGTAAAAGCACACAATTTTGTAATGGGTTTTGGGTTATAATTGATTTTTTTAGGGATTCCATGGTATTATAGTGTTGTAGCCCCTCAATGAATTGTATATAAAGAGAATCAATATAGCTTTTAGGAGACAAGATTTATGGATGAAAGGGTGTGCTAACAGTGTATATTTGTAATTTGTAGTTTGTAGTAAGGGCGAGGCTATTAAACTGAGTGCGTAGAGGCCTGAGTCTACAATTGGGTGAACAGAAAGCTACAACTTAGTGCTCAGGTTGAAGATCGGTTTTATTAACAAAATGATTATACAAAGAAACAATTGATGTTCTTATGTATTTTTTTGTGTATATCTATTATGTATTATAACGAAACCGTTATTTTATTTGCATTTTACTTCAACACTGTGATGGGTTATGTTTAAGTGTTTTGGGGTGAAGTAATCTATGTTTTTATACAATGAAGTAGTTTATGAATGTTAAAGGAAAGAAAACATAATAATACCACATCCCCACATCCCTAAAGGTTGCAAAAACCTATTTCTACATCCTCCCATAGTCGCTTCAGGTGAGACTACGATCTGCTTGCAGGTCATTACTGAAAGGGCCAATGATTGCGGGGTTTCTTGGTGCACATTATATTTTGAACCTGGGTTAGCAAAATCAATCCAAAAAATATGTTAAGGCCTTCCACATAGCATATGGAGTTCCCTTTCCATGTAGGTTCGAGACAATATGATCTCTAACTCCTTCTAAAATAATCCTTCAAACCTTTGCTTCATTCTTCTTCCATGCATCAACATTTTGAGCATATGTTGTTGTGGGCTTGGGAATATCACTATCTATGAATTCCCTCAACCCATTGTCCTCCAACACTGCCTCCATCCTGTCCTTCCAAGTTATGTAAGTTGAACTACCCTCAAGGGCATATTCAAGTCTCAATCCACAAAAATACATCTTGATCTATTGTTGGTCCTGAAGAATAAATATACAAATTTGATTCCCCTCTTCAAAAAAAATTCGTATTCTTCTCTTCTATAGTGATTTCTACTCTGATACCATGTAGAAAATAGACATAGATTCAACTGATATTTTAATATTCTAAAAAAAATACCTCAATCTATTCTACAAATTATGGAAATCAATTACGATCACATAATCACATGAACACGTGAGAGAAATAATATCAATTGCATAGCACAAAGATTTACCTGGGGGAAAGCCTCAGATAAAAACCCTGATATCTTTAAATTGCATTAAGTTAAGAATATGAAACAATACAATGATTTTCTCGGGCTTTATATCTCTCTACACTATCTTTGATTATCTCACTCTGATCCAAGCAAGTCTGGTCCAATACTTAACCAATTTATTGCGTCTGGATACTCATCCTTACTTATGAAATCTCTAGGGAAATTTGATCCCCTATTAATTAGGAAATTCCCAATAATTGATTACACAAAACATCCAAGGCATCCTACTGCCCTCATCCATGACCTGTACAATTTTCTAATTATAAAACTGATAAAATACTTCCCTTTAACTCCAATCTCAACTGGGTATTCCTTAGAACTGACATGCAACAACTATTTATAATGAATTAATAGTTATTTTATTAATCACTACATGTGAATTAAATCATATTTAATTCAATGGACCTCTCACTAGCTCCTCCATTAGTTAGAACTAGTTAAATTTATTTAAAACCAAATAATTAAGTTAAACAATTACAACTCAAAATAAACTGCAATTGGACCCCCTAAAACTTGGAGAGAATTCTACATGCTTGCAGTTTGACCCTCAACTCAAATTTACTGAGCTAACTAAGTCTTCCTAACTCAGTTAACTCATTCAAGCTCTCATGTGATGTGGAATTACAATTTCCTTCTAATTTAATTAAGGAAAAATCAAATTCGAAGACCCTTCCTGTTGCTAATTTCAACATTGGTCCTCTAGCCCAAAACCATTTTCAATGGTTATCCCCTAATCTTAGGAAGACCTTGGTTGGCCACCATTGATGCCTAAATTAGTTGTAGGGCTAGGAACATGACTATTAAAAATGGAAATTTATCAAAACAACTTGTGTTGTATCCTCCTCCTCAACCCTCTATTGAACATGATTTAGCCTTATGGTTAGAGGATGAGAAAGAGGTTGAATTGTATCATACAACCCCCTACCCAGTATTCACATTGGACACAGTCATAGGGGGAGGGAAACTTGATGAAGATGTCATTTTTGACCATATGTTATAGAATTAATATCACACTCCCATACCAATCGATGAATTGTTGAAATAATATTAGATTAGTCCTTAGAATGATTTGTGCTATGTTGTCTCTAGCCTAGAACATGAAAATATTGTGGAGGTTGGCCCATCTAGAACCCTAAATATCAGCCCCTCTCTCTCTGATGATTAAGAAGAAAAATTATGTAATGTGTTGAGGCAACACCTGAATGCTTTTTCTTTGGATTACAAGGAACTGAAAGGCGTGCATCCATCAATTTGCATTCATAATATTTACATCAAAGATAAATTAAATCCTTTGCACCAATCCCAGAGAAGGATGAACCCAATTCTTAAGAACATTATGAAAGAGAGATTACAAAAGATATTGGTTGCAAGGTTCATATACCCCAGTTTAGAGAGTTTGTGGGTGTCACATCTTGTTTTGGTCCCCAAGAAGAATTAGAAGTGGAGAATATTTGTTTGTTATAGGGAAATTAACAAGGGTACAAAGAAGGATCATTTTCCTTTTCCCTTCATTAACCAAGTCCTAGATAGCCTTGTAGGGAATAAATTATTCTCGTTCCTGGATGGATTTAGTGGACACAACGAAATTTATATTATCCTTGAATACCAAGATAAGGCCACATTTACATGTCCTTGGGGTACCTTTGCCTCTAGATTCCTTACATTCGGTATGTGCAATGACCCTTTTGCTTTTTAGAGGGAAGTTCTAAGTATATTTTCTAAACTTGTTCATGAATCTATTGAGATATACATGGATGATTTGACTCCTTATGGATGTGAATTCCAGGAAGATATTTGTAATCTGTGTAAAGTCCCGAAGAAATGTATTGAAATGAATCTCTTATTGAGTTTTGAGAAATTATGATTTTTTTATGAATGCAAGGACTGTCCTTGGCCATTCTATATCCAAGGAAGGGATATAAGTTGACCCAAAAAATATTTCCATCATCAAAGGGTCCCCATCCCTAAAAAACAAAGAGATGTCAGGATTTTCCTTGGTTTATCTGGGTATTATAGAAGGTTCATTAAATATTTTAGTAAATTGGCTTCACCCTTATTTGGAATATTGGCTAAAGATTGAAATTTTTGGTGGACAAACAAATTTCAAGAAGCCTTTAAAGTACTGAAAGAAAAGTTGACCACTGCACCCATCCTCAGGGATCCCAACGAGGCATTACCTTTCCATATAGACACATATGCCTCAAACAAAGTCGTATGGGCTACCTTAGGACAAGTGGAAGAAAATTTTCCTTATGTTATATATTTCACTAGTAAGAAACTTTCTAAAGCTGAGTTAAACTATATTGTCACTAAAAAGGAACTATTGGCTATGGTGCATTCTTTGAACAAGTTTAGGCATTATATCAATGGTTATCAAACCTTGGTTCGCATTGATCATGCAACCATTAAGTATTTAATGAATAAATATGATATCAATGTTAGGATAATTAGATGGATGTTATTATTGCAACATTTTTATTTGACTATTTTTGATCAACTAGGGACAAAGAATATGGTTGCATATTTCTTTTTAGGAATAAACTTGCTTGTAGGAAAGGAAGAAATGATAAATGATCAACTTCCAGATGAACATATCTTTTCCATCTTGGTGCTTTCTCCTTGGTTTGTTGATATAACCAACTACTTAATTGTTGGTAGCTTCGCTCCTAACCTATCCTCCAAGGAGAAAAGAAATATTATCAGGAAAAGTTCCCCATTCACTTGGATTGGGGTAATATTTTCATATTGGGGCCATATTAGATCCTGAGAATATGTGTGAGGGAAGAAGAGGTATTTGAAATCCTCTTAGCATGCCATGATGGACCCTGTGGATGCCACTTTACTTCTAAGATGATAACCTTCAAGGTTCTACAATTAGGTTATTATTGTCCCACATTACATTAGGATGCAAGGAGGTACACCACCAAGTGTGATCAGTTCTAGAGGGTGGGTAAGCCAACGCCCAAGGATGAAATTCCCTTACAACCTCAAGTGACTCTATATCCATTTGAAAAGTGGGTTTGGATTTCATATTGATTCCCCATCATGAAATAAAAGGTATATCATTGTATGCACTAAATACTTAACAAAATGGGCTAAAACAAAGGTAGAAAAGGCAATAGATAAGAGAAATGTGTTTGAAATCCTGAGGGAGAAGATATTGTATAAATTTGGTTTTATAAGAGAATTAGTCACTGATAAAGGAGAAAAAATTACATTAAGTATGATTGAATATATTATGGAGCAACTTCACATAGTGCATAGAACATGTAGTGCCTATCACCCTCAAGAAAACAAGAAGGTGGAAGTAAAAAACAAAGTACTGGAGGGAATACTTACCAAGGTTGTTCGTAGCAGTAAAAAATATTGGGTAGATAGAGTTGTGGAAGCCACTTGGGCCTACCACACCACTCGAAAAACCAACACTGGATTCACTTTATTTAAGCTTATCTATGGGAAGAAGGCCCCGCTACCTATTATTTTAACACCTTGAGGATGCTAGCTCAATTAGAATTGGGTCTCACTACAACACAATAAGAGAGGTTGGTCCAAATCAATGGTATAGATGAATTTAGGGTGCAAAATATTCTACAAACTGAGGTAATCTAGCTACAAAGGAAGATTTGGCATGACAATCACATCAGAGAGAAGAATTTTCAAGAAGGATATTAAGCCCTGTTGTATGATTCTAGATTCAACGATTTTAAGGGAAAGTTCATGACAAGATGGATGGGTCTCGATCTAGTAGATGAGTATCATGAGAATGGGTCTATCTAGATCAAAAAATTGATGAGAAAGGGATTCCCTTACTTGTCAATGGTTATAGGTTGATGTTGTACAAGAGACCTATGTCCAAGGAACAATTTGTTAGCTTAGTCAACAGAGAATTAAATCTAATTGGGAGGCTCATATCCCTTAGTTCACAAAATTTCTAAAAAGAAGAAAAAAAGAAGAAAAATAAGAGGGCCTAGATTAACACCTCCATGATGCATCTGAGGCCAACTCTAGGGTTGAAAATATCTCTAAGGCAGCCTAAGAGAGAAAAAAAAAAGAAAGGAAAAAACAAAATGAAAACAAAAAATGAAACGATCCCTAGGTGAAAAATTCCTTTTAGGCGCCTAGGGTAGGCATGCATGTTGAAAAAGTTTGTAGAGGCATCATGTATGTCTAAAAAAAAAACACACACACAAGGAAGGAGTTCTTACACTAATTTTGCTAACATGTTTTTCTTTGTAGGACTCCAGGAAGTAGATATAATCATGGCTACAAGATATATTATACAAGTATATTCCTCCATTTTTCTAGCCAAACATTGCATTTTCACACCCTACACTCACATACATACCTCTCTCAATCATCTAGACAATAATAGAGTCAAATTTGTTCGCTTCATTGTAATGTTGCATGAGCATGTTGTTATGCTATAGGAGGATCTTGTAATGCTACAAGAGGATCCTGAAATGTTACAGGAGGAAGATCTGATTGGAAAAAGAGGCCAAAGGGTCATTATTTCTTTAAGTAATGTTGAGAGAGGTCTGACATTATCAATTTCATCACCCATCTACTCCATCTAGCAAACATTAACTCAAAATTACACTCTCTCATACATATAAAAAACACACAGAAAACCATTTTTTCCATTATTTTGCCACCTAGACCACTTCCTCATATTCCTAATCATGCCCTCATACCTTTCAAGACTTTCCCTCAATCAGATATGAAAAATGAGGTCCTAAAGGAGGTATTAAGTGACTTATACAAGAAAGAGACTCCTCTTGTAGCAACATGTACAGTCACAACAAAACTCCTTATCAATTATTTTTTTTCACCCACAGAGCAGAAGTTCTAGCTACGTTGAGCATCATGGAGTAATTTTTGTAATGGAGAAGAGGCACACCATCCTTAGGAATCATTCCATCCACTCCACCAGAAGAAAATTGGACATTGGGAAATAACCTGCACACATAAAAAAGTTATCAATCAAAAGATGATCAAGTTATGAAGACTTGTATAGAAACGAGAAAATAAAATCAGGACCCTCAAGATCACTATCTTATGAGGTCCAACTCTAGCATGTAGGCATTTCCACCAATTCAATCTAGAGGTAGGGTGAGTGTTATAACCCTATTTTCCACTCCATTATAGTGAGAAAAACCCAATATCAAATTACCTTAGTTGTTTGGCTAAAATGCATCCCTTTTCACCTTTTATTTTACTTATGTGAGATTTATCCCATGATAAAAGGGTGAAATTACATACTTGGTCAATTTCTCATAATTATTTTTCCAAAATGTTATAATTATGAGATAATAATTATTCTGTAATATTCCTAATTAGCTTTCAGCTAGTTGGAATATGAATTTTTGCTTTTGATGATAATATAGGTGAATAAGTGGGTAGAGAGACCCATAAATCTTTTTATTAGGAATAAACCCACTTCTCATGTGAATGTGGATCATTGTATCAGTTGTATAAAGCACCTTGAGGTGTGAACATGGGCTAAATCATGTGGACAGGGTCAAATTTGACCAAATAAAAATAAAAAAATATGGAGGTAGTAGAGAGTTAATGGAGGACAACACAGTCATAGAGGAGAAGTGTATGCATGAGAGTATCTTCTTTAATGAGTGGGACATAGGGTGAGGAAGCTCACCAAGCATATAAGGAAGAGGATGGCATCCATAGAAAGAATTCTGATTATTGATTTTGTATTGGTCTTGTATGACTTTTTGCACGCTTCATTTGTTTAGCAGATTCTGTTGTGCTGTTTAGCACAAGGGTGTTTCCGGGCGGAAATCCCACCCTCATCCTCGGGGGACTTTGAGTGCCTACTCAGGAGAGGTTAATTGAGGGGAGCAACCCTTCATATGGGAGTCCAGCAAGGAAGATCCTTGAGCATTATTCCACCATCTGGCATCAGTCCAAGCAAAAAAATTCATCCACAACACAGTCTCCTCCAGAAACTGTGTTATTTTGCAGTGGCGTTGTAGTGGGAGGTCAAGTACCCAAGTTCTTGACCTTGTTTTCCAGTGAGGGGAGAAGCCCTTCATCTGGAAATTTTGTGAGGAGGGATATCAGGGTTTGTCATATCGTATCAGCCACCTCCCACCAGTGATCCATTTGTAGAGCATTATTCATCCCTAGGGCTACATTTTTCATATTTTGCATTTTGAGTATTTCCGGAAACCCTTTTTAGGTTGGCTTGGGATAGTGCTAGAAACCCTAGATATCTGATCCTGACATTTTCTAAGCACTACATCAACATATACATGTGTTTAAATTTTAAAAAGCAGTAACAGCCAGCAGAAACTGAGTTGTCTTAGCCTACATCATTCTTCTATAGCAGTTGTTCTTCATATTTCATGTACTGGGTCTCTAAAGGCTTGTCTTGCCTAGCTTGAGTGTATTTTTCCTCAAGATCTTGTATACATTTTCTGCTATAATTTTTAATAGAATGGATATATGATATTCCCTCATTTTATGTGTTTATGTATCACTTAATTTTGCAGTTTTATGTTCTATATTCTCATCTTTTTCATTTTGAAATATTGCAGTTGTATCAGAGCATGATCTTTGGCTGAGCTTGTGTGCAATACATATTATGACACTAGAAGAAGAAGCAGGAAGAAGAGATCCATAATGATGGAGGGAGTAATTTTTTCCTCGTTTATTTTTAGATATGTGCAAGATCTCTCCAAGGAGGTCAAGAAAATGAGAAGGGAGATGCAAAAGGAGACCTCAAGAAGGTTTCAAAATGAGGAATGTACAAGAACTTCCTATCAACAACAGAAGAAACCAACAATGCATAGAACTCCAAAACAATATGCTATGTCCAAATTCTTTAAAGAGGAAGGTGAATGGAATGGAGATGGAGGAAACTTAGATCATGACACTCTAAGTGATTATATTGTAGATTACAAATCTCAAACAAGGGCATTCAAGGAGAATATAACTCTCCAGCAGTTTATCTAAAGCGAAGAAGAATAGATACCCTGCACAAGTAGTAGAAGAAAAAGGCATAATATATTCCTTTTGCTTACATTTTATGGGTCATCCAAAAGCACAAGAAAGGCATGGAGGAAGAAGTTAGATGCATTCTTCCTACTACGTCCAGTAGCAGAAAGAGAAGTTTTTGAGATTGCAGCGCTGCACCTTGAAGGTGAGGCCAAGGATTGGTGGTTCAATTTGAAACATACAGGAGTGACTGCTTATGAAAATTTTACTCAAAGGCTGATCAAGAATTTTGATAGAAGAAAACCAGAGGTAATTCCCATTGATAAATTTCCTGACATTGATGAAAAAACAAATGAGGAGCCAAGGGAAGATGTCAGCACTATCACTTTGGAAGAGGAGAAACTTCCACCACCACTAGCTGTAGGAGTACTTGCATTAGGAGAAGGAACACTTGCATCTTTGAAAGATGTTATTGATCTCTTGACATTGGGAGTCCCATGCATGATTCAGGATATGCATGAGGAAGAGGAGGTAGATACCGATGTTGGTGTAGTAGTAGAGGAGTAGCCATCACCATCACCAATAGTTGGAGAATCCATTACATCGGTTGGAGGAACTCTTGTAGCTGTACAATATGTTCCCAAGTATCATCTTATCCAAGGTATGCAAACATTTCCACCACATATTAGTTCAGCACATCAGATGGAGAGTGGGGACATGCCATCAGGGCAATTGCGTGACCAAGGGTTAGAGCACATTGTTGATTTGGAGCAGCAGACTATCACTGCGCAAAGGACCTTGACTGGTTCAAGGAGGAGATGTACAACTATCATGGTTTTTCATTATTGAGCTACACACAACACTTTGGGTTGGAGTGTAGATTTTTAGGGGATAGGATGAGCATATTCCTAATCAGTCCAATGCATAAGTATGTGTTCAACATTGTGTATGACCATGAGACAACAGATGCACCATCATGGAGTTCATCAGCCCTGTCACTGAGAAGCAATGATGAGTTGGAGGCCCAACCATTATTGGAGCATTCCAATGACCAATTCACTTATGAAGCATTGGATAGGTATATGGTCGATGATAGACATATCTAGATGGATGGCATCTTCCATTATTATGATAGATCCTTCTTGATGAGCACCTCACAACTCAAATAGAAACTTTTTCCTATATCATATTTGGAACCTTATGAGTTCTACTGAGTCATTGATGAGAGGTCCTCATGTAGAGATCTCTAGGAGGTTGCACTTCGACATATCATGGAGTGCAAAGATAGTCATCAGATTTATGAGGATGATATACTCCATTGGGTGGATACCAAATTGGATCATGATAGGAGTCACCCATAGTTGGATGGATGGGTGAGGTTGGTGAGCTACTTGTAGATCTATGACATAGGGCATCAGGAGGCATGGCTGTGCTGGATACTATTGAGAGAGTTTGGCTATCACATGAAACATCCTATTTTAATAGGTGTGTTATGGTTTGGGACATTGCATGGCACTCACATGATGTGCCTGTAGGGAGTTTGTTATGTTGGAATGATGTGACATTCTACATGTCAATCATCATGTTGTTGCTCCATGGCTTGTATGATTATGATTTGAGGGGGCAACAAGAGTCACTGTTGTTTGGATTACTCTTGGGGAGTATGGGCTAACTTTCTCCCATACCTTTAATGATGTTTCGGGATTTTTTGATAGCACAATTCTAGCCTTTGAGAGTCAGGAGATGTTTCCATAGAGGGAGGAGCCTTCCATATTGGTAGGGGGTTGTTGTCACTCATACATGCATTTTCCAAACTTAGGAAGTTTGGGAGGCGCAATAACTTCCAAGTGAAGATTGACCACCATAAACTTCAATCTTATCTTAAGAAAAAATAGCTGTAAGGAGGACACCAAAGGTGGAGTGGAAGTATTCCAGCATGTGGATTTGACATTGATCATGCCAGAGGATGTGTAGGTTGCTTGAAGATTGAGGAGGAAAAAAACCATCCTGTAAGGTTGTTACAGTCAATCACTTTTCCAGAGAGAGATGGGAGAGCTCATTTATGGACCTCATCACTAGCTTACCAACATTTCATGGTAATAGTTGTGTCTTTGTACTTATTGATCATCTAACAAAGTATTTACATTATCTTGCCATTTATATACAATGCATTGCTCCACAAGAGGGCAAGCCTCTCTTTGGACTTCATGGTATTTTTAAGACCAACATCAGTGATGGAGATAGCCACTTATTGTATGGATTTGGGAAAGTATTTTTCTATTTTGGGTATACTCAGTTGGTACCCAATTCCATTTACTATTTCCAAGTAGATGACCAGACATGCACAACAAGCAAGTGATTGGCAAGCTACTTGCCACATTATATTCAGGGGCACCAAGTAGCCAAACTGCGTTGGTTGCACTTGGAGAACTATAGTTACCATCCATAATTTCATATGACACTCGGTATATTTGTCATTTGGATTCCATATTGTGATTATTTTATATTCATTATATGTGGGATGACTTGGGAAAGCAAGGTTCATAGAACTAAAGAGTGGATCCTTGAGAGTCCAGTTTCCTTTTGGCCTCTTGAGGGAAACATTACTGCAACCCAAGATTAGCAGCAGATATATACAGATCATAGATGGAGTGAGAGACAATGTGGGATGGACAATTTGATCTATCATGTTCAACCATACAACCCATCTACATTGCAGGAGCAAGAGGTGGAGGAGTTTTTCTATGAGCTATCCAGGGTGATCCATCTTGTTTGGATGATAGCATGGGGATTGGAGCTTCTCATTAAGGTTAAGGCCCCCAACATTTTTCATCTCTCATGCCTCAAGGAGACCATTGGAACGCATGTAGTTTTCCCCATGGATATCCCACTTCTTCATGATGACAGCCATTTTGTTCTATTACCAAAGGCTAACTTGCACACTTGGGAGGAGAAACAAAGGGGATAGATTGATTGGAGAGAATCTAGTTCAGTGGAGGAGTTTATCAGATGAGGATGCTATAGGAGAGGGAGAGGAGATTTTACAGCATCCATCCTTGCAGTTTCTTGAGGACAAGAAACTTTTGGGAGGGGAGGACTGTAATATTCCTAATTAGCTTTCAGCTAGTTGGAATATTAATTTTTTCCTTTGATAATAAGATAGGTGAGTAAGTGGGTAGAGAGAGCCATAAATCTCTTTAGTAGGAATAAAACCACTTCTCATGTGAATGTGGATCATTGTATCAGATGTATAAAGCACCTTGAGGTGTGAACATGAGCTAAAGGATGTGGACAGGGTCAAATTTGACCAAATAAAAAATGCTATTATGGAGGTAGTGGAGATTTAATGGAGGACAACGTAGTCATAGAGGAGAAGTGTATGCATGAGAGTATCTTATTTAATGAGTGGGACCCAGGGTGAGGAAGCTCACCAAGCATATAAGGAAGAGGATGGCAGCCATAGAAGGCATTCTGATTATTGATTTTTTATTGGTCTTGTATGAATTTTTGCACACTTCAGTTGTTTAGAAAAGTCTGTTGTGCTATTTAGCACAAGGGTGTTTTCAGACGGAAATCCCACCCTCATCCTCGGGGGACTTCGAGTGAATACTCAAGATATGTTAATTGAGCATTATTTCCACTATATATAATAGGGATAAGCTTCATCCATTCTTCATAGTGCAGTCTCCTTTAGGATTTTGTTCTTTTGCAGGGCAACAACAGTGGAGGGTTGCCAAACCCTATTTCTGAGCTTGTTTTCTAGTGAGGGGAGAAGCACTTCATCCAGGAGGCCAGCAAGGAATATCCTTGAGCATTATTCCAGCATATGGCATCAAGCCAAGCAATAAAATTCAGCCACAGTGTATTCTCCTCTAGAAACTGTGTTATTTTATAGTGCAGTTGCAGTGGGAGGTCAAGTACCCAAGTTCTTGACCTTGTTTTCCAGTGAGGGGAGAATCCCTTCATCTAGAAAGTTTGTGAGGAGGGTTATCAACCTTTGTCATATCAGATTAGCCACCTCCCACCAGTGATATAGTTGCAGAGCATTATTCAGCCATAGAACTACATTTTTCATATTTTTCATTTTGAGTATTTCCGGAAACCATTTTTGGGTTGTGTTGGGATAGTGATAGAAAGCCTAGATCTCTGATCCCAACATTTTCTAAGCACTACATCAGAAGAGACATGTGTTTAAATTTACAACAACAATAAACTCTAGCAGAAATTGCACCGTCTTAGCCTCTGGCATTCTTGTATAGAAGTTGTTCTTCATATTTTAGGTATTGGGTCTCTAGAGGCTTGTCTTGCCTAGAATTAGTGTCTTTTTCCTCAAGATCTTGTACACATTTGATGCTATAATGTTTAATATAATGGCTATATGATCTACTCTCATTTTATGTGTTGATGTATCACTACATTTTCCAATTTTTATGTTCTACATTCCCGTCTTTTCCATTTTGGAATATTACATATTCCATTATTGAGATAATTGAGAAAAATCTCATAATTGTCGAAGAAATTTCTATATTTTCCCATTCCCTAGGAGATCACCTCGATTAATCACTGATTCGAGTTGGCTAGGACTTATCCATTATAAGTTTCTCTCTCTTATTGTCATCTTGATCATCTACATTCATCCTCTAGGGACCTGTCATTCACTTATTTATATTGGATCATTTGATACGATCATGCTAGTCGACATCTTATACAGTCACATTTTTGTTAGTCGCCATAGTCGAAATTTTATACAGTCACCATAGTCAGCAGTTTTTCTAGTCGTAATTCAAGAGTTCAAGAGTGCCATGCTGCTACTGAGACTGTTAAGCAGGTAAATCCTCTCTGTGGATAGAGACGATCCCTCTAGCCCTAGAGTGGGTGTAGAAACACAGAGACATGCTAGAATATAGGTTCCTAACTACAGAATGAAAGAGGAAATGGTATATCGACCTACCTGGAATCCAATTTTGTTGTTGCGGCTGTAATAGTGCTGACCTTTTTCTCCTACCTTGGCAGGTCATAATCTGTTTGTAGTCATGCTCGGATACCTACACATAACACAGTAAACAAGAGCAGCATACAACATAATAATTCCATTCGTAATCACTAACTACTCAAAGAGGGCTAATAATGTTTCATTAAATCAAACAACATAACACAAAATGGGAACCCAAATGCTAGTCATGTATGTATTGATAGAAGGAAGAGGTACAACTGATGCTTTCACGTCACAATCTCCTCCAACAGGGTTCAGCCAAAGCGCATCTCAGTACTCATCAAGGGATTCAGACGGGATGAGGGCATGGACTTAAGCTCTCTCAAAAAAGTTCCTCCTTGTTCAATCTCTTTCACAATTCAACTCTTCAATTGTTCATGCTCAGCTATAGTATCAATTCTTAAAGTTCAACAAGCTTATGCAAAGAGAGATAGCTTATTTTTATAGAGGAAAAGGAGGAGGTTGGGATCCCTACAAAGGTGGGAGGGAGGCCTATCATTTAGGAGGTTCTCATGGGAGGTGGAAACCATAAACCAAAGGAGGGAGTCCATGGTTATTTAGTCCAACCACTCCCAATGACTCATCCTCGAAGTTGTTGAAGTGGAATCTTCGCCTCTATTTTTAAAAAAAATTCCATAAACAACTCGACGTAGGTGCTTAACTGGGACAGAGCACCAACTGGCGCAGGCCCAGTGTTAATTTTCCCAAATGGCGCGGGGGTGTAATTGGCTATTTGCGCCAAGGAAAAAACAAGGGTTTTTATAGCTCTGCTCAGGGAGTTGTCAATAGAAGGAATATTGCTCTGATGTAAAGGAATGCAATGATGGTATTTGCAAGCATGACACTTCTTATTAGTCACATAAATGACCCTCCAATGTGCGATTTGGGGATTGCAGGGACAGTGAAAAAATGCTGTGTAACAGATGCCCCCTAAAGCATGAGGTCCGAGGGAGAGGGAGGGGTGAAATGCTTTATGAGAATGCATTCGAACCAAACACCGTTATCGGAAAACTTGCAATTACAAATACAAGTGATATCTGTGATACATTAACATATGGCATGGACGCACCCATCCATATCAGAGTACATAAAAAATGAGATCCAAGGTATGGACGCAACCATCTAGCAATAAGGATCAACAAATAGACTCAGGTGTGGTCGCAACCATCCAAAAAAAGTCATACAATAAGTCATGATAATCCAAAAAAATTCGCAGCCTGGATTTTATCAGAAAAAACCCACGGTCTTGCGCTCCATCTCGACTTGAACAAGTACAATTTCAAGCATGCAAATATATGAGCTAAATTCGAACATGCAAGAAAATCATCTGATTACCAGCCAATGATGAAAGTCGTTAATAGACGTGAGAGAAAACACCAATAATGACGATGGCCCTCAAGGTACAAAAAAGGTACAATCTACGGAATGTGAACAGTGATATGACATTGAACACCCACAGAATCACTCAATCGAAGGCTAATCATGTGAACCTTGCGTCGAATGCGAAAAACTTTCCATTGAGGCATGCAGGCTCCAAGGTACCAGAAGGGAGTCTCTAGATCAAATTCCTGGATAATGAGTTGAAGTCGATAGGAAGTGACTTGGTCGAAGGAGGGCCGTAATGTTTCCCACATTAACGACACACGACAAAGGAGCATTTTGAAAGTGAATCAAGATAAACATGGAATCAGAGGAAGATTGACAACTGCAAAGGTAAACTTCTCTTGAACATATCAGCGACACGACACTGGATTTGGCAGTATTTGACATCAAGGGATCTGAGGAAATGATGAGATGATAGTGAGAAAATGAGAGGTCAAAAGAGATTATCGAAACCCATGAAGGAAAAAATGACAAAATGAGATGTCCCCAACCTGACACGAATGCAGACAAGTGTCATGTTCAAGAGTGACATAATGCCAACACAACTAGAACTGGGTTCCATTTCCCCCCACCATTTCTGGTGAGTACCCCAATTATTATTTTTTTTAAAAAGATTGAAGGGGATAGAATATACTTGCAATGTAAGTTTTTCCTTTAGACAAATCCAACCTAGTACATTTTACGAGCCCTAGGAAGGAGGAACTCGAGTAACGTCATGACGATGAATTCCAATGTCATCAGGGTTTAATGAGTCTGAAAAAGGGATAACTCGGCATCTTTTCATGTTTAGAGAGTTTGAAAAGAAGGCAGAAAAGAAAAATCCAACAGTCCCTTTTCGTAGGTAGTCTATCAGATCTAAAAAGGTAGAAAACTATGTTTGAGAGAACCTCTTAGTCGCAATAGGCTAAGGTATTCCTTTTTCATAAATAATCCATCCCAGCCCAAATAAGGGGTAAATGTATACTGGGTAGATATCGTTTCGAAACCATTAAACGAGTTCAAAACGACAAGAATATCAAAAATATTTTCAATTTTAGAGAGTTAGAAAAGAGTTGAAAGATGACTCTAGTAGTGAATTTTTCATGTTTTTACTGAGTCTGGAAAAGTATAAAATATAACTCATTACTTCATCACTTAGGCATGAAAACTTGTCACTGCACAAGAGACACGTGTAAAACCCATTTCTCGAAATAATATAACAAAATAATGAAAAAATATGTCTTAAAACCTAATTAGGGTTGTGAGAAAGTTATAAAATTCCGAAAATGGTAAAAATAATTACTTTTTGCTTTTTGCCTCTTGTGGAGCAATAGTTACCCATTTAGTACTGTGATTTTGCGACGATGATAACAGATGATCTAGCAGACCAATCTTGAATCTGTTAGTTCCATGTAAGATTTGACACCTTTCCCTTCTTTTTCAATCCTTTTTCATGCCTGCAACCTTCAAATTTGATTTCTAGGGGTGGGGGGAATTGGAAAATTTAGGGCATGGCGGTCGACGCGAGTTTCGGGTACAGACTTGTGCCAATTGCAATTTTTTCTTAACTAGGGCGCGCCTATTAGCGTGATTATTTGAGAAACAATCATGCCAATGGTGCAAACCATTTTTATGTTTAAAATTCCAGTTAATAGGCCAAATTTTCACAAATTTAATTGTTTTCATTAGGCTAACAATGTCCATGTAAAAAATTTTGCAGGTATAAAGCAACAAAATGGTAATAGAATGGAAAGAACAGGAACATAGCAAAGAAGACAAGCTCACCATGGGAAATGAGAGAGTCATGGAAGCTCTCAGAGACTGTGGCCTAAGAAAATTCTTCCTGACACCATGTCTCCGAGCCCAACTAGAGCTACTGCAGTATTTGATCAGCATATGGGATGAGAATCAGGAAAAGTTCATCCTTTTGAGATTAGGAACTCAATATTCATGTTTCTGATGTCTATTTCATAACAACATTGTCACGGAGGGGAGAAACACCAATCCTAACCGGCACCTGGCCTTGCATGGAGAACATGTCCATGGTGATTGATAGGGTATGTCCAGGGGCACGAAAGGGATCCGGAAGTGGAAAATTCGATATTGACACTATCCCAGACTTGAAACTAAAAGTAGTGCTACATACCATCAAACGAGCTGCAGGATCACAAGCACCGCACGAAGCAACAAAAACACAGTTGCTTCTTGTTGTAGACTGCTTGTCACCGAATATCTACAACTGGGTAAAGGCCATGACAATAAGCATGAAACGCCAGCTAACAAAATGAAAGAAGGAAAAATTGAAGAAATTTGGTTATGGATCTATCCTGGTATTGTTCTTCTAGGAACGAATACCAATATTTCAGCGGCAGGAGGTCATAGTCCTGACACCACCAGTGAGAGAACCATGGATGGACGGATGGGAAGCTTTGATCTCAAGCACAGGGGGCGGTCAAAAAATGTCCTGGAGACTGAAATTATTTGATTGGCTCCACCGAAAATTGATTTTCGTGGAGGACTAGCCCTACTCTAGTACATATTTCACTGATGATCTGGACCTCCCACTCTTGGAGGGAGAGGATTGGGATGAAGATTGGGTGAGAATAATTTTTTAATTTTCATGAGTATTATGATTTTTTTTACTTATGTATCTTCTGATATTAAATCCATGCATTTGCAGATGTTGGCCCAGAAATACTCGCGGGTATGTCATCGATATGGAGGCGAATCCCTTGTGATTTTGACCCTCAAGGTGAGGGCGGCGAGGAAGATGAGATTGTGCGCAACCTGGAGGGAATCACACATGGAGTCCTTGACTATGCACGGTTCGATGATGTTCCTCACGCCTACTAGAGGCATACCGTAGGGGTGCCCAGCCGAATTCACCACTTACTGAGGCAGCTTGTATGGGTAGTGACATTCTATCATGAGCATCATGCCGATTAGACACCTAGATTTTTATCTGCAATTTTTGAGAGATATGATGTCTCAGGATGTAACAGAAACATACATATTTTTTTAAGTTATGATGCACACTGATGCAAACATTCGATATATATATATACATCTATTTTCCTACATGGATCTTTTACATATGATGATGATTTTACAAATTACGCAAATGACTATCTAATATAATGTTAGCCACTGTATCAGTTAATGCATTCATTTGTCTAGGAATATGTTGATATATAATAAAATCAAAGTGTCTTTCTAGCAAACGAATACATAAATACAATCTTATAATGTACGGATTTCTAACCGAATAATGACCATTGAGCTGAAGAACGACAAGCTATGAATCTAGATTTACAAGAAATGCGCGTATGCTGAGGTTGATTGCCTCGGTTAATAGTTCAATGAAATCGCTATATTCAACGACATTGTTCATAGTTCGTCCTAGAAAAATACCTTGCAGATCTATCAACTCACCAGCAGGATCATAAATTACCCAGGCTGCTGAAGACAAATTCCTGGTACATCGGGAAGCACCATTTGCGAAACCGACATAAGGGTTAATAGAAATCTGCACAATAAGCAAGACCCAATAAGCAAAAAAATGCTCACAAAGCACACTAAACCAAAACATGTACAAAATGAAAACAACACCTATGTACACCAATCATGCATGATTAACTGACGCATAATATTTTTTGAGATACAACCCATTTCTGGGTTGTTCAAGAGGATGAACTTCGTAATCAATGAGCTCATAGGCCCCATTCTACAATACACATTTAGAAATGTAGGGCCCATGCCACATGGGTTGAAATTTTCCTTCCCCCAGCTTGTCATGAGCTTGGTCGTACAGGAGGACGAAATCTCATTCAATGAAAGAACGAGGGGAAACTGACTGGTAAAAATGAGCTTTGACCCCCTTTTTCTGTGCTTCGATAACCAGAGCAGTAAAGCGGTAGGTTTCATCCAACCTTTCTAAATAAATGAGACACTCTTCTTCTGGCGAAGTATTAAGCAGTAATTCAACGGCCAACTTGAGTGAAGGTATTTCACATTCAATCGGAAGGGTAGATTCCAGACCATATACCAACTGGAAAGGAGTGAACATGGTTACATTTTTAATTGAGGTTCTGTATGCCCAAAGAGCTAAAAATAACATGAGATGCCAATTGGATTTGTTGATCCCAATCGTACGTTGAATCATGGTGACAAGAACTTTGTTCACAGCTTCAACTTGGCCATTGGCCTGAGGGTAGTACGGCGTTCAGCTGTGATGACATAGACCGAACTTAGAATTCAACTCTGCCACCATATAATGCCAAAAATGGGAACCATGATCGGTAACGATGGCCTAAGGGACACCAAACCTAGCAATGATGTGATTGACTATGAATTGAGAAGTTGTGTTACCGTCGATGGCAAGTGTAGGCATTTCTTTGGCCCATTTGGTGAAGTAGTCCATAGCTATGATAATATAGGCATGCCCCCCAGTCGAGTGAGGGTTACAGGTCATAAAATCGATGCCCCACTTCAAAAAGGGACCAACGGTAATGACAGGATGAAGAGGGATGAGTGACACATGCATCTTGTGTTGGTTAATCTGGAAATAATGGAATTTACGAACCGCGACAATGCAGTCTTTGAAGATAGAAGGCCAAAAACAACTGGCACAAAGAATTTTCTGTGTAGTCGCATAACCAGACATGTGACCGCCACAGGTGCCACTGTGATAATCATTCAGGGCTTTCTCAACCTCCTCGAGGGTTAAACATCGACGGAGTATGGAATCGACTTTGATGCGATAGAGTGTATCTCCAATTATACGATAAGGTTGCGACTGATGTCGGATGTGTCGACGAGCATTCTTCGTCAACTCAGATATAAAAGATGAAGTATGGAGATAGATGATGATATCACTGTACCCAGGATCGAAGGTGCTAATCAAAAAAAGCAAATCGTCTGGAATGTATTCCTCAGAATGAGAAGGAGCAGAGTCAGAAGGGAGAGAACAGAGTAAATCAACAAAGACCAATGATTTCTGAGACTTGGCCACAATAAATTCCAAATCAAACTCTTAGAGGGTGACAATCCACTTTGAGTATTTTCCCCTGAGAAATTTTTGAGACAATATGTAGGTCATAGGGTTGCAATTAGAAATCACACTCATAGTATGCAAAATAATATAATGACAAAAACTCTGGACTGCCTGAACTGTAGCTAGCACTAACTTCTCGACATGTGCATAGCACATTTCCAGGTCGAGAAGGTTACGAGACAAGTAATAGATAGCATGCTCATGACCGGCATCATTGTCTTGTACCAAAACCATGGCCATCGTGCTGAAACCGGCAGCTAAATAGAGGGAAAAATAACGATGATAATTTGGAGGGCGGAGCAAAGGAGCATTGACAAGCAATGTCTTCAACGCATCAAAAGAACTCTGAGCAATTTCATCCCAACAGAAAGGGACACCTTGCTTCAACAATCATGTGAATCCTTTAGCCACTTCGACATAGTTAGGTATAAAACGAAGTAGAATATTATCCTTCCCTTGTAGACGCTGCAACTGATGCAAAGAGGAGGGAGAGGGGAGATTGACAATAGCCTCAACCTTGAGTGGATCGAGATGAATTCCGTCTTTGGACACGATAAACCCTAGGAGTCTACCAGAATCAACACAGAAGACGCACTTGTGCACGTTAAGCCGAATGTTTTAGCATCTACAACGAAGAAAAATATGATGAATATGGTCATGATGATCCCTACGCTTAGCTGAATGAGCCAGAAGGTCATCCAGATAAGGCTGAACGATGTGATGAATATCATGAAAGGCATAAGACATCGTGCGCTGAAATGTGGCCCCAGCATTCTTTAAACCAAAAGGAAGCTTCTTATATGTGAAGGTACCCCAAGGACAGATGAAGGCAGTCTTGTGTTGATCAGCCGAGAGAATGTTAATCTGATTATAACCAGAAAAACCATCCATAAGGGAAAAAATCTCACTCTCGGCATAGTCATCAATGATTGGATCGATGAAGGGAGTAGGATAATTATCCTTGGGACAAGCACGATTGATATCACGATAGTCAACACAGGCACGAATAGTGCCATGTTTCTTATCTACAGGAACAATATTAGAGACACATTCTGTAAATGGAATCAGATAAATGAAACCAACTTTAAGAAGCTTTTCTACCTTAGCCTTAACGGCAGCAACTTTCCTAGGGTGCATCAGACGAAGATGCTGGCGAACAGGTTTCGAACCGGGATAAGTAGGAATCTCATGCACCACTATGCTAGGATCAATGCCAGGGATTTATTCATAGGACCATGTGAAGACATCACCGAATTCGCAGAAAAGGATATTATATACTTGTACTTCATCTGAAGAACAAGTGACCCTGATTTGGATGTTCTCGACTATTCCCGATTTAACGAAAATGTCTATAGGCATCATTTGTGTAATGTTACTCAAGTTTCCTTCCGAAAAAACTTCATGTATCTGAATAGGCGTTTGAAGTGGAGGATAAGGAAGTTGAGAAGAAAATCGCTCAAGACATGTAGACATGGCCCCGAGACTTGGAAGAAATGAGGAACGATGATGACCATCATCCTATAGTAGATCTTTGAGTGACATGGTTTCCACGATGGCCTCATCGGAGGGAAATACTTCTTTCAAAGAATCAGGTGAATCAAAATCACCAAGCCAAGGGGATTGAGAATAAATGTCAAGAGACATGCTCGAAGGAGCACATTCAGAGGATGGAGTATCCAAAGCTGCTATGAGTTCACAATAATCAATTTCAATCAGACTCAATGACATCGAATCTCTGAAGGAATCAATCTGTTCAGGCGAAGAGATAACCCATGAGTCATCAGTTTGAGAAATCATGTTGACCTAAACGGTATTTGGTGGTGGAAGAGGAAAAACACTCGTGAGGGCAGGGTCCTTGAAAAGGCCTGGCCCTATGCTCTCGTAAGGAGTAGGAATCTTATCCACATATGGAATGTTGTTCTCGGAAGAGGAAGTGAAGAACGAAAAATGATCAATAGTAATGATCTTTCCTTTGTGCGGGAATTTCAAAACATGAAAGAGAGTGGATGGAATGCATAACATGGCGCGAGTCCAACTGCGTCCGAGGAGAATATTGCAATTGAGCTTAGCATCAATGATTTCAACATCGACATTGACTATCTTCCCTTCCAATGTAATCGGAAAAATAGCGAGAACACCAAGAGTTTTAGATTCCCTTCCATCAAATGCTTCAAGGGCATTAAGTGAAGAAGTGAGAGCTAGAAAACCAATGGCTTTCCAACAAGTAGACAACATGACATAGGTAGATGCACCCTTGTCCATAACTGCCCAGTGAATATTCAAAACATTAATACCAATTGAATGATGAGTGCAATTTGGTGTGGGAGTCGCGGGATGAAATTCTCTAAATCGAAAGCAAGAAGGCTAGTATCGGCAGGATTGACCCCACCTATCGTAGATAACAAAGCCTTCCGTTGAGATGGACAACTTTGAAGTACTTCTAAAGCAGACATTGTAGATGGCGCCTGAGCCAAATCTTCAACAATATTGTAATGCTGAGCGGCACGGGCGTTAGGATTGTATGAAGACTTGCGGAGTATACCTTTAGAAGGTGGTCATACAATGGATTCAGCGCTAGGTCTTTCAATTTCAAGAGGGCCAGAAACATGGGGAGGAGGAGGACCATCATCGATCTCCTTCCCCACTGCCTGATGCAAGCCATAATAATCTTTCGATCGAGTAGCAATAGAAATGGGTGCAAAACCGGTCATCATGAATTCCTGAGAGCGAAATGGGGCAGAGGAATGAGGTTGCTCTACCATCTGAGTTTGTTGAGATGGGAAAGGTTCTTTAAGAATGGTCAGAGCTCCTTCGGTGCCTTTGAGAAATCGACTCACTTCGGACCGTCGAGGACAGTCCTTGGTGAAGTGCTCTTCATCACAAATCAAAAAAGGATACTTTAGTATACGTTGAGGACCATCAGCAGCACGAGCCTTCCGAGAATCCTGTTTTAGGGTATCGGCTTTGGCCTTACCTTTACCCTTATTTTTACCCTTAGAAACGTTATCCGTAGGATTGGCCTGAACGACATTCACTTCTGCGGGTTTGCCAAAATTTGAGGTTGGTTGAGAAGTAACATTATTGGAAGAAGTAGAATTCTGCTTCCCAAAATTGGATGAAGAATACTTCTGAGAAGTCTAAGATACAGAACCAATAATACCATCGACAGATGGAGTCACTGATGGTTTAGAAGTTCCAGGTCGAGGAGCATCAGGAAAGATATCATATAATGTGCCAGACTGAGAGTACACAAGATCAAGGTATTGGGCGTAATAAATGGCTTGTTCCTTAGTTACACAAGCCCCCATAGCTATGTCTTTCGCAATCTGATTGAAAAAGGAGGTAGTGAACCAATGAGTCAGAAGCTGGTCAGGAATTTCAAATTTGATCATGCGACGATGACATCGCCACTCATGAATATGATCCGAGATATGAGTAGCTCGGTCCTGTTTCAAGGAAGTGAGGAGATGTGTCCTGGTCTCATAGCAGATTGGTAACTGGAAATTTGTAAGGAATGCCATGGCTAAGGAATTGCAATCATGAAAAACTCCATGAGACAACTAAATGTACCACTTTGCAGCGACATCAGTAAGAGTTCGCTGGAAAAGACAGAGCCGAATAGAATCATCAACCCAAGAATTAGAGGAACACCACAAGTGGTAAGTCATAACGTGCACTTGGGGGTCTTCGCTAAGCTTACCCTCAAATTTAGGACAATCACCAAGAATCTTGGTCAGAATCGGAGGCCAATATGGGTTATGAAGAATAGGATCATTCGTTAACTTTGACACATCTGGTAACTCCAACGTGGAAACAAATGGTAATTGAGGATTAAAATTCATGGGGGGTCTCTGATAAGGACCCGTGTTCACATTCCACCTAGTTCGAGAGAAATTCTTCCCTCAGATATTCTTCCCCGAAGGATTCTGACCATAAGGGTTGGAAGCAGGATAAGTTTGTTGATACTGGGGTTGAGGACCAAGATATTGACTTTGAGGAGATCATTGAGGCCCTTGCTGAGAAACGCAAGGATTTTGTTGCGGAATGTAAGCATGGCTTTGAGGTTGATTCGGAGGGTAAAAACATTGGGGCGCATTATATACCGGTTGATATTTACTTTGAGGGTAATAAACATGTTGCGGTTGGGCAGTTGACCTTACAGAGCAGGTTGAGCAGGTCGTTGAGCAGGTGGACCTAGCTGAGTTGGGTAAACAGGTAGAACCGGCTACGGAACCAAAGGAATCAGCTGGTGGGAAAGTTGAAATGGCTGCTGAGATGGTTGAAACGGTTGTTGAAATGGATATTGAGGACCACCAGGTCACCCTTGTGGGAGAGGTTGGCCTGATGGTTGTGATGAACCAGGTTGTCCCTGATAACTAGGTTGACTCGGAGAAGGACCGTAGGGTTTTCCTCGATGCACAAAGTTTAGGCCATACTAAACATGCGGCTGTGGTTGAGATGCAACAGGTTGTCCCTGTGGTGGATAGATTTCCCCCCCAGAACGAGAAAATGGTCCTGGTTGATTCGAAGGTTGACAAAACAGACCAGAAGGTTGTTCTTGTTGAACCAAAGGTTGGCCTTGTGGAGGCGGACCTTGTGGACCGAAAGGTTGTCCTTGAGTGCTAAAGGGTTTTCCCTGCTGGGCTCAAGGTTGTCCCTATAAGGGTTGTCCTTGTAATGAAGGTCCTTGATCAGTAACGATCTGATAAGGATCAATAGGAGGCAAATAGACAAGATTACCACGTTCATCATAATGAAGCAGGAATGAAAAAATGGGGGGTACCAACATCATAATAATGATGAAGACAAGGATTACTAGGAGCCTGGGGCTGCTAGGAACCTTGAGAGCTCTGCTGCTGAACAACCAACAGATACTCATCAAAATTAAGGCCGCCAGGAATTACGCGGGTAGTGGAAACAACAATAGAAGTAGACATGGCCTCTGTTGAGGGAGCATAACGTCGGTGGATATCCAACATCTACTCGTCAAACACGTAGGTAGAAACCATAGGCGTGGTAGAGGCAAGTGGTGTTTCTACGACATGGGATTGTGATCTACTCGGGTCAGGATTAACAGGCCACTTGGGATTGAGAAAAATGGACTTGCGAGTCTGAAAAGATCCAGACGACTAGGATGTAACAACTGGTGTAGACAAAGCCACACAGACAGTAGGCTGAACTAAGACAGATGTAACAATAACTGACGGATCTGATGTCGAAGGTGAAAGTCCTAGAGAAGGGAGAATCAAACTCTGAGGAGGAGTTACCATGCTAGATTGTGCTATGGATGCGACACCAGACATAATCTAACTCAAAGACCTATATCCGAGCGGAAGTGACACCAATGGTGGAGAAGATTGGATAGAGAAACGAGAGTGATCTTTAGGAAAGATTTGATATTCTCCTGTGGAAACAAGCATTTATTCACTGTCAACAGGATTGGAGGAATCCATATCTGATTCTGTCGTAAGATCTTCGAAAAGACTACGGAGACTAGGAGGTATCGCAGCAGCAATAAATGGTGATCCTGATGTAAGAGGAGGAAATTATCCTTCTTCCCAAAAACCAGACCAAGCACCTAAAGGAGGCCAATTGAACTCAACTGGCTCGTCAGGCAGATTTCGGGTAGAAGGAGGCTGCATAGATAGGAGAATAGGCTGTGAAAACTCAACAGACCTAGTCAACTAAGGGGTTTCAAAAGAAACATCCGAAAAAGAACCACCACTAGGAGGCAGTGAGGACGATGAAATTGGAGGTTCCGCCACTTTGAATGTATATCAGAACAAGAAGGGAAAGAGATAACTAATCGAAGGTCCCAAGATCAAGAACTAAGGAAAACAAAAACAGGCCAAGTAGCAAAAATTTTAATGGGCGTGTGATCGTAGGCGATTAATTTTATGACACTGAAACCAAATTTCACTGTTTCATGTTTTAAGAGTCGAGAAACAGGAAAAAGATGACTCTAGTCACTTCCAATTTGAAATGAGCGTGAAAGGACAAGTGCTTGATGATCTCTTCTCTTGTTTAAAGAGTCATGAAAAGATCAAAATGACTACTCAGGTACTCTAAGCAAGAGGGTATACCAAGTTTCTATGAACTGCCATATACACCTTAGTGATCAAATGAAAGAGAAATGACTAAGGACTTAATGTACGTGCAGGTAGTCTCCCCGAATGCTGTGTTCGGTGTATCACAGTTACAAGGTGGCAGACTCGGCTTCCTATGAATAAAAGGATTGCAACCTAGAGGGGTCTCCCTTTATATACTGGATGGTACGGGGAGCACAAGTTCGTACTAACGCTGTCTAAAGCCAAAAGGTGAACGAAAGATACTAGGTTTTAAGACGCCGAAACACGTCGCTAGCCTAGACCACTAGAAATGTTGTGTTAGGTTTCAATATTGCCTTAGGTTCATTGAGTGAATTTTAGAGTTGATCTTGGATTATTTTTCAATTTGAAGGCCCTATTGATTTTGGAGCTCAATTTCCTAAATGAAAACTATATGCAAATGAACATCATTTTCAATTCAATGAATGCTAGATATGAGAAGGATATAAATATTTCAAACACAAACAAACAAGGAAAGTATGCAAAGAAATCCTCTAATGCCTCTAATGCAATCAATCAAAAATTAAACTCTTTCCTAGATAAACAAATGCTAGTTATGCAAAAGAACGTTTCAATTCCGATGCAAAGAAAGAATGAAAACTATATTTTTTTTGAATTTTTCAATGAAAAACAAAATAAACACTAGCTTGAGTATTTCAAATGTAGGAATCAAAATTGAAAGACTCAACTGAACACAAAACAAACACAAGAGAGCACTCAAACTAATGCTGCAATCTTTCAACCAAAAGGAGATTTTTCCAAAACGACCCAAAACAAGCAATGTAATCGATGCTTGGAGCAACAAGGGAAAGCATAAATCGAAAATGAAATGATCATTCAACCAAAGAAAATTCTCAAAAAGGATCAAGAAAACTCAATGCAATTGACCCAAGAATGAGATTAACAAAAATTAAAGAGACCTGATTTCCAAGCAGAAGGCTCAGTGTACAAAAACACTTAGAAACCCTAAGGCTTTAAACTACACTGACAAGAAAACATACAAACAACTGAGAAAAACAAGTCTATAGTCGTCAAAACAGTCCCAAAGGCTTAATTACACACAATAAATAACCCAGAGTTAAGCACAATTAACCAAAAAACTCATCAAGCAGGGTAAACCTAATTCTACAGGAGTTGGCGCAACTGTGAGGTTATATTCAGTGGCAAACAGGGGTTGGCACGATTGCACCAAAAGCAACCTGCGCCAATCGTCACGAATATTCAAACGAAAAATGCGGCAAGCTAGATAGCTATAGAAAAAAGGAAAATCCAATGAGCAGAGGTCAATCTGGACACTCTGGAGCTGAACAGAGGATAGCAAGCAAGCAAGCAAAATAGAAAAATATAAACAAGCAAGCCAATGACTGAAAACAACCCAACAAGCTAAAATGAAAAAATCACATAGGTTCTCCCCAGTGGATTCGCCAATTTTTTAAGAAGGTAAATCCTCTCTGTGGACAGAGACAATCCCTCTAGCCCTAGAGTGGGTCTAGAAACAAAGAGACATGCTAGAATGTAGGTTCCTAACTACATAATGAAAGAGGACACCGTAGATCGACCTACCTAGAATCCAATGCTTCTGTTGCGGCTGTAATAGTGGTGACCTCTTGCTCCTGCCTTGGAAAGTCATAATCCATTTGCAGTCATGCTTGGATACCTGCACATAACACAGTAAACAAGAGCAGCATACAACATAATAATTCCATGAGTAATCACTAACCAATCAAAGAGGGTTAAGCATGTTGTGTTAAATCAAACAACATAACACAAAACGGGAACCCAAATGCCTGTCATGTATGTATTGATAGAAGGAAGAGTTACAATTGATGCTTTGATGTCGCAGTCTCCTCTAGCGAGGTTCATTCGAAGCGCATCTCAGTACTCATCAAGGGATTTGGACGGGATGAGGGCATGGACTTAATATCTCTCAACGAAGTTCCTCCTTGTTCAATCTCTTTCATAAGTCAACTTTGTTGGCCGGATAAATCGATCTTGCGGACAAGATCGATCTCCCTAGTATCAGAAGATAGTCTAGCAACAAACAGACAATTAAATCTATATTTCTCTAGATATATAACGATTTAGAAGTAAATGCTACAAAGGTGTTAAGATCCTACCTCGATCCAACACTTACTTGTAGTAGTCGTCCTTTAGTCGCCCGAAAGAGTTATCTTTGAAGACCTACAATCACTAACAAACAAACATCAAATAGCACCTGCATAGCATATATTCATAAATCATATCCATTATGGTAATCAAGGAATCCATAAAATAAACAATCAAATGACAACTTATTGAGAAAAACAAACTTATTTGTATTAACTTTGAAATAGTAGAAGAACCTTACAACCTTAGCCTTGATGTTGAACAGGCCTTCTCGGGGTCTGAATTAGGAATTTCCTCTACTCTGACAGGTCTTGTACTCTTCCAACCGAGATACATACATGTATGTAATATTTCCTCATAAAATCTCAATTAAAGGAGTCTAAGTTCCAACAGCACTTTACCTCAAACAATTCTAAAGCTCGAACTCCCTTTGAGGCTACCCAAGGCCTCTTTTTATAGTGCAAAAGAGAAGGTTTCAGTTCCAACTATGAAGGGATAGAATCCTCCTTCAAAGGGATAAGCTCCTCACATCAAGGGGTTAGCTCCTTAAGGCATGGGATGCATGAATGTAAAAATATCGAACTTGCCACCGAAAGATTCCTTCCAGAAGCTTCTAGAAATGACTGAAAGTGAGCTTCTGGGTTTACTTTGCACCTTTTTAATATTCTACAGGGGTCCGCACTTTTAACACAGAGACAGTGCGTTCAGGTACGCAGGAGTCATGAACATTAGGTGCGGGACCGCAGGTAAGATAAAGAGAAAGTGCGATACCAGAGTTTTAGAGACTTTTGAGAGATTTTCTCTTATTTTCAAGGCTTGACATAAGGAACTGATGTGTTAGAGTTGCAAAGGAGGAAGTATGAGTGATAATGAGCTCATATAGATAGCAGAATGTCAAGATGGAAATTTTAAGTGCAACAGATTGCCCCGTAAAGTGCAAAGTCTGTAATAGATGAAGATAGAGTCTGTCATGTATGAAGAGTGAAGTACTTTATCATTTCAAAGATCTTCCTGTGGACACCCCAGTCGGAATCTGTAAAAAAATTCAATGCAAAATATATATATGTATACATATCATCGCTGAGGTAATCATTCCCATACTCAGATCAAAACTAACTAGAAAACTGACTTAAATTGTTCTGATACAGGAATGATTTTTCAATACATCAACAGTATAGACATGTGTAGACAAAGTATGGATGCAACTATCTGTTTATGAATAGTCCACTGTATAAATGAATAACAAAATTCCTAGCAGCCTAGATGGTAGAAACTAGATCTAGGGTCTTGATTTCTGCTTCCCGAACTAGTACGATTCTATCCATGTGAATGAATGTGTCAAAGTAAAATATGGTAGAAACCACTTGATTACCAGTCAATAATGTGAATTGTTAACAAGTGTGAGAGTAACCACCAGTAATTTCAATGGCCCTCAAATTACTTAGTACAATCCATGAAATGTGAATGAATGAGCTGAAGTCGAACATGTCACGGAATCATTCGATCGAAGGTCAATGATGCAACCTGTCATCGAAGGTGAGAAACTTGCCATTGAGGCATGCAGATTTCAAGGCACTGACGATTTCTAGATCAACTTTCTAGATAATTAGCTATTTTCGATAGGAAGTGATTCGTCTTAGGCAAGCCTACAAAACGAAATCATAGATCAAATTTTGAAGAAATATATTGGAAAGGACTGAGTCAGGGATGGTCAAAATGGAAGACATATATTTTTTAGATGAATGGTTTGTTTGAGCTGTCCTCTTGAACACATAACGACACTACAGATGGCTTGGTGACAATTGACCCAAAGCTAATACCCAGAAATCAGCTGAAGAATTTCAATATGGTTTGATTAACTTTTATGCAAAGGATTTTCCCAAACCAAGTGAACAAAAGTGTCGTGTTCAAGAGTGGTTAACGATTTTTCAAATAATCAAAATGTAACAAACAGGTTCGTTTTTCTCTCTTTTCCCCCACCATTTCTGGCAAGTACCTTTTTATTTTTGACAAGCTTGAGGAGGATAACATTTTCTTGTTTAGTTTAAGATTCAAACCCCAAGAAGGAGTAGTTTGTTCCTATTTTGAAATTGAACATGTCCTTTACTGTTAAATTTTAACGAGTCCAGTATAGGAGAAACTCAGTGTTTTTCAATTTTAGGGAGTCAGAAGAAAAAACTTAAGAAAACTCAATCTTGCAGACAATATCAATCACCCTAGTATCCGAAGATAGTATAGCAAAAAACAGACAATTAAATCTATCTTTCTCTAGATATATAACGATTTATAAGTAAATGCTACAAAGGTGTTAAGATCCTACCTCGATCCAATGCTTGCTTGTAGTAGTTGTCCTTCAGTCGCCCGAAAGAGTTATCTTTGAAGACCAGCATTCACAAACAATAAAACATCAAATAGCACCTGCATAACATATATTCATAAATCATATCCATTATGGTGATCATGGAATCCATAAAATAAACAATCAGATGACAACTTATTGAGAAAAACAAACTTATTTGTATTAACTTTGAAATAGTAGAAGAAACTTACAACCTTAGCTTTGATGTTGAACAAGCCTTCCCAACGTCCGAAGCAGGAATTTCCTCTACTCTGACATGTCTTTCACTCTTCCAACTGAGATACATACAGTTATGTAATCTTTCCTCATAAAATCTCAGTTAAAGGAGTCTAAGTTCCAACAACACTTTACCTCAAACAATTCTAAAGCTTGAACTTCCTTTGAGGCTACCCAAAGCCTCTTTTTATAGTGCAAAAGAGGAGGTTTCAATTCCAACTATGAAGGGATAGAATCTTCCTTCAAAGGGATAAGCTCCTCACATTAAGGGGTTATCTCCTTAAGGCATGGGATGCATGAATGTAAAAAAAGCGAACTTGCCACCGTAAGATTCCTTCCAGAAGCTTCTAGAAATGACTGAAAGTGAGCTTTTGGGTTTATTTTGCACCTTTTTAATCTTTTACAGGGGTCCACACTTTTAACATAGAGAAAGTGAATTCAGGTACGCAGGAGTCATGAAAATTAGGTGCGGGACTGCAGGTAAGACAAAGAGAAAGTGCGATACCAGAGTTTTAGAGACTTTTGAGAGATTTTCTCTTATTTTCAAGGCTTGACATGAGGAATTGATGTGTTAGACTTGCAAAGGAGGAAGTATGAGTGATAATGAGCTCATACAGATAGCATAATGTCAAGATGAAAATTTTTCAGTGGAACAAACTCTTCAATCGTTCATGCTCAGCTATAGTATAAATTCTTCAAGTTCAGCTAGCTTATGCAAAGAGAGATAGCTTCTTTTTATAGAGGAAAAGGAGGAGGTTGGGATCCCTACAAAGGTGGGAGGGAGGCCTATCCTTTAGGAGGTTCTCATGGGAGGTGGAAACCATAAAATAAAGGAGGGAGTCCGTGGTTATTCAGTCCAACCACTCCCAATGACTCATCCTCGAAGTTGTTGAAGTAGAATCTTAGCCTCTATTTTTAAAAAACATTCCATAAACATCTCAGCGTGGGTGTTTAACTGGGACAGAGTGCCAACTGGCGTGGGCCCAGTGTTAATTTTACCAATCAGCGTGGGGGTGTAACTGGCTACTTGCGCTAAGGCAAAAATAAGGTTTTTTACAGCTCTGCTCAAGGAATTGTCAACAGAAGGAATATTTCTCTCATTTAAAGGGATGCAATGATGGTATTTGCAAGGAATGACACTTCTTATTAGTCACAGAAATGACCCTCCAATTTGCGAGTTGGGGATTGCAGGGACAGTGAAAAAATGCTCTGTAACAGAGACCTTGACACCCCATTGTTGTCTTGCCATTATCTTTAGAGATTGTGAGGCCTCATGCTATAGGAGAGTGCTCTTCATATTCTTGTCTAGTGGGGAAAATCTGTTGAATTGTGGGGAGGAGAAGCTAAAATTAGGGGACCCGGTATTAACGTAATCAAGCGCAGTAGCATGGCCACAGGAGGAGCTGAGGAAAAGGCCAAAACCAAACCACTTATTAGAAAATCCGCTCACAAAAAGGGAAGCCTAGAGTTACAAAGGGAGAAATAAATCTTCCTTGAAGCTAGAAAATAATTTTCCAAAAATGAGGCATCTGCCTCAAAGGCCCCAACAGATCTGAAAGACGACGAAGAAGTGAAGCCATTCCTGCAAGAATGTATGAAGTTACTACACAACGAAAAGGTAGTAGAGAACCTTCAAGCATTGATAGACAGCTGCAGAGAAAATATTACCCCTCTAGCAGAATTTAGAGATTTCAACAAGCTTTATAAGAATAAGAAAAGGACTAGTTGGGAAATGCGGCTAACTACACAGATTGGAGATTATAAAATGGATCAGGTCATCCTTGATTTAGGATCCAATGATAATGACCTGCCTAAATAGAATTTTCAGTGGATGAGAAAGCCCAAGATGAAATGGTCTACTATACAGCTATGCATGGCTAACCATCATAAGATCATACTACTAGGAAGGCTATCGAAGGTTATGGTAGATATCATAGGAGCTAAGGTACACACAGATTTTGAGGTGATTCAAATTGTAGATGATTCAGACCCTTACCCTATGCTTTTAGGACTAGATTGGGCTATAGACATGGGAGATATTATAAACTTAAAAAGGTGAAACATTGTTTTTGAGAACGAGAGCACGCGAGTAATAGTCCCTCTAGATCTGGCGAAGGTGAGCAGTATATAGAACTGGTGCGCAAGGGGGATGACGTTGATCATATTTAAAAGCTGATGACCTAGGACATTGATTGGATTAACCCTATGGCTGATGGTGTGCTCTGTTGAGAGAAGGACAACGAATGTCTCTCTGACTTAGATGGCGAGATAGAGAATTGGCAGGACTGGTTGCATGACGTATCTGCGCTACGATGCCTTAAGATCACAAAGAGCTTCTAGTATATCTCCTTAGAGGTAAGAGAGCTGTGCTATTTTGATGATTTTAGTAGTATTATGGATTTTCTTAGAGAATTCGAAGCAAAATTCCCCAGCGAATGGAGAATGTGGGTGCTTAACTTAGCTATGCATGTGACACCTGTGCGATGGTGGGAAACTCATAAGGGGACTTTGCAGGATTGGGAGGAATATCACAGGAGGAAAATGATGATCCTACGATTCTAACCTCTGGTGGACCTAGCCATGGAGATTTTCCCTATCCGCGGAAACCCATGCAAGCACTTGTTTGTATGGATGGAAGTATGGAGCGAAAGTAATTGGGATGAATGGGTCCACATGTTTATCCACACCTTGGGACCAATCCCCACCACGTGGTATTTGGACATAGAGTTACATCAACGCACTCGCCACTAGGACTCCATGAGAGAAGATTTTTTGGGGACATTTGGGTTGATAGGCAGAATAGAGAACTTAGATGAATCCCTGCAAGACATAGATGCTCTAGTATTTGATGAGTCATTCCCTTGCATAGAGTATGGGGAACCATCTTGGGATGCGCAGATGTAAGATATTTCCAACTGCCAGAATCTATCTGTGGAGGAGTGTGATTATGACTCGCGAAATATCACTATCCTTGAATCAGAGGATGAACACGCAGTTGTTGGACCCCTATTACACGTAGTCAATGTGACTAAACCTATCAAATTAAAGGAAGTCAATATTGGAATAGAAGAACAACCCAAGATAGCTAAAATAGGGGACTATTGGGATGACGATACTATTGGAAATATCACAGAACTACTCACCAAATATCAGGATCTATTTCCCACAAAGTTTTTAGAGCTCAAAGGCATTATAGGAGATCTGGGTGTCATGCGAATCACCTTAAAACCAGATGCGCGTCCTGCCAAGCAACAACCCTACTGATTGAACCCCAAGTATAAGTAGAAAATGAAAGAAGAAATCGATAAAATGGTAGCTGCAGGTATCATCGAACCGGTAGAGTAGTTAGATTGGGTATGCCCTATGGTGGTCCAAGAAAAAAAGACAAAAGGTGAAATAAGACTCTACGTAGACCTGCGCAAGTTGAATGATGCTTGCATACATGACCCCTTACCTACACCTTTCTCTATTGAAATTTTGGACAATGTGGGATGTCAGGAAGCATACTCGTTCACTGACAGGTTTTCTGGCTACCATTAGATCCGAATAGTGCCGGAAGATCACAACAAAACTACCTTCACCATAGAATGTGGGTCCTTTCAGTACACTGTCATATCCTTTGGGCTCAAGAATGCCCCTGCCATTTTTTCGCGGGTGGTAGTAGCAGTGTTCAAGGAATTCATTCACAAGTTCCTAGAATTATACTTTGATGATTGGACAATGTTTGGGTTGGTAAATACCCATGTGTCAAACTTGTGCATGATGTTGGATTCCTGCAGAAAGCACCAGATTTCACTAAAAATTAAGAAGTGCATATTCTGCATTCCTTTCGATATTTTGTTAGGGCACGTGGTATGTCATCAAGGATTGATTGTGGACCCAACCAAGGTTGCAGTTATCATCAACTTAGCAATCCACACCACTGAGAAATAGCTACGCTCCATCCTTGGGCACACTGGCTACTATAGGAAATTGTTTTCAAGGGTACGCGTTGATCATGATGCCAAAGGATAAGTTGTTGAAGAAGGAAGTATTTTTTTCTAGGATGAGGAGTGTCAAAAGAGCTTTGAGATGCTCAAGGAAAAGCTGGTCACTGCGCCTATCCTCATATTTCTTGACTAGGAGAAATTATTTCATGTTCATGTGGATGCCTCAGGGATCACCCTAGGAGTTTTCCTCCCGCATCTAGGGGAAGGGGACATTGACCACCTGGTTTCATTTACCAGAAGTAAAATTTCTAGCGCATAGCGTATCTACTCTACTAATGAACGCGAAGGATTGAAAATGGTGTATGCCTTGCAGAAATACCAACACTATCTACTGGGAGGGCACTTCAAGATGTTCATAGATCAATCAAATTTAAAGTGCCTAGTCAATAAGCCTGTGTTGGGGGGAAATATTTGTCGATGGTTACTACTATTTTAGGAATTCAATTTTGAAATAATTATGAAGCCCAGGAGACTAAATGCTAGACCAGACCACTTGTCCCGAATAAAGAATAGTGAAGAGCCAACTAACCTAGAAGAAGGATTGTCTGATGCACAACTTTTCGCTATTAAGGTGGTTAATGAGCACTTTGCAGATATTATTCAATTCTTAACTACACGGATGGCACCTGCAGATTACTCGGTACAACAAAAAAAATAATTGGTAACCTACGCAGTTGATTTTACTATCATTGTGGGCCAGTTATACAAGTTGGGAGTGGATGAGGTACTGCAAAGATATGTACTGGAGCATGAAAGATAAGCCATTCTAGCAGAAGCCCATGGGGGGGGTAGAAGGAGGTCACTATGCAGGAAAAGCAACTGCGGAGAAGGTATTAAGAGTTTGGTTGTGGTTCCCCACACTGCATAGCGACTCCCATGCATATTGTAAAGCCTGCGATGTGTGGCAATGAAAAGGAAGGCCTTCGCGCATGGATGAGATGCTCTTGCAACCGCAGATGGCCATGTAGGCATTTGAGAAATGGGCTATAGACTTCTTTGGACCCATCAATTCGTCGGGAAAGAAGAAAGGTGCTCGGTACATCATAACCACAACTTTTTATGTGACCAGATGGGTGGAAGCACAAGCTGTGAAGGATTGCACGACAGATACCACTGCGCATTTTATTTTTGAGCATATTTTTATGAGAGATAGAGGTGCGCATTTCATTTATGAAACTATTCAAGCTTTGACTGAAGAATTCCAGATCCACGATGCGAAGAGCACCCCATATCACCCTCAGGAAAATGGAACGGTAGAAGCTTTTAACAAAATTTTGGAACAGGCGCTTATCAAGGTCTGTAATGTTGATCGCAGCGATTGGGATGTGCGCATCCCTTCAGTTCTCTCGGCCTGTCGGACCACGTGCAAGAAGTTGACTGGGAAAATGCATTTTCAGATGGTTTATGGGAAGGAGGCCATTATTCCCATGGAATACATCATCCCTAGTCTGCACATCGTGGCTTTGACAAACATGGCAGAACTTGAAATCATGGAGGAACACTTAGCGCAGCTAGTTTCCTTGGAAGTGGATTGGTTCATTGCTAACTTTCACCAGAAAGTTCAGAAGGCCCAGGAAAAAGCCTGGCATGATTGACATATCTACCACAAGTAGTTTAAGGAAGATGAGCTAGTATTACTATATGACAGCCTATTTGTGCGCCACCCAGGAAAGTTCTGAAAACATTGATTAGTTCCATATGTTGTAACAAAAATTACAGATGGCAGTGCAGTTAGATTGACTACGCTACACTGAGACCCCTTGCCAGGGTACGTGAATGGTAGCCATCTAAAACCATATAGGGCCAACCTGGTGCCTAACAAATGAATATATGGTCGGTGTAGCTGTATAAGGGTGGTTGCACGCATGAAAGGGGAAGAATTAAGGGAGGCCCAGCATGCGATTAAGGGTCGTCCGCAGGTAAGGAGGCATGGAAGGGTGCGATGGGAGCACAGGGGTAGTGCGCAGCTGTGAAAACTAGCCATTGGAATAGTAAAACTAAGTAAAAATCCAATTTTACCATTGAATGGAGCGGGCAGTTGGAAATTAATGCGGCGGTTTGGGAGGATTTTTTACCATTTCCGTGAAGGAAAGTTACAGCTAAGTTTCATACGACCATTGTTACCCATCAAATGCTATAAAAGGAGGGGTGTAGATTAGAATTGGGTTCGTTGCTTCCCAAACCTTTTGTGCCCTGTAATTTCCAGTAAAATTTTCACTTTGTGTAAAATTTCCATCTGCATGTCTGGGTGCGCTACCCCCTATGATAGCAGCAACCCTGAGTTCGACTTCCGAGCGAGAATGACTATATCCAACCCCGTTTAATCATCGTCGGCCATGACCTTTGCCGAGATGGAATACGATGAAGTATTGGAAGTAACCCTCGAAGTTGAGTAGGTCGTGTCCACGTCGACCAAGGGGAAAAATAAGGGAAAGGAGAAGCAGCGGGAAATAGGTCAGGAGCAGGGGAAGGGGAAAACTATGAAGTGGGATGAAGTAAAGCCACGCACATCCCCTTGGATGGTGCAATCCCCTTTAAGGGTGCCCAAGGAACTCTCACCAAACCCTATGAAGCACCCTCTAACTGCTCAGGAAGAAGCTCTGCTAGCTACCCCACTGACTTGGGTATTACCTTATGTTCAACCAAGGAGGCCTTTGGTGCGCATGGCCAAGAATATTGATGTTGTTCGCTCCTATCTCCAGATGCCCTGGTTCTAGATGAAGTTCCCATAATTTGATATATGTTTGGATGTCTCCCCTCCATTAAGTTCAATGATCATGACCTCGCCAACATTGAGGCCTTCCTAGAATTGGCACTTGATTTATATCTTGAGCAGGTACTGTATGATACTGTGTTGAAGGTAGTACCAATGTCGTGGGATCGTGGGTTAGCAGGTTCGGGGCTATTGAACTTATTGTGGATACCCCACTTTGGTCAATACAATTTCACCAACCTGGTTCTATGACAACTGCTAGCACTGATCCATGATGGAAGCTTATGGATCCAAGACCACATTCCAATTGACATTGCCCTAATTTACTACATTACTAGTCTCCCCATGCAAGGGCCAAATCCCATGGAGTGCATCGGCAAGAATTATTTGCAATAGATCGCAGACAAAGTACGGAAGGACCATCACGTAGAACATAGCACAAGGGGATTCCTGGTAGGAACCATCGCTGGCCCCGAAGTGCGCATGGGTACCCTGCTGCTAGCCTGCAAGATGATGTGTAAGTGCTAGGCAACGACTGTCCTTGCCTATGTAATTCAACTCGCTACGAGAAAGGGGTATGCTATAACTGGTCACAATTCCTTTGCACTCAATTTTTGGAAAATGTGCACGAGGCATAAGACCAAGGGAAGGCATTCTGTTACTCCTAGCTACTGCTGCTAATTGCGTTGGTGGAATGCGAAGCCCCTAACGGAGTAGTCCTCCCAAAGCTTGAACGAGATATGTGTGAAGGGGCATGATATGTGAACTTGTGGGATTCAAAGAATGCGAAGCGTGTTGAAGAAAACAAGGTGTTTTGGGTGTTGTTTGACAGCGCACTGGCGACAGTAATTCATTCTCACCTACACCTGTCCCCTATAGCATATGAGAAGTATAAAGGCATCGTGGTATTTCAGGTTACATTGCACAATGTGCAGATTCGGGGTCGCAAGTATCTAGCTTGGATGTGGCTCCCATACATGGTCACCGATGAGGAAATTAATAGGCTCATTGCCACTTGGCCGCCGCATTGGAGATTGGGATTCAAGTCTATAGGCACTATGGGTACTGCTGGTATGAGCGTAGCTCCAGAAGAAACCATCCCGGCTGATACTGTCAAGGAGATGGGAGTGCGCGACACGGAAGGCACCACCAGGACAGACATCCCAAAAGATGCGACCCAAAGCATGGAGCAGGAATTGTAGCAGGATATGGAGACTAAGGGGCTGGACAGATAGAGTGCAGGGTCCACGTGGGGCATGAAACGAGTAACTGAGCCCCCCATGGGCCGACGAGTAAAACATCAGGCTACTAGGCCTGGTAAGGATATCGAAATCTCTCTAACCGAGGAAGAATTGGAACAAATTGTGGATGCGGTCACTATCGCTTCAGAGGATAGGTGGGTTTCCCTGGAAGAGCAGTAGAAGGCTACAGTCGCAACATTACAATCTGAGCTACATGCCCTCTAGTTGAAATTTGATACCCTATAGACGAGCGTGGTTCAAGCGAGGCAGCATCAAGCGAGCCAACCCACCACTAGCATTGAATTGGTCTCCACGACTAAGAGATGACTCTGCCCCCTACTGGGTGTAGCATTCATTATGAGTCTGCCCATCTTGTGCGAGCAAGTCCATGCTTGCACGGAAGTTCATCTCGATTAGGCCCAGCTCTAGGGAGAGCTGCTGCATACTCTCCATACGTCCCTCTTTGAGGAGATCTAGTACAGTGATAGGCGGGTGCAACAGCTGTTGAGTGAGGCAAAGTAGACCATCGCGGCTAAGACTATTGAGGCTTCTCAGGCACAGGTCATGTGCATCATTTTCTCCACACAGTAGACAAAGTTGGAATGTCTGATAAGTAGACTCTGCGAATATATGCGAGAGGAAATTTCGACCTTCGCCACCGAGCAGGCCAAGATTGAAGGACTAGTCGCCGCTCTGAAAGCCTCTCGGACTGAAATGCATAACATTAAAGTAGATTTGGGACAATAGATTGATGTGCTGCAGGCTAAGTTGTAGCCTGAGACCCCTCTCGAAGTGCGCGCCCAGAGAGATGCGTTAGTCACAGAAGCTACAAATACCATTACAACACAGATTGCACAAGGCGTCGAATTGGTTGAGACATCTATGAAGCTATGTTCTACAGTGTAGCGTGACCCTCTTCTGCACGAATTTACCCAAGAGCTGCGCCAGAAGGAAGAATAATTTGAGCAAATGGAGGCTATGATGCCCACTCTTATTCCAGCCCAACTCCTGGCATATCTGTGAGCCAGCCACGTGCTCAGGAATTAACTCAATGGGATCTGTCATAAGAAGTAGGTCCTCATCGACCACCTAAAGCTCTGGGAAGATGAAGCCCTAAAGTTGTTATAGGATGTGGATGTAGCAGTCAAGAAACTGAATCAGGCCTTAGAGAGTGTTACCATGGCCACCGAAGGCCCAACTACAAAAAAGGTGGTTGACATTGCAAAGAATGTTGCCACGCAGAGCGAAGGTGTTTTGCCCCCTCTGGTCGTTGCCATCAAATAGCTCTAGGAGAATATGCAGACCCCACAACCGCTGTGACTTGGGACGAGTCACAAGATTGTGTTGGGGGCCTATTGGAACAGGGTCCCCTAGCTCCGTTTTGATATAATTTTTGTAATAATTAGTCTAGCGTAGGGGCTTTGGGGTGGGTCAATGTCCCCAATGTATTGTAATGGGTCAAAGGGTAAACCAACACTCCACAAACCACAGTTTCCGGACCATATGATAGTGCAGGCTAAGATGCTATAAGTATATGGATAGACCGAGTCTAGAGGTAAGCTAAGTGTTATTATGCTAGTTGCTAACTGTTGAGATCTGGTTTTGGGTTATATTTGGGTAAGGACTCCTGCTGACTGTGTGTGCGGAGATCCTCACTCCTACTATGTGCGGACCTCGCTGGCTGTATGCGTAGGTTGGGAATTGGGTCTGTAAGTGGACTTCGAATGCTAATGAATGAGAAATCTGTTGGAAGTATCTCCTTGTTATGAGAATTGGTTGTGTTTATGGTATTGCGGTGATTCTGTCTGTTGATGAATATTGTTGCGCATGTGGATGCGAAGGCATCAGTTAGATATGATTATTAATCGTTGCTTTATTTATGTTTACGTGCTATATGTGGGTTTTTGAGCTTTGCATTCTGCAAATATACTGTTAAATGTTCTGTGATAAGACTTTTCGTGCGCAAATCTAATAGATCTTACCAGGATGCCTCAATTAACTCTCTTTCTCTCAGGGTGCGGAAACCTGGTTCCAACACCCTCCCATACTACTTCGGGTGATACCTTGGCCTACGCAAGTAGGTCATTGCCAAAAGGGCCAGTAGTATAGGGGTTTGTTGGAAAACCTTAAATACGAACCTGGGTCGAAACCCCTCAAGCCAATAGCAAAAAATCCCCAAAAATAATAAAATAAATAAAAAACCAAAATATAGGTCTTGTTTTTCCCTCATCCATGATTATTTCTTTCATTATTCATTTAACCATGGTTCTAGTCTTTTTATATGGTTTTTACAGGAAAAGGTTCTATTTCTATTGCGAAATCCATTGGACCTTAGGTGTGTTTCTCTTGAACTGGCATATAGGGGTAGGTCATTTTTCGTCGATTTCACATTTTGACTGTCAACAGTATTTTTATGCCTTAGGCCTGACCCAATCAAGTTGCGAATTTCACCACTTCCTGCATGCATGTCGTAGCTTGGCAGTAGAGATTACCTAATCATGGATACCCTAGTTAGCACGCTCTTTCCATATTGGTGTCAATGTAGTCATTTTTTATCACTTTTGGAATTCCTCATTCTAACCCGCTATGACTTCGAATTTTAGCCTCATGTCCTCTTCTTCATCTCTTTTATGGACATACCCTAGGAGGATTCCACACTTTATCCCTTGTGATTGCCACTTTTATTAGCTTACTTCTGCGGCTTTTAGCCTTGCCTTTTCTCATTCATCGTCATCATCTTCTTAACCTACCGTTTGCATTCACTTGGTGTTTTACCATGTCTTAGAGGAACTCCTACAATGAGTGGTCCTATTAGCCAGCCTCGTATTCACCTTATGTCATGAGAAGTTCCACCATTACCGAAATCAATTGATACCCTTTATACCACTTGTTCCTCCAGGAGGAGTCTCGTTGAAGGTCTTTTCAGACTCCTTAACTTAGAAAATATTTCTGAGTGAAATTTTCTACTTCACGCTCATTAAAGTCCTTGAAGTGTCGTCTACCCAGTATAATTTTAACCCTTTTATGTATTGGGATGGACTATATATGAAAAAGGAATACCCTAGTCTACTGTGGCTAGGAGGTTCCCCTTTATACACTTTTATATATTTTTTGGACTTGGGGGACACCTTTACGAAAAAGGAACTTATAAAAAGAGAAGGGAGGGAACATCTATCTTCATTTTTCATCCATTGGAAGCATCATTTGCGTCACCCTTGAACACAACACTTCTTTGTCTCACTATCTTACAATTTGGTTTTAGCTTGCGTAGGAGTCATACCATCAATATGAGTCTTTTTACTCCTCCAAATGGTTAATATTACAGTCATATGGAGCATGCCTCAATGCATTCTGAATCGTTGCATGAAATTACATGGTGCTCATTCATTCATGCAGCTAGGTCACTCTTGTGTTGTGTCGTTATGTGGTCAAGGGAAGTCACATCTTGTGTCAGCCATCTGTAGTAGCTCGTTGACCATTTTTATTTAGCCATCCTTGTGTCAGTTGTAATTCATGACTTCATGACTTCATCCATACATCACATGATCATGGCATGTTCCTTGTCGATTGATGAGGGATACATTAAGGCCCTCCCTTGATGGATATTCTCTTGTCAACTTCAACTCATTATCCAGGAGCTTGATATAGGAACTGGTAGTACCTTGAAGCTTGCAGTCCTCAATGGAAGGCTTCCTCATGATGGAAAATGGGTTTACATAATTGGCTCCTAATTTGTCGAGTTCACTGGTTTTCGACATCATTCATTCTTCACACTTAGTGGAATGTACTAGGTACCTTGGGGTCCATCTTCCTCATTGGTGGATTACCTCGCATCTATTACTAGTTTACCTCATTGGCTGGTAATTAGGCAACTTCTACCATTGATTGACTTTATCTCATCTATTTGCATGAGTATATTTTTACCATTGGGGTTATGTCAAAGACCCTTGATTAGGGCCATCCCACTCTTATATGCCACCCTTCCAAGGCTGCGTTGGAGTTATGTACCATTTATGTATTTTGAGGGCTATCTGGGACACTTATCTCTCTGTTATGTGTTCATAGTGATGTATATTGTGACATAGATCCATGATTTTTTCTAGTGGCTATGCTCTTTCCATTGAGTCACATAGATCCAAGATTTTTTTTAGTGGTTATGCTCTTTCCGTTGATTCACATGGATCCACCATGTATTTATGTAGTGGCCATGTCCTAGTCATTTATATCATGGATCCACAGTGTATGTATGCAAACCATGTTCAGTATATCCTTATGACCGAGCATGGGTATGCCTGCATCAGGGATGTTATATTCATATTTGATACCTGTACTTCAGTGTTTTCTAATATGTGATCCTGGCTCTATTTCCCAACCACCACTGAGACCTCTGATTTTTCTTATAATATATTTCGGCTATTAGCTACTCATTCTAACCTCATACATTAGGGGGCATCCATAATAACCCTATTTTCCACTCCATTATAGTGAGAGAAACCCAATATCAACTTACCTCAGTTGTTTGGCTAAAATGTATCCATTTTCACCTTTTCTTTTACTTATGTGATATTTATTCCATGATAAAAGGGTGAAATTACATAATTGAGCAATTTGTCTTAATTATTTTGCAAAAATATTATAATTATCATATAATAATTATTCCATAGTTGATATAATTGAGAAAAAACTCATAATTGTGAAAAAATTTTCTAGAGTTTCTCATTCCCTAGGATATCACCTCGATTACTCACTAATTCAAGTTGGCCATGACTCATCCATTAGAATTTTATCTAACTTCTCATCGTCCTGAGCGTCTACATTAATCCTCCAGGGACCTGCCATTCACCTATTTTTATAGGATCATTTGAGAGGGTCAGCTAGTCGACATCTTGTATAGTCACATTTTTGTTAGTCACCATAGTCGACATTTTCTATAGTTGCCATAGTCGGAAATTTTCCTAGTCGTAATTCAAAAGTCTAAGAGAGCTATGTTGCTGCTTAGAACTTGACACCCCATTTTTTCCTTTCCGTTATCTTGAGAGATTGTGAGGTGTCATGCTATAGGAGAGTGCTCTTCATACTCTCATGTAGTGGGGAAACTCTGTTGAATTGTGGAGAGGAGAAGATGAAAGTAGGGTATTGAAGCACCATTTTTAATATTACTGAGGATATATGTTCCTTACCTATATATGAATGTACCTTGTAATAGTTTTATGTTATCGTTTATCTAACGATATTCCCAGGAATATCCCTTGTCATCTTTGTATGGTTGTGATTGTGTGCAGGTATTGAGATCAGAAGTAGATAAGATAGATCGTTCGCGTGGAAGTGCAACAGATCAACATAAAACTCAAGATCCTTCCCCGACATGCAAGGAGGTAAGGTAGCTTCTTCATCCTCATAATATTAGAATGATTGCATCATTTATTCTAGATCATGAGCTATAGGGAATAGTGAATGCATTTTTGACTATGCTTGTGTCTTTCTGTTAATCTAATGGACACTAGATCAAAGGACAACAAATCCTTGCAATTTTGTATGCAACACTTAGGTATGACAAGCCTCATCTATTCCCTATGAATATAATGCTAAAATGAATTAATGGTCGAGAAAGGAATTCTTATGGGTTGGAGGTGGCCAGTAAACTTGGCCACCCTGGACTATTGAACTAAAGTTCATTCAGTCGCACATGCAACGTGGAAAATTTAACTCAAGTGAGGCGGTGATTACAAGGAGTGAGGTGATGATTATGAGGAGAAGGGTGATTATTACAAGGAGTGGGGAAAATAGTTAAAAAAGGGAAGTTCGTTTAAGAGCCATGTCACCAAAGCTCTTTGAGCCTTTACTAAAAAAGGGAATATTAAGTACAAGGCTCGATCCCATTTGCATTATCACTCATTTCTAGAAAAAAAATAGTTAGAGAAGGACGATCTATTGATATCAGAATTCCTAGGGTGCCACTGAGATGCTTTGAATTGCGTTTGTAGGTTTTGTAGGAGATGGTACATGAGGAGATATAGGAGGATCTGAATTGCTATGAGAGGCCCAAGAAGAAGCTACAAGAGAGAATTGAAGGGATAAATGGATCCAAAATGACCCAGGTTGTCCTCAAACGCTCATGCACATGAAAAATTTATTTTGAAAAGGGTTAAGTGGCTTTATCCCTCTCTAATTTCCAAACATTTGCATGGGAAATTGTGCCTGAAGTTAGCTCCCTATAATAGAAAATTGAGTAGTAGTTCCCTTTGGAAATTTTTGTATGTAAAGGAAAGTTAGAGAGAGAAAAGTGTTTATTACGATATAAATTCTAGCATCCTTCTCTCTATCTGATAAAAATGAAGTTTTAATACTGCTTCTACAACTGAGACTACTTTTAGGAAACAATCGAATTTACACCTAAGTAACATTGATAATGAGCGGCAAAAGAAATAATAGGAGGATTCAATAGAAGAGATCCCACAGACGCAAAGAGAATTCACCAACATCCTCCTATAGTAGAATTTTTTGTAAGACATCAATGGATGGGCTTCTTTGAAAAGCTGAAATTTTATGATGATGACATAACTCAAGAGTTTTCAATGGAACTACATTCTCAATGAGATGTTAGTGCCACTACTATTGTTAGAGGATTGAAAAAATGTTTAAGTGTTACATCCTTAGGAACTCGAACTCAAATTTTAGTTACTACCTTACCCTTAGGAACTCGAGGGAGCAAGGAGAAAAAATTTGTAAGTGTTACATCCAGGAAGAAAATTTTCATCTAGAGAGAAAAGCCTGTGGAGGATAATAATGGAGTAAGAAGAGAAAGGCTTCCTTACCCATGGGATGAAGTGGCCTAACACATTCTCAAATACACATTTTTTGAATGGAGGTTGAGAATTGTATACATTTTAGGCTACTCCATGAGCTAAGATTCAAAGCAAATTTACCAATCGCACAAAGACTACGTGTTCCTCATTTCCTCTTGGAATCTATCATTGAAATAAGCCAAAAGGTGAGGGAAGGGAAGCTTCACATTAGGGGAATTTTGAGGTCTAAAATGGGCCTCCTAAGGAAATTATAAAATAATAGTGGAAATAATAAAAACAAGATTTTATTACATCATCAAAGTTTAGAGGGAAAAAAAAACTGCTTTTTAAATTAGTATTTTCAGCTCATCTCCAAATATTTTACTCAAATTTCGAGCGGGGGTACTCATTGAATGCAAAATTTAATTCCTCATCCAAGGATTACCCATGTTTCATACTTTCTATGGACTCTGCTACGCAAAAAATGAGAAATACATGAAAAACGTGATTGTAATCATGTTTTTCATGTAGTGGGGTCCATCGAAAGTATGTAACATGGGTACTCCTTGGATTAGGAATTAATTTTTTCATCCAGAAAGTACTCCCTCTCGAAATTTTAGTAAAAAATTTGGTAGATAAGTTGAAAATACGAGTTGAAAAAATATTTTTATTTTTTTATTATTTTTTAATCTTTTTACCCTTTTACTTAAAAAAAGGTGAATCGTCTCCCATGGTTGACATCATCATATTGAATCCTATTGGTTCTTATAAATTTTATTTTGGTTGTACATTTTTCTTAGGAGGCCCATTTTAGACCTAAAAATTCCCCTAATGACAAATTGCCTACCATCGCTTCATTAAGTTACTTTTGATGGATGCTTTAAGTCACTTAAGGAACCGTGTGCTATGGAATTATTTTGTAGACATGGATAAGGAAATTTTCATTCAAACCCAAGCCATCACACATGGATAAACACCAACTTCTAGCACTAGAGGCAGGGGAGTAAATACAACGGAAGATGAGGTAGCACGAACAGAGGAAGAAGAATTATTAGTTGAGAGAAAAGGAGGAGAGAAACCACCAAAAGAAGAATAGAAACCCGAAGAGACCTATAAATCCCCAAGAGACATAAAATAAAGGACAAGAAACAAGTATCTCTCTAGAGAATACTGAGAAATAAGTGGCAGTAACATTCGCTACATTGGATACACCTATTAATCCCAAAAGGAGGAAGCCATGGCAAGGTCCCCTATACTTCAAAACAAGGAAGAGCACTAGGATAACACAAGGGAAGTCTCTGCCTCCTACAAATTTTTCCATCGCCATAGAGGAGTCAACAAGTAAGAAAGAAGAAGTGGGACCTAATGAGGGGAAGATTGAAGAAATTACATCTCTTAAGATCAAAACCAAGAAACCTGTGTTACTTATGGGAACCAATAGGGAAATCACCTTTAAGAGACTCAAGACAAAAAATACCATTGGGTAAGAAGAAAAAGAGGATATGTAGGAGGAAACAGAGAAAATACAGGAGAAACATGGGCTACTACAGGAGAAACAAGGGATACTATAGGAGGTGCGACATGAAGGAGCATCTACCTCGATAAACGATGAAAAATTCCTCCAAGATCTCGAGGAACCTGATCCACATCCCAATATAGAATCATACTATAAATTTTTTGAGGGAGGTAGTATTATACCTAAGAATTTTTTTATCCCTTACTTCTTTGAGTTAGAGAAGGAAAGAGGAAGAACACATAGATGGATGGAAATTTCCAAATCCAAAAATGTAGAAGATGTGGGCCTCATGGAAGAAAATATCAATGAAATTGGAAAGGAATTAAGTGACTAAAAACCAATGGATTAAAACATGGGGGAGAAACTATAGGCAGAGAATACAAGGCTAAAATAACAGTTGGAATAAAGGAAAACACAACTTGATACTTTGGCAAGTCTATCTATGGAAGCCATACAATGTAGGCAACAATCTAAATCCCATGTGGTTTTCCTCAAGGAGAAGTGGCTACAATTCCAGATAAATACACTAGCACAATATGCATCTTTTCCTTTCCAATACTATAGACAATTTATTGAGTTTTGCAAAAAGGTAAGTATGGAGGATAGGGAAAAAATAGCTGAGTTTTATATGCACAATCTGATTCTAACATATTTGAATTTTTGGTACCCCAATTCAATATTAGGAGACACGAAAGTCATGGAATTAGAATCTTGGTTGACACATGATGAGACAATAGCCGAAGAAGTAAAGAAGGTGATGAAAAAGGAAGAAAATGAACCCTTATATATCATAGCAGAATTAGTGAACCCCAAGGCTATCATCAACAACCACAATCTCATCTCCTATGATATTGAATTTGCACCTAAGTATAAAGCATCCCAAGAGAAATACATCTTTAATTATCAGGAAAATTTTATGATGTTGGGAACAAATAGCTTGTAGGCTTGTCAAAGGAGGTGGCATGCATTGCCTCACAACTTACAAATCATAGAGTATCACTCTCTAGAAAGATTAAGGAATTCCTTGGAAAGAACCCCATTATTCAAAATGATCATGAAAATACTGAAGATCAACGAGATAGAGCTCAAACTCAGTCTTCCCTTCCTTTTGGGATTACAAGAAGGAATAAAACAAGGAGAGGAATAAAAGCTATTGACATAAATAGAGGGAAATGCAGGTTTTTATCCACATGAAGGCACACCATCTGAGGTGCCTTGGGATGTTAGAGAGGCCAATATGGCCATGGATAAGCTTCATATGAATGAATAAGTCTCTTTATCAGAAGGGTGATGATGGTACCATTAATAGGTATATTCTAAGGTTCATTATTCTATCCTCCATCCACTAGAAATATCCCTTCCTCACATTAATTCACATTGTTAGTCATAATATGATTAGAAATAAGACTAAAATGTGTTTGTCATATTGGGTGGCCTGATGTGATTGATTAATAGGAAAAAGAAATATTTTTTATGAATTTACTTTGCAGGGGCTTGATGGAGACAACCAAGAGAGAATACAGGGGGCTTGTACACCTCCTTAACTCTCTAAATCAACTTGGGATAACAAAATCCTCACTCATGCCTCTAATTCACTAGAAACCTAGGGAATCGAAGTACATGTGAATATCAAGGAGGACCAGATCCACAATTATCGAGATCTTGGATGGAATCACTCCTATTTTCAAGGGATCTCCCATTAACTACCTTTTTATATAAATACACCAGTTGAAAATCTCATTAGGATTCAAATTTATGTTGCAACTAAGAGTAGCCACTGAGCCTAGTGCTTGACACTATTACTATTTACTTTCATATGATATATAGGAATATTATTTTATGTTAATGAGAATTTTTTCATTGATCTGCATCTGAGTTAGTTTTAGAGGGCTAAAAACCTTTGGTTTGGGCCCAACCCAGAGGCTTTCGTCCCTCTTTTGTATTTCCTTGTTTTTCTTGTTTCAAAGCATTTCATGTCCTTCTCTTTATTTAGTAAATTATAAGTTATAAAAACTTGTGATTGTAGGCTTGCATATCACCTCTCTTGTGGGAATAGTGATTGGAAACATTACAATCACAATCCAAAAATATTTGTTTATGATTTCTTGGAAATGGATAGATGTTAGGTGTGATCATTTTGCATGCTTATTCTCTGCAACTTAGGAGTTAGTTTCATTATTTTATTGATCAAAGTAGTCTTGTGGGATAGAATAGATTTTAATCAAATTGAACTCATCTTTTCCATGTTATTTTATTTCACTATGTTATTGGTCACTCAATGCAGGTATTTGGCTAGCTGCAGGGAATTTTTGATATATAGGGATGGGAATACCTTCCCACGTTTACCTGGACTTATACATCCTCCTCCCAGGAACCTCAAATTGCTTCCAACCTCTATCTCCAAAGTCACTTTGTCAAGGAAAATAAAGGACACTGTGAGTATCAACTTTGGTGCAAGATAGACCACCGAGGGGTGCTAGACTTGGAAAATGGGCTCCGACAGCCTTCATTCATCACATTCTACCTTAATACACCTTCCTCCATGTCTAATACACCATTTCAATTCTTAAAAATTCTCTAGGACCCCCTCCTGTAACAAACAGGGCCTTCTATAGCAATATAGACCCCGTTGTAGCACCTCCTGTAGCAATCGTGTAGTAGTGTTCATTTAAACCAGTTTTTCTCCCCACTTTGATCCTAGCATATTTAAGTTGAATAATGGAACCAAAATTATGATTGGGTTATTAAGAAAGACTCTAATACCACTACAACCTCCTCCTTTCCTCATTGTAAACATCATATAACAAAACAAAATTTGAATTAGTATCTTTATTCATATCCATGTTAAAAATTAGATTCCTTGTTTTCAAGAAAGTGTGAAGTAGATAAATTAGGCATACAAATAGCTTATTGATTTGATTAAATGTGAAAAGGAGTGTAGCATGATTTACTTCTGCAAGTAGACTATCCCTTTCTCTTTCATGCAATGTCAATTAGCATTTATATTTGAATGAATGGAATTTTCAGTTTTGTAGTTAGAATAAGGTTCAAATATGATTTCATAGGACATTTTCACTCTAGTTAGTTGGAGGAATGGCATTTGAACACCTTGATATAGTTTCATGAATGAGAGTGACATGAATAGAACATATCCTAATATGAATGTAACATTGTGACCTCTAAGTTTTTACGAACCTCAGGTTGATAATTTGAGTTGAGAAGTCATTGGGAGTTGCAATATTCTTGGTGAAATAGCATATCTCATCACAAGGTCTCCTAGGAAACGAATATCATAAACAACATGGCCCTCTTGATCACAATTGTAGCACTGAACTAGACCTCTACCTCCATTTCTTCCTCCCCTGAAGCCACTCCTTTCTCATCCTCGAGGAGCTTCATTGACCTTAAATGAAATATGAACAAGGCAATTACCTAGAGAATTAAAAGATCTGCACATGTTTGTATGTTGAGTTAGCGACCCACAAAAATCACAAAATATGTTATTTGAAACATTGGATTATTTTTGCAATATAGGAAAAATTCATGGTGCATGAGCATAAGTACGACATATCTCATAATATTAATTAGCAGACATACCTTGGTGATTGGGGAATGAATGATATTGGGTATGTCTACTCTGGGTTCTTCTATCTCAATTGAGATTGCTAAAGAAAAAAAGAATAAATTTTCTATTACCACCATTCTCAAATGCTACTCTTAAGAATATTTTTCACTTTTATCTAGAACCCCAATTTATCTTCGGGTCCTGACAATGGATCCATTTGTTGGTGAAATTTTTTGTTGTAGAGACCCAGGCTTTGACTACAAGGTGCTAACAAAAAAGACTTTCGTAGTCTAGTAGAATTTCGTCATTTTTAATCCTATGCAAGCAAAGAAGGTATCAACCAAGGCATATCACCACTTTCAAGGGATAGGTGGGGAATTTAGATAGTGATAGGATTGATTTAATTAATGAAATTATACATCAATTCCATAATCATTCACAGATCTTCAATGATCTCTTACACAAGAATAATTAAGCATACAAGGGAGATTTAATGAAGAAATTCATAATTTTTTTAAAATACCACAAAATACATTATCAAACATAAACACGCACAAAACTCGTCTTTATATTATGTATCAAAGGACCAAGCCATTATAATATACATTTTTTTATGTTACACTAGATCTAGTTAGGATTCCTTCACAACCAACTGAATAAGATAATAGTACATCAGAATACATAAAGGGGCTTCAATATTCATTTTGGTAACATGTCAGCCTTTTCTCTATCTATATTTTGCAACTATATCTCTATAGGTATATACAATATAACTACTCCCTTGATAATTTTACCTGCTCGCTTGATCTAGTCCAACTTAATCCCCTTGACAAAATCTAACCGATTGGTCCATTTTACTTGATCCTTTCAAATTTAGCTTCAGAATCCTTCTGCAGCAGCCTTGGTGAGTCCCGACGTAGATATTATTTTCATCACTTGTTGGTTATTCTCTCGATTTTCAACTTTCTAGTTTATTTGGCCATTTAGTTCTTTACTTGCAATGCTTGTCTCCATGACTCTTTTTTGGAAACAATGTTAAAAAAGTCTCCCAAAAATTAAGGATTCAACACACTCCACCTGCAGACCCGCTCATGCCACATCACCACCCCTAAGGCCCCACCCCTTTCCATACCTTATAATTTATTTAATGAGGGATGGGCCTCATGATGCAGACATTACAAAGGAGTGGTCCCCCCTAAGCACCATGTTACCTCAAGGTAAAGTCTTGGGAGCCCCCAAATTTCCCTCACAAAAAATTATAAAATGAAACCCGTTGAGATGAAATAAATAAACTTAAACCATTAAGGTGATGTATAATGATTTCATACCCTCCACATGGCCTCCTCCAGGACCACCACGTGTCACTTATTTTTTATCACATTTGGGCTTGGCCAATAGCTGAATAAGGGTGCCACATGCCACCCCATGATGGAACTGCATCACTCTCTCATCCATGTCACTAGCCTATGTGGTCTTGGGTCCAAACAAACGATCTGACCCCTTTCAAATTTTAAGTTTTATATTATATCAAAATTTTGGGTCACCCAATAGTGATGGTTCCTCCACACATTTGATGAATAAGATCCAATTGTAGAGCCCTCCTCCCTTGTTAACCTAGCAAGGGGCGAGGGGGAGGGGGGGTAGGGGGGCACTATCAAGGTTCCCCTTCGAGGTTATAGACCCAAGGTTCTCTCTCTCTCTCTCTCTGGGTCACCCAATAGAGGTGGTTCCTCCACACATTTTATGAATGAGATTCAATTGCAGAGCCCCCCTCCCTTGTTCACCTAGCAAGGGGGGGGGGGGGGGGGAGGGGGGCATTATCAAGGTTCCCCTTAGAGGTTATAGACCCAAGTTTCTCTCTCTCTCTCTCTCTCTCTCTCTCTCTCTCTCTCTCTATGAAAAAATAACTCTCCTAAGCTTAGTTAATCCCATACTTGTTCCATCTCTCTTGAGCTTAAGAAGCCTTGACTCTTCCTGATAAAGCACACACACACACACACACACATATGAGTAACTTTACATGTACCACATATATCCAAGCACATAGATCATTTTTTCTTATTTCAAACATCAACTCCTCATTCCTTATCACTACCATCTATTCATAAATTAGAATATTTACATGTAAAACATGCAAGTGTCAACCATTCCTCCTTAGTAACATAGATATTGAACCAACACCTTAAACATATTCATAATACTGAAAAGGTAGTTAAACTGCACTATAACATACATATAGCATTCATAGGTGCATAAGGAATATAAACACTTATCTTATCATGAAGTAATAGGTTAATAAGATTGGGACTATGACTCTCGTCCCAACCTTAGAGGAGCTGCAACCTATATTTATTGTAGTTTTGATCCCCGAGCGAGATTACAAAGCTTAGAGGAAGGGTTCTTCAAGGAGCTTCTCAAAAATTCAATACCACTGGGATGTGAAATCCTTGATTACCTTTATAATTATTATAAGCATTGTAAATAAGTTAAATAAAAAAGGGTTGAGTCAAGGGAAACAAAATTCTAGAGTTGAGGAGGACCAACCACTTGGGAGTTGGAGGTTGACAAGTAGGTATGCAACAACCAAGTGATGTGGCCATTTTTTTTGGGGGGGGGTGTCTCATTAGGGGATAGATGTATGTAAGAGTGAGTTATACACCCAATAAAACATAAATTAATAGGTAGGAAACAATCTGGGGGACTCAGAGATTGTCCATCAATATTCTTGTAGATAGAAACAAAAAAAATCAAAGGTGAAAATGTAAGTTCATGGAGGCTGGGGGACGGGAAACGAGGAAGGATATTAAGTTAATACGTAGAGAAAAAAATCAATAAGAAGGAAAAAAATTATGAGATGAAAATAATACAAGAACACAGAGATGGATACAAGCAACGGGCTGGAAACTCAAACAGACTAGGAATGGACATCACCATTGGGGTATCTGCTACACTCACTGGGGAGATATCAAATCTAATTAGAAGTGATTTTTTTCTTATCTTAAGTAGCCTCTTCACACTCTAGAGTCTATCACGGGGTTGATTTGGCTACAAGAAAGGATACATTATAACCTAATCTATGGTTGGGTGGTAAGAGGGATTCCCTGACTTAGTTTCCCAGTCTTACCTATGTACCTATCCTGATTCTGTAAGAAATGGATCTTATGATTACAAAATGATATTATTTAAATGACAATAAAATAATTTGAAATTAATATACCAGAGCTTTCCTATGTCTGCAATATCGTTTGGCATAATAAACGATGTTTAGATTGACTTATCGGCCAACATAAATCCTCAACTAATCAAAAGGGAAAGGGATAAATCCAAGGAGATAATATCCCTATTTTTTGTGGTTTTGAGTAAGACAAACTACCCCTAAGTGAACATAGATAAAAACCACTAAACCAAACGAAGTTCTATATTTACCAAGAGATTGACTCCTCGGTGTTTATTGTTGTTCCATAATAAGATGTTATCACAATGCATCAGTTGTTAGCATGGTATATTTTTATCCACTAAATGAGATGCATGGTAGTGCATTTATTATTATCATTTGAAGGATTAGGTTTTTGTGTCTCAGTATTTATTGGGTCATCAAAATGGAAAATATGGCATATTATTTTCTGTAAGAAACTAGCATTTCCACCAAGGAGATTCTGGCGAGAAATATTTTCCTAAAAAAGTAAGGCAAATAGGGAACCTAAAGGATGAGCATAGTTTAGGGAAATCGTCACACATATCTTTTTCTTATTCATTAGCCTTTGACATGTTATCACTTTCTTAAAAATTTCATTTCTTATATATTTATTAGTATTATCATGTGAGTTCAAGCGGATTCTTAGGTGTTTGTTTCTTTTACGTTCTTCCATTAAATTCAAGAGAAACTTTACAAATATTATTATAAGTGATAGGTGAGATGGTTCTTTAGGCCAACCAATGATAAAATTCACTTTTATTTGGATATGTTTCCACAATAGGTTTAATTATTTCTCAAAATTGTCCAAAACTGTACCAAGCCTTAATCACTCATTGTTTTTTTCAAAGGAATTTAACCTTGGTGATGTCTTCTCCTCTAAACCATGACCCCATTGGCAGTGTTGATGTCTATAATTATTGTCCAATATTTTTTTCACAAATAAGTACAGGAAAATAACTTATTATAAGTTTATGGTGTATTTTTAGGAACATATTAATGAACATCATGATCTCATTTGAGTGAATACTCTTTAGGTTAACTATTATGGCTACACATTTCAGAATACTAGAACCATAATTTGTTTTAAAAAAGTTAAATAAATGGGTATAAGAATGGTAAAAGTAGTATTGTTTCAACACATTTAACCTTTAGACTAAACCTTCATCTATCCCTTCTTATTCTGCAAAGACATATTTGTTTATAGTATTGTATAATTATACTCATTATAAGATTTGTATTGGAATTATGGTATAGAAATATGCTAGTATTTCATCCATTGCCTACATAGTATTACTATGTTGAGTTGTTTTTTTGTCCTAATCATTAGAGGCACGTGAATTGTTGATATCTTCCCCAAATCCTCGATGAAATTTGTAAATTTATGCTTATCTACAGTGTTATATTCCCAATTAGCTTTCAGCTAGTTGGAATATTAATTTTTTTTTTGCTACTTAGATAGAAGAATAAGAGGGTAGGGAGACACATAAATCTCCCAAGTAGGAATAAAGTTACTCATAATTTGAATAAGGAGCATCAAAGTAGTTGGATAAAGAACCCTTATGTGAGAATAGGGGATGAAGCATGTGGATGGGGTCAAGTTTGACCAAATCAACAACGTTGGTATGGAGGGAGTGGATAATCAATGAGAAACAACACAGTTTTGGAGGAGGAGTCTTTTCATGGAAGTAGCATATTTAATGAGTGGGGCCAAGTGTGAGGAAGCTCACCAAGCATATAAGGAAGGGGATGTAATCCATGGATAGTATGTTGATTATTATTATGTTTTTGGTCTGTATGACTTCTTGCTCTCTTTAGTTGTTTAGCAGAGACTGTTGTGCTGCTTAGCACAAGGGTGTTCCCGAGCAGGAATCCCACCCTCATCCTCGAGGGACTTCGAGTGCCCACTCAGGAGAGGTTATTGAGTTGCATTTCCACATCCAACCAAGCTTCAAATTTCTTCTACAACGTATTTTATTCTAGGGTTGTGTTGTGTTGCAGGGTAGAAGTAGTGGAGGGTTTGACAGGGCCATTTATGAGCTTTTTTCAGTAGAGGAAGCATTCTTTCCATCGTGAGGCCAGCAAGGGAGGTCCTTGGGCATTATATCAGAATTTGGCATGAGTCGAAGCCATCACCACCCCTTACAACGCGGTTTTAGTCATAGACTGCATTATTTCAGAGAGGAGTTGCAGGGGTGGTTTTAATGCATCATTTGGAGTGTTTTCTTTTCACTGAAAGGATCAAACTTTCACTTGGAGAGTCCATTAGAGGAGTTCCAGTTAGTTATTCATCAGTTTAAGCCACCTCCTTTCACGTGCCCAATTGTAGAGCTTATTCATCCCTAGGGATGCATTCCAACATATTGATATTTTGTTTATTTCCGAAAACCCTTTCTGGGTTGTCTTGGAAAGGTATTTTAGAGCCTTGGCCTTTATTTATAGCATCTCTTGAGGCACATATCAGTTTTTCTATATCATTTTATGTTTCCAACTGTAGCTATGTCCACTAGGACTACGTTGTATCGATCTTCCGACATTTTGTATAACAACAACATCTTATGATTGAGGGTGTTTATTCATTGGAGGCTTGTTTGCATTGATTGTATGAGTTGTTCCTCAAATATATTACACTTATTTGTTGCTGATATTCATAATAAGATGGCTCTTTCATGGTCTCATATACTTGTGTATTGATCTTCACTGCTACTTTCCATTTTTGTGTTCAATCCTTTTCCTATTTTGGAATATTACAATTGTATCCGAGCATAATCTTGGCTCAGCCTGTGAGTTTTAGCCAGTATGTCATCGGAAGGAGAACCTCTCACAGACAGAGAGAAGAGGTATCTCAAAAGAAACTGGAGATATGATTATACAGATGATAGAGAAAACAAGGGTAAAACTTCCATATCATGAGAAGATGAAGAGAAGGAGTTTCCTAAGCTTCTCCTTCGAACCATGCAAGATATTGCAAGAGAAATCAAGGATATGAGGATGGATAGACACAAATAATCCCCTAAAGGGTTTCTACATGGAGAAGGTGCTAGCATTTCACATCACTGGCATGATCAACCAGTGAAGCAACAAATTTCCCAATGCTCTACTATGCCTACATTATTAACAGTGGGAAATGGAGGGTTTCAAGAACAAGAAACTCTTGAAGATTATTTTATTGAGTAAAAGTCTTAATATCAGAGATTCAAAGACCATTTGAGCTTTCAGGAGTATTTTCAGATCAAGGACAATAGGAGACCCTGGCATCACAATAGAGTTGGAGGATTCATACAAAACAATGATCTTCACCGGACTATGTGTAGATTCTTCTTGCCTGCTTTTGATGGGTCATCCAAATGCACAGCCAAATCTTGGGTAGAGAAGCTAGGCATATACTTCCATTTGAACCAAGTACTGAAGATGGAAGCCATCAAAATATCAGTGCTGCACCTTGTGGGTGAGGCACATGATTTGTGGTTTCATGGTATTTCTACATTGGGGCATGCCAATGTGAATGGATATTCAAATTTCACTATGAGGTTGGTGGAGACGTTTGATTGAAGAGACTCGAAGGAACGTTTTATGGAGCTAGCTAAGCTCAAATAGTCAGGTAATCTAGAAAGCTACATTTTTGAATTTTTAAAACTTTCTGTTATGGTTCCTGATTTGTCTGTAGCTTGGAGAGTCTATACGATTATTGATGGGCTAGCAGATCCTCTACATGGGTTGGTTAAATCAACCAAACCAACTAACCTTCAAGATGTTGTTGAAAGGGATAGAGATATACAAGATGCTTTGCCTAGGGAAAAGGAACCATTTGAGAAAAAGCCCATTTTTCCATCAAAGGGAAAAGATGTGAAGGCTCCTCCTTCAAAGGAGAGAAAAAACAAAGGACCTCTTAGTGATGACGTATGAAGAGACTTGAGGAGAAGGAATCTTTGCTTCACATGCCAAGAATCATGGGCACCCGAACACAGATGTGCAGTAGGGGAGGCACACTATATAGAGGTATTTTCTGATGATGAAGAGGAGGAAGAAGAGGAACTAGAAGGAGGTCACAACATTGGGATAGCAGGAGAAGATCCACCACCACCAGGAGGTGGGAATTGAGAATTTGCTCAAATTTTAGGGGCCCTTGCATCTTTTCTGGGAGTACCCAAGTACTTGAATTTCAGAGTAAAAGGTTCCATCTAGGATCAAAGGGTATCAGCGTTGATTGACAGTGGGGAAATCCACAACTTTATTGATGCCCAGTTAGTGAAGAGGAGGGCAATACCTACTGATGACTTCGAGGGATTTCCAGTTTTGGTCCCAAGAGCTAGAACCATGAAGTGCATGAAGTATGTTTCGGCATTATCTGTCACCATGGAAACATACACATTGACTCATCACTTCTTTGTGGTTGAAATCCCTGACACCAATGTGATATTGGATGTGCAGTGGTGGATTACTTTGGGGAATGTCACCAAAAATTGGGAGACTTTACAGATGGAGTGGACAAACAAAAGGAGTGATAAGTATTAGGTGATTAGGGGCATGCACACTTATCCCTCTCAGAAAGCTTCCACATAGAGAACAAAGCTAGATTTTCATAGTGGAAGCAAGGACCTAATAGTCCATTCAATTATGCAGCTAGCTTTGGCCCATGATACATTATTGTTTAGAGGCATTCCACCAGGGAGGCCACTAGACCAGGACTTGATGAGAGATGTCTCACAACAAGTTGCACCACTCATAGATCCAGGAGGGGTGAGGACCTTGGGAGGACTTGGCACAATGCGAGTCTTGGGTAATCTCAAGGAGGAGGGAGACATTCTCCCAATACTAGTATTACCAACTCTCACCAAACATCTTGCACTGAGATAAGATGTTTCAGGGATGGAGGATGGCATTATTATGGTGCAAGGAGACTACTCCATGGCTTTGGAGAACTAGAAGATACTTCCACATAGGGAGGAATCTTCCACATAAGGTAGAGGATGGTGGCCACTCATGCATACATTGGCCAAACTCAAAAGGTTTTGGATGGGTGATAGCTTTCCATGGAAGGATAACCTCCAAAAAATTCAACCTCTACTTGAGCAGAAGCCATTATAGGAGGGGAAATAGAGGGAGGATAGCAGCATCCCGACATATGACTTTGGCATGGGAGATGTCAAAGGAGAGGGAAGAAACATGACAGGTGCTTTACATTGTAGAGAATCAATGTTGTCATTATGGAGCAAAGATCCTTATTGGAGATCCCAACTATTGGTGGAATACTCCAAGGATCTTTTCTCATGCAGGATACTTGATGGCTAGTTGTCAGATGAGAGATATACAGTGAGAGATGGGTTCATATAATATCAGAGTAGGATCTTCTTGAATAGAGCCTCTAAGTTTAAGGAGAAGCCACTACATACAACATATGAGGATTTCCTCTCTAGCCACACTGATTTCATGAGGGCATATCATACTATCATGGAGGGATTCACTTGGGAAGGCTTCAAAGAGGAGATGCACCATAATATCAAGAGATGCATGGATTGTTTGGAGATTGAGGAGAGACATAAATCTTTGGGAGATTTGTCACAACCACTTCCTTTCTCATTGGGAATGAGAGGAGGCCCATCTATGAGCCTTTTCACGAGCTTGTTCAAGGTACATGGTAAGGGTTTTTTTTATGTGCATAATGATTCACTAACTATGTATTTGTATTTCCTTGCCATATATGTACAGTTCATTACTTTCTTGGTCGATTTGGGGCCATTAGCAGTGATGATGATGGCCACTCCCTAGGAGATTTTGGGAGATGATATCGTATTCACGGTGTACTCAATTGGCACCACACATCATTCACCTTCTCCAAGTATGTGAGAGGATTGGGAAAACAAGAAAGTGCTTGGAAAACCACTCATCATATCATATTCTGAGGCAGTTAGGAGTAAAATTGCATTGGTTCCACCTGAGGGACCATTATCCTCCTCCGGTATTATATATGGTAGATAGCATGACTTTTATTATGATCCCATATGTTGATGATGTTCTTATCATTATTGTGGGCATGATTGGAGGGGTGACACATGGATTGGATGTGCCCATTGGGAATGAGATTCTCCACATTTCTTATGCCTCATGCTCCAGGAAGTACATTGGTCAATACATGATTGCTACATTAGACCTCTTTTTTCCTTATGGGATGAGCCATTTCATTAACTTGAGCACTTGGGAGATGCATCTCATGAGCACTTGGAGGAGCATTTCAGGGATGGATTGGTGGGAGGACACTTGGTTCATGAGGATAGCTTATCACATGGAGGTGTCACAAGGGAAGGAGGAGAAGTTTTTCAGCACTCACCTTTACAGTTGCTTTAGGACAATCAACATTTGGGAGGGGAGGACTGTAATATTCCCAAATAGCTTTCAGCTAGTTGGAATACTAAATTTTGTTTTTGCTACTTAGATAGAGGAATAAGAGGGTAGAGAGACCCATAAATATCCTTAGTAGGAAAAAAATTACTCCTAATGTGAATAAGGAGAATCAAAGTAGCTAGATAAAGCACCCTTATGTGCGAATAGGGGATGAAGCATGTGGATGGGGTCAAGTTTGACCAAATCAACAATGCTGGTATGGAGGGAGTAGATAATCAATGAGAGATAATGCATTTTTGGAGGAGGAGTCTTTGCATGGAAGTAGCATCTTTAATGAGTGGGGCCAGGGGTGAGGAAGCTAACTAAGCATATAAGGCAGGGGATGGAATCCATGGAAAACATGTTGATTATTATTATGTTTTTGGTCTGTATAACTTCTTTCTCTCTTCAGTTGTTTAACAGCGACGTTCCTGGGTAGGAATCCCACCCTCATCCTCAAGGGACTTCACGTGCCCACTCAGGAGAGGTTATTGAGTTTCGTTTCCACATTCTGGCATCAGGCCAAGCTTCAAATTTCTTCTACAATGTAGTTTCTTCCAGGGTTGTGTTGTTTTGCAGGGTAGAAGCAGTGGAGGGTTTGACAGGGCCATTTATGAGCTTGTTTTCAGTGGAGGAAGCATTATTTCCACCAGGAGGCCAACAAGGGAGGTCCTTGGGCATTATATTAGAATTTGGCATTAGGCGAAGCCATCACCATCACCTACATAATATTTTCAGTCGTAGACTGCGTTATTTCAAAGAGCAGTTGCAGGGGTGGTTTTAGTGCATCGTTTGGAGTGTTTTCTTTTCGGTGAAGGGATCGGCCTTTCACTTGGAGAGTCCATTGGAAAAGTTCCACTCATTTCTTCATCAGTTTCAGCAACCTCCTTTTAGGTTCCCAGTTGCAAAGCTTATTCAGACCTAGGGTTGCATTCTAGCATTCTAATATTTTGTGTATTTCCAGAAACCCTTTCTGGGTTGTGTCAGAAAGGTGTTTTAGAGCCTTGGTCTTTATTCCAACATTTCTTGAGGCACATATCAGTTGTTCGATATCATTGTATGTTTGTAGCTGCAACTATGTCCACTAGGACTACACTGTATTGATCTTCCGACATTTTGTATAGCAACAACATCTCATGATTGAGGGTGTTTATTCATTGGAGGCTTGTTTTCCTTGATTGTATGAGTTGTTCCTCAAATATATTGCACTTCGTTGCTGCTGGTATTCATAATAAGATGGATCTTTCATGATACTTCTGTATTGATATTCACTTCTACTTTCCATTTTTGTGTTCAATATTGTTTCTTTTCCTATTTTGGAATATTACATACATGTACAAGTTCGATAGTGTGCACGGATATGCAAGCCACCAATTTTTTGTCGTTAACTGATTCCTTAGATAAAATAAATTGAAATTGTAGGGTTACCATGAATGAAAACCTTCTAAAATATAAAACAATAAATATATTATGAATATTTGGTCCTTTATTGCAGGGCCTCATAAGGAGCATTCCTTTAGGGATACCCTAAGATTCACTTCCAGTAGTTGATGTTGTATAAATATGCCCCTCTACAATAGAGAAATCTATAAAGGCTTAATCTTGTAGCTCCCATATGTTCCATTTATCCAATAGCTTGTGGCACAAGATTCTACCATGGTGGCTTGAGATATTCACCCAAAATGGTAAGCAATATGGATTATGCACATAAGGTAGAATCCTTTCTTCTTTGCCAAATTTCCTATTAGTTTGATATCTCGAAAGAATGGAAATCAATAACATTGTATCATTATATATTATCATACATGTTGTCATACTTGATAAATTAGCCTTTATTTTTTTCTATGACTTTATGATGGTGGAATATCCAAGTACAACATAAAATATGCACTATGTGATCATATAGAAACCTATAAACAAATTAAATAAGACATGTAGTCATTATAATGATAGGACAAAAAAATTAATGAACATGGTGGAGAATCATAATTACATGGTAGTTCTATATTTAGATAATTTCTTATGAAATTATGCCCATATCAAGGTCAAATAATTCTTTACGAGAGACCCATCCAAAGTACAACCAGTTGAAAAATCATCATCGAAAGTTAAAAATTTCCACTGCAAAATAGTGTACTTTGTTTTTGGCCTAGGTTGCTCCACCTTAGTAGGTCATAAAGTAGTAACATATTTTCTAAGTCAAACATTGAATTGGGATGGAGGAAATACAAGGAATTGAGAAGCCCATGCACTTGGAGGTGAGGGTGTTATGGTAGCAAAGCCAAATTCTAGTAGAATGCCAAAACAAGTCTCCCAAGAGGGAAACAACACCCTAGAAGTTGGTTGATGCAATATAGGAAAAAATAAGTTCAATGTAGCACTATAATATCAAATAATGAATGAAAAGGAAATCAAGAGATGATGGTATTGTATATACATGCATATCTATCTATCTACCTATCTAAATGCATGCATATATGTATCTACAAACAAAATTATAGCACCCAAGGTAGTCTTGATTGATGTCATTTAATAGCAGTTCCATATTCAATGCCTCTTCCAAGGTAATCAAGAACAACGCTTACATGTTGAAAGTGTTTTTATCACATCTAGCCTTTTTTATGTGACCAACCTTAACTCAATGCGTGAATCCTAGTAGTTTCTAAATGTTACTAGAACTAGTTGATTTGGATTGTAACGAGTTGTTGTAAACCGATTTTTAGGGTTTCTAATTTGAAATGGTGATTCAAACTAGAATGGGTTGGTTACGTATTGAAATGGTCAGAACTGACCAATTTAGCTAATTTTTTATTAGTGCATATCTATCTTCCTAAAGGAGAAAAGGTAAATAGCACAATTACCCCATTCTTGTATCCACTCAATGAGAGTTAGGTAACCTAGTAACCACCTCTAATTAGAGAATGAGGTGTGTTAAAAATTGTATCATAGCTCTTGGGTTCAACACTTGCACCTGATGGGATCTATCACAACAAGGACGAAGGTTAAAGGTAAAAACCTATAATCTCAAGGGATAAAGTTGGTTGTGCTTATTCCTAGATGAAGTTGAAGAGGATTCTGTGCTTCAAATGATGGTTCTTTAAAGGTGATCATTATATGTTGTTATGATGTTTTTATTAAAGTTACTTGCAATATTATGTAACAAACCATGAGAATTTTGTTGGGAAAAGGGGTGCATGAGGTGTTTTATTTTCATGATATCAATTTAAGGATGATTTTTAGAACAAAAATGATTCCATAGATAAGAAATAAAAATCAAGGATCTGGAATCAAGAATTTACCACTATCCTGCTATTAATGCGACCAAATTTTACATTATTCCATGAAACCATGCTAGGTTATTTCAACACATCATGATATCAAATGGAATTTATATAGAAATAAGGTGAGAACTCAAACAAAGTGAAAGAAAATATGCCAAGGTTTTCTAGGGAATGTATATTAAAATACCTCCATTTGCAAGTATGCTAGCCTATCAAAATAAATTCACAAGACTTATAATAATATCTAGCACCCACTCTTTGCCTCTAAGAAATATTCAATGACAAAATTATGGAAGACCCATGTTTCCTCTAAAATTGTAGTAGATATATAAGCAAGTCTCTAGGAAGAGCTTAAAGCCTATAATATCATAGTTTTTCCTTCAAAAGGTGTAATATTATGCAATGGATTTCATTTTCCAGACTACCCACTTGAGATATTTTCCACTTATTATTTCTTTTATGTTTTATCAATATTATGGGAGAAGAGTGTTCTTATAAAATCTTGATGTGTCAATCATTGAGTGTTCCCCATTCAACCCAATTCACCAAAGGAAACCAATTGACTAGATACTTTTTGTACTTGTGGAAGTTCAGGATAAACCATTTTCCCCATAGTAGTTTAGATTGGATTGCATAACATGTGCTAGAGGCTTAGATTACTATCTTACCCCTGCACTTCCAATGACCCAATAAATCCACCAAATCCTACAAAAATGATTTTGAAGAATCATCTAGGGTTGTTCAAGACTAGAGGCCATGTTTTCCATATAATCATGATCCATGAATAAAATTCCTACAATATTTGAGATACTCAAAATAAAGTATGAAAATACCTCTATTCTTGAGGAGAATCTTGTCATGTATTTCACTAACTAGTTAGTTTGATCTATGAGGGTTGTGGATGATGTCCATAATTGACTAAACTTGCCTTTTATTGTAACCTTCAATACACCATTTAATATTCTCTACTGGAATGTGTAAAACTTGAGTGTGTATTCATGTTTTTCCACATTGAAACTTCCCATTGGAGGAATGATGCCATTAAGGGAGTAAGGGTTTAGGAATCGAGAAGAGAGATTTAGTTGTGTATTGTAGCAGCTGAAAGAAAGCCTAAAAGCTATGGATACAAGGGAATAGGGATGTCCTATTTAATATCATATTCTTTAGAATTCTATTAGGAACAATAGAAGAAAATAGCCATCCATACTGTTGAATAATTTTTCTTAACCATAGAATACCAAAGGAAAAAACTAAACTTGACTTTGCGACCTATCTAGAGAGTGAGGGCTAGCCTGCATGAGAAAACCTCACCCAGAGAAGTGGTTGGCATGGGAAAGGCCATTCATAGGAAAATAAAACCCTATATTTTGAGGTAGGAAATATTGTAGAACCATATTGAACACAAAATCATTTAGTAGGATTAAGATTCTTAGTGGTGCATGTTGTGGGATTATTGTTGAGAACTTTTGTTTGACTATTTTCTCTTGGAAGTGGCATAGGAGTTGTATCCATAAGGGGGGAGTATTAATTATTATGTTTAGTACTCATAGAAACTTTGAGAACAAAATCATAATTATGGATATTGTTGTAGTTAACACTTTGGGGGAAGCAGTGTTCCCTAAATTTAAATAAATATGTTATTTATGTACCAAACGGGTGGTCAAAATTTACATAGGAATGGTGAGTTGAAAAATTGTTAGGACCATAAAAAATATATTCACAAAGAGGGACAATCATATGGTCCAAAATTATTGTGATAAATGCAAATAAATACTTGGAAAGCCTATCCATGTTGGGAAGTTAATTTTAATTGTTTTATCAAGAAAGAAATATTCTTCTTATCAAGAAAAAAAAGGTCGGTGCACATTTTGTGCATCACCAACTAAAAAAATAAATGAAATTTTATTAAGACCTTTTATTTCTTCTACTCCACAACCATGAGTCTCAAAAATCTCTTGTATTTAGTTGTTGATAACAATGTGTAAGGGATTCCACTGCTTTTACACATCCATTTTTATAAAAAATAAATATCAACACTAGATTCAAAATAAGGAAACTAACAATTGCACTCTAGCATATTACATTGTTCTATATGTTCAAGACCAAATCCTTTACTTAGGAATTTGTAAGTTGGGAGTGCTCCATTACGTGAACATAATTTAACTCTTTTTTATTCTAAGGTCGAAAAAGGTCGAAAATTGGGAAAAAAAGAACAAAGAAAAGAAAGACAAAAAGTTACAGTTATTTTTTAACTGTATTTCATTGAACATCAATTATAATGTATCTTTTCCATATTTTGGTTAAAGATATTTTAGCCATGATCCATTAATACAGTATTGTAACTATCTATGCCAACCTTTCTGTTTGGACGGTTTTGCAAGGGGGATGGGGAATCCTCATGGTTTGTTTGGCTAGAGGTATATTACATAAATTTAAGTAATTCATAAATTCTTGTTGGAAGGTGTGGGTTATAGTTATTAATTTCTAACTTGAGAATTTCTGTAGGTTTTTTTGATGCATTCTCCTTTTCTGAATGTGAACGTTTAAAAATGTGATGTGTGCTAATTGATTTTATGAGGTTACAAGTGTTTGTGCCTACAGCCTAGTATGACCCCGATGTGTAAGTATGTTGGAAGCCAAAATAACAAAAACTAAAGAAAATTTTAAAAATAAAATATCAATAATGTCGGCTTAAACAATAATTTAGAAAACCATATAAATAAACAATTAAAAATTCACCCGATGTAATGAGTGCTAAGTGGACTATTCAAAAATCATGAGAAATTAGTCAGTTACGACTACCTCTCGTGGAAATGGTCATTGATGAATGACTAAATTAATGCAGTTGAATCCCAAAAATGATATCTAATATAATTCACTGCGGAAACCCCTCATGCCTAAAATAGTAAGAGTAAAGGGATCTCTTCTTGAATGGTTCATGAGGCACAATAGTTGCTAAGGTTTTACAAATGGGGTAGCAAGCTAAGTGGGCTTTATTGTGGGGAAAACTCCACAACTAAGCGTGCTTGAGCCAGAGGAGTTCTAGGATGGGTGACCTCCCGGGAAGTCCTGGTTACCAGGTGCAAGCCCCGGAAGTGATGATTGACGCTATGTGATTCATTTCACTAGTTTCAATCGCACTTCTTCACCCCTGTGAGCATAACTCAATGTAATGAGTGCTAAGTGGACTATTCAAAAATCATGAGAAATTAGTTAGTTACGACTACCTCTCATAGAAATGGTCATAGATGAATGACTAAATTAACGCAGTTGAATCCCAAAAATGATATCTAATATAATGCACTGCGGAAACCCCTCATGCTTAAAATACTAAGAGTAAAGGGATCTCTTCTTGAATGGTTCATGAGGCACAATAGTTGCTAAGGTTTTGCAAATGGGGTAGCAAGCTAAGTGGGCTTGATTTTGGGGAAAACTCCACAGTTAAGCGCGCTTGAGCAAGAGGAGTTCTGGGATGGGTGACCTCCCGGGAAGTCCTGGTTACCAGGGGCAAGCCCCGGAAGTGATGATTGACGCTATGTGATTCATTTCACTAGTTTTAATCCCACTTCTTCACCCCTGTGAGCATCACCTGATGCAATGAGTGCTAAGTGGACTATTCAAAAATCAAGAGAAATTAGTCAGTTACGAATACCTCTCGTGGAAATGGTCATAGATGAATGACTAAACTAACGCAGTGGAATCCCAAAAATGATATCTAATATAATGCACTACGGAAACCCCTCATGCTTAAAATACTGAGAGTAAAGGGATCTCTTATTGAATGGTTCATGAGGCACAATAGTTGCTAAGGTTTTGCAAATGGGGTAGCAAGCTAAGTGGGCTTGATTGTGGGGAAAACTCCACAGTTAAGCACGCTTGAGCGAGAGGAGTTCTGGGATGGGTGACCTCCTGGGAAGTCCTGCTTACCAGGGCCAAGCCCCAGAAGTGATGATTGACGCTATGTGATTCATTTCACTAGTTTCAATCCCACTTCTTTACCCCTGTGAGAATCACCCGATGCAATTAGTGCTAAGTGGACTATACAAAAATCATGAGAAATTAGTCAGTTACGACTACCTCTCGTGGAAATGGTCATAGATGAATGACTAAATTAACGCAGTGGAATCCCAAAAATGATATCTAATATAATGCACTGCGGAAACCCCTCATGCTTAAAATACTAAGAGTAAAGGGATCTCTTATTGAATGGTTCATGAGGCACAATAGTTGCTAAGGTTTTGTAAATGGGGTAGCAAGCTAAGTGGGCTTGATTTTGGGGAAAACTCCACAGTTAAGCGTGCTTGAGCCAGAGGAGTTCTGGGATGGGTGACCTCTTGGGAAGTCCTGGTTACCAGGGGCAAGCCCCGGAAGTGATGATTGACGCTATGTGATTCATTTCACTAGTTTCAATCCCACTTCTTCACCTCTGTGAGCATCACCTGATGCAATGAGTGCTAAGTGGACTATTCAAAAATCATGAGAAATTAGTCAGTTACGGCTACCTCTTGTGGAAATGGTCATAGATGAATGACTAAATTAACGCAGTTGAATCCCAAAAATGATATCTAATATAATGCACTGCAGAAACCCCTCATGCTTAAAATACTAAGAGTAAAGGGATCTCTTCTTGAATGGTTCATGAGGCACAATAGTTGCTAAGGTTTTGCAAATGGGTAGCAAGCTGCGGGGTAGACGGGGGAAAAACTCCGCGCTAAGCGCTTTCGCCCGAGCGAGGAGCCCAGGGATGGGTGACCTCCCTAGGAAGTCCCTCGGTTACCAGTAAGCCCCCGAAGTGACAGCGATCGACGCTATGTGATTCATTTCACTAGTTTCAATCCCACTTCTTCACTTCGTGAGCATCACCCGATGCAATGAGTGCTAAGTGGACTATTCAAAAATCATGAGAAATTAGTCATTACGACTACCTTCGTGGAAATAGTCATAGATGAATGACTAAATTAACGCAGTTGAATCCCAAAAATGATATCTAATATAATGCACGGCGGAAACCCCTCATACTTAAAATACTAAGAGTAAAGGGATCTCTTCTTGAATGGTTCATGAAGCACAATAGTTGCTAAGGTTTTGCAAATGGGGTAGCAAGCTAAGTGGGCTTGATTGTGGGGAAGAGTTTTGGGATGGGTGACCTCCCGGGAAGTCCTGGTTACCAGGTGCAAGCCCATGAGAAATTGGTCATAGATGAATGAATAAATTAATGCAGTTGAATCCCAAAAATGATATATAATATAATGCACTGCGGAAACCCCTCAGAATTAAAAATTCATTAAAAAATAAATTTATCAAAATATGAAGAGATTTACGAACACTTAAAAAAGATAAAGTAAATAAATATAAATATAAATAAACTAGAAGTATGGTAAATAAATAAAACCCTTTTTTTTATATTTACTCCATAAACCTCTATATTTACAAAACTCAAAAAAGAGCTTTTATTTAGGTGAAGTTTATGGGCCAAATACCATGGAACAAATACCATGAGCCAAATACCATATTTATAAAAGAGGTACAGTAAATAAATAAATATAAAAGAGGTATAAATAGGTAAGGTAAATAAATAAAAATATATCAAATAGGATTAGAAATCATAAAAGAGGTATAAATAGGTAAGGTAAATAAATAAAAATATATCAAATAAGATTAGAAATCATAAAGGAGGTATAAATAGGTAAGGTAAATAAATAAAAATATATCGAATAGGATTAGAAATCAACAACTAATTATATATGAAGTCTAAGGCCCAAATACCATGGAATAAATTATTATTAATAGCATGCAAGAAAGACATTATTGCGCCGAGAGGCGCATTCTACAACCCAATACCCCATGTGTATGTATGTGGGAAGCCAAAATAACAAAAACTAAAGAAAATTTTAAAAATAAAATCTCAATAATGTTGGCTTAAACAGAAATTTAGAAAACGTATAAATAAAAAATTAAAAATTCATTAAAAAATAAATTTATCAAAATATGAAGAGGTTTACAAACACTAAAAAAAGATATAGTAAATAAATATAAATATAAATAAACTAGAGGTATGATAAATAAATAAAACTTTTTTTTTTTAATATTTATTCCATAAATCTATATATTTACAAAACTCAAAAAAGAGGGTTTATTCAGGTGAAGTCTATGGGTCAAATACCATGGCACAAATACCATGGACCAAATACCATATTTATAAAAGAGGTATGGTAGATAAATAAATATAAAAGAGGTATAAATAGGTAAGGTAAATAAATAAAAACATATCAATAGGATTAGAAATCAACATCTAATTATATATGAAGTCTATGGTCCAAATACCATGGAATAAATTATTATTAATAGCATACAAAAAAACATTATTAATAATACATAGTTGTATAGTTGTCCCAAATACCATGGGACAAATACCATGGGCCAAATACCATATTTATAAAAGAGGTATGGTAAATAAATAAATATAAAAGAGGTATAAATAGGTAAGGTAAATAAATAAAAATATATCAAATAGGATTAGAAATCATAAAAGAGGTATAAAAAGGTAAGGTAAATAAATAAAAATGTATAAAATAGGATTAGAAATCATAAAAGAGGTATAAATAGGTAAGGTAAATAAATAAAAATATATCAAATAGGATTAGAAATCAACATCTAATTATATATGAAGTCTATGGCCCAAATACCATGGAATAAATTATTATTAATAGCATGAAAAAAAACATTATTAATAATACATAGTTGTATAGTTGTAAATATATATAAACTAGAGATATGGTAAATAAATAAAACCTTTATATATATATATATATATATATATATATATATATATATACTCCATAAACCTCTATATTTACAAAAATAAAAATAAAAAAGGTTTTATTTAGGTGAACCCTATGGGCCAAATACCATGGGACAAATACCATGGGCCAAATACCATATTTATAAAAGAGGTATGGTAAATAAATAAATATAAAAGAGGTATAAATAGGTAAGGTAAATAAATAAAAATATATCAAATAGGATTACAAATCATAAAAGAGGTATAAATAGGTAAGGTAAATAAATAAAAATATATCAAATAGGATTAGAAATCATAAAGGAGGTATAAAAAGGTAAGGTAAATAAATAAAAATATATCAAATAGGATTAGAAATCAACAAATAATTATATATGAAGTCTATGGCCTAAATACCATGCAATAAATTATTATTAATAGCATGCAAGAAAAACATTATTGCGCCTAGAGGTGCATTCTACAACCTATTAAGAGGAAGAATCAATAAATCTCAAACATATTTAGCATATTTAAAATGATTATATTAATATTAGATGTATTTACATATTATTGATAAAATTAAGCATGTGTTCCTCATATTATCGATAGATTTTCCTTGGTCGCACACGATTGAAACCAACCTAGATCCATCTTAACTCCAGATCTATCAAGTGCCGAGAGGGATCAAATCTCTCAAGGTGCAAACCTTTCCTCAAGTTTTGCACTCAAAAAAGAGGTTTTCACCTCGAGAGATTTGATCCCTCTCTGCGCTTGATAGATATGGAGTTAAGATGGATCTATGATGGTATATCAAGAAGGCCGAACCTTGCTAAGTATTTAAACAACTAGTTTTAAATGGTGATTTCACCAAAGAGGTTTATTATGATTACCTTGTTAGCATGGATATAACATTTGAAAATGCAGGATAATAATTATGACCAATGTCTATATGTATTCCCGAATTTGGAAAAAAACTTAGGCAAATGTTACTTTTGGTTTACAGTATATATATATATATATATATATATATATATATATATATATATATATATATATATATGCTAACAATCCTATGGATGCATGAAAAACTATGGGCAAACACGTTAAATTTATTTCACATGGGAAGATCTAGTGATAGAGACAGGGAAAGGAACAAAATTTTGTTTCACATATGTATACATGGTATGATGGTTAAGAATTACATGAATGTATGACACACGATACTTAGTCAATGTTTGCGACTCTTTTACTTGATGATTGATGTGCTATGATTTTGAACTTTAATTGTGCAATTGGATTAATGGATATGTATTTCCATGTTGTTTGTGTGTGGTTTTCCTTGATGATTTCAATTATGGATTTTATTTTATTTTGTTATGTTGCCTTTTATTTTACCTGTTGCATTGTCGATTGATTTTATAAGTGTCCTCTGGAGTACATACTTGGGGGGCTTTGGGTAAGAGGGTTGGGTGGTGGGAAATCCACAAATTTCTAAGGAAGAGGTAATTTATTATTTGCATGGATATGAACATGCTGAGGAAATGGTAACATGGAACACCATGAGGAAAATTTTCATGACCATAGTAACAAGTATATGAAAAGGAAAAAAAAGGGGTAAGTGGAATGTGATATTATATCCAAGTAGGATGGTTGAGTCCATAGAAATTATGGACAGCAAATTGGTAAAAGGGAGTTTTGTAAACCTTAACTTTATTGGCACATGTGCTTATATATTGTATACATGATTATGCTGAAATGAAAATTCCATTTTCACTTACAAGTTTTTTCAAGAGTCATTCTTGTGGAATAATTATGCATTATAGTCATTTTGCGGTATTGGATGCCACCAACATATATGGGGTCTCCTCGATGTGAAGTCCTAATTAGACCTCACACTGTTTAGAGTAGGATCCCCATAAGGAGTATCAGACTGACCACAATAACTTAATTTTTTCCTTGGTTTTAATGGATAACATAAGAGATTATGCACATAACCTTTAAAAAAACAAGTAAGTTTACATTGTGAAACATCGATTGCAATATGTAAAAGGAGACCTTCACGAGGAGGTGAAAAGAGTGAGTCTATAGAAGGAAAGTAATATTACTATCCTAAGATAGGAACATGAGAGAAAGAAAATATAACAAACATTCAACAAGATGAGCATTGAAGGCAATGAAGTAGTTAAATTTATTTAGTACTTATGAACATAACATATACCACAAACATCCAAAGAATAGTCTTAAAATATTCATGATACACACATGAAAATGTGTTGCCTCAACAAGCTTCAATTATTAGGTGAAAGATGCAAGTACAGAATTACAATGGTGATCCACTAGCTCTATTAGTGGAACATTAAATCACTTCTTACTTTTCCAAGGAATTATCTTCTCTTCTATGTCAATCTGAAGAAGCTAAGGCTATCACTCCAAAGTATAAGCCTCTAAAATCCCTTTGCTTGAGTTATGAGGTTGTTTTTATAATAAGAGGAATGACCTTTCATATCTCTTATGACTCTTGAGTCACTCTCACGACTCTTGGACTCCTAAACGACTTTTCAAATTCTATAAGACTCTTTCATCCACATGTTACTTTACATATTCCACATATGACTCTCGGACTTCCACCTGTTTTAAATTTTTTCATTTTCTTCGAAAATACATAATTACGTTTCACATATGATGTGGCAAGTTAGATAGACACATATGATATGGTGATGACACTTGTACAAGCCATGACTTAACAATTATGACATGGAGCTTCATGATGGTGTGGCAATGCCAAGATGATCTCCCTACTTCTTTTTCTTCAATATTCATGAAAATATTCCTTTTTATTCATATTCACCCTCCAAAGGGCCTTAGATCAACATTGGGACCTTTTGAGTTATCATGAAATGTCTTCAATTGGTATTGGTTCATGATCTCTTCATGTATTCATGATGCTTCTTTTTTGTGCTCCTTATCTACAATTTCTTGCTTGTTCCTTCTCTTTACTCTCTTTCTTGAGCATCACCTTTTTTTGTTGAGGAGGAACACCTACCAATGAAGATCACTCATGAAAAGGAAAAATCATTCTTAAAATCATCTATCCTATCTCTACCTAGCTCATCGAATAATTTGCTTATGATAGGCTTGTGAAAATACTTAAAAGGAAGGGCTTGATGAGGAGGGTGAAGTTGAGCCAAATAGTGGCTTAAGAAAGAACCATTGTTCAATAAAACAACACCATGCACTATGAGGAGGGGCTCTTTAGGGTTTGATATAGTGGGAAAGTACAAGAGATAGAGGTGATTTGTTTTTTACTAGAACTGCACTCTGTGCTTGGCTCAAGGGAGTAGGGGATAGTGATAGTGCAGGTGGGCTCAATAGTGAGCAAGAGATGACCACATTGATCAATAAAACTATGATATATGCTAAGGGAAGGCATAATAAGGATTGGGCGTAGAGATGGATTAGAGTCAACAATGGGAGAAATACTAAGCATTATTACTGCACCATGTGTTTTTATTACGGGCATTCCTTTATAACAACACAATTTAGCTCAAAGATTGTTGAATTTCCACTGGGAATGTGATCTACACCTTATGCTAGTGTATTTTTACTTGATAGTGATTGATAGGAGGCCTCGTTGTGCCTTAAGACTATGTAGTGTGCTGAGATAGAGGGGGATGCCAAAGGCTAGTGTAGTTTTCTTCAATAATGGCCCAATTTCTACTAGAGATGTGCTCTGTGCCCTATTTTAGCGTAGTTTCCTTCTAAAGGGGTTGTCTATGAGAGGATATTGTGCAATTCACTGAGGTAGGAAGCAAATGGTAAGTCACTTTACCTAGGAGGGTTGTCACTGCATTGTGAGGGGTGGAGGGATTTCACATTGCACATTTTTATTTTTCTAGGGGATAGAAGAAGTTCTTTCTATCAGCTAGAAATCCTCTATATGCTATGCAAGATAGATGTGATATAAACTTAGTGCAGTGAGTTAGTACAAGAAATAATGGTTAGGTGACTATGCCTTGAATATTCTCAACTTGCAATCAAAGGAGGTGACCTTAAGAGAGGCTCAGTGAAAAATTCTAGGAGGAATATATCTAATCAATGAGGCCCATGAATAAGATATGGTCATCACATGGGCCCATGTATTCAAAATTTGTGTTGGGCAAGAGGACCAAGAAGAGCTCCAAGATTGCTAAGTGTGGCATCAGTTGAGTAAGAGAGGGAGAAGCATCCAAACGAGACACAAACATGGATAACACACATCAAAATCCATCAATAAAATTTAGGGGAATGTACAAGACTCATGCACAACAATCACATATTGAAATGACATTAAAGAAACACTTATTTGTAAGTGCGACAGTTGAAACGATACATTGGTACATTTATAATACAAGTTTCAATTGAAGTGTCGACTGTGACCCGAAAGTGCCCTAATTTGTAGGGATGTGTCTATCACATATTATCATGATATTTAGGACCATATAATTTATAAGAGTGCACTATAAGTTCCTCTAGTGATGTGAAAAGGCGTGACACATACAAGCATGAAAATGATTAGAAGCGATACCTGCGACAATAAGAAAATATGAAAAAGACACTTGCAAAAGCTAAATAAATTGAAAGCGACACATGCCAGAGAAAATATAACATGAAAATGACACTTGTGAAAGTTAGATAAAACAAAAAAAATAGTCACAAATGAGAAAGAGACACTTTTGAAAGGAAAAGTGTGTAAAAGTGACAGTTGGGAAAACTCACCAAAATAGAAGTATAGTTGCAAACAAAGTGAGAGGGACTTTCAATGGAGAGTGCACACTAACTATCGACATAGGTTGAAAATTGAAAAGGTACTGTCTTGATGGAGTACTCTATTCTTGTTCAAGCTTGCATAAAGGAAGTGTGCTTATGAATTCATCAAGGAATGAGCATATGTGAGCATGTCACTTTGATAGTTATAATATGAGAAGAAGACTTAAATACTTAGCACAACATCGACCAACCACAAAGTGACCATAGAGTGAAAAATCATAAAATCCTCAGTAGGCTTAAAAATTTCAATGTACGAAAAATTTTGGAGGGTGTTGATCGGAATGTCAACTCTTGGAAACACAGTGGTATAATTATAGCTTCTATGTTCAGGTGTTATCCTTAAGTGAAAGGACTGAGTATTTCAGGATGTATTGATTCACCATATAGGTTACCCTACCTTTTTCCACTTATCCCAATAAAATATAGTCTCGTATTTTCATTTCTCACCTTTGAACACATTTACGAGACTAGTCATACCTCAATTGTTTTGATAGGGGAGAAGACTAATAAGTATATAGAGATTTTGATAGGCACATTCCCCGTTGTTGCGATGTTGCCATCGAGCCCATTTAGTAACCCAATAGAACCACCTCAAGTAAAGATAAGCATCGCTTCGCTACCAATAGGCCTATTGGAGAAACATTTAAAGCGGTGAAGACCCATGGTTCGGCTTGAGTTGCCAACAAAGGAGACCATCATAGTCTAGATTTTTACCCACATTTTCACTCACTTTATGCAAAGGAGCTTCTCACTTGAGGTGGGCCAGAACCATTAGAATAAATAAGGGATATACGTCAGTATAACGATATCGTTTACACCATTAAAAATTTTATCACCCACACAAATATGTTATATCTGAGACATGCATTCATAAAAGAATAAATAGATACACCATTTATTTAAAGAAAATAAGAAATTTTAAAGAGTAATATCTATTCATTGAATCGAACAATACATAATTTTCTGAACTCTTTTTATATTTATTTCCTAGTCATTACATCATAGATCAAAAAAACTTGTGGGATCCACTCAACTAATTTTCCTTTTTTTCTATTGATTCTTTCAAAATTAACCCCGCTTTTCTATTTTCATGGGCCCGCTTCCCTATTTTTCGGTTGCCCAGGTCCCAATGTTTAATTTTATACCACATTCAGATTTTTGGTGATCTACTTCCAATGGATTTATCCATTTATCCTCCATAACTATTGTTTTCCATATTTTTCTGAAAAACCGAAGGACCCAACAGGCCCCGACCATAATCTATTGACTCACCCTCGAGTCAATGTCACGCTGATGCATCTGGTTATTGATTTTATTGTGCTACATTGTTTGTAGTTGTTTCTCCTTCAAACAAAGGACCAAACTCTGGTACTGTCTTCAACACATCATCCTTAAAAATAGTATTAGTGGAAACAACAACATTCCATGTGTCCAACATATCAGAAACTTGTACCACAAATTATGTAGTGGAATCGAAAGTAATCTCAGTGTGATGAGACTAAATGATCTCTTGAAATTTTTTATCAACATTAGTAGTGAGGGAAATCAAAGTGATAAAGAGACATTTCACAACTGGATGAAGATCATAAGTAACTCGCTTGGTGGCCTGTGAGGCATCCTCTATTTGATTGATCTAGGTGTCAAGTACATCTTCCTGGGCCAATAGTTCTTTCTACTATTCCAAACCAGAAGTGCTCATAACCTGAGCAAAGAGTTGTTTGAAATTCTCCTTGAGTGTATAAATAGGTATTTTTTTTAGGCAAAAACCTCGTTGTAGTTAAATACCTTACTGGAAATATCTTGAGAATCATGCATAAAATGTGGAAGGGTCTATTTGACGGCTGATGCGGCAAAAATCTCTTCATAATTCTTCTCATGGTATTGGGTAGAATGATGCGAGACTATTTGAGAAATTATAAAAATAGTAACCTGCAACTCCTGATTCTACGCAATAATTTTAGACACTTTGCTTCAAAAAAATCAGAACATTCAGCAGGGGAACAGATGGCAAGGTCATCAGACCATTCATAAACAACCTCAGCAAGGGTCAGCCACAAAGAATTAAATTTGGCACTGAGATATGAACGTTGTTTCTTTCACTGGGCTTTATCCATCCGTAGTTAATCACATTCGCTTGTAACTGTCGTGAGCTGCTGCTAATGTTGATCACGTGTGGCCAAAATGTCTGTACAAAATTTAAGCTGACCTCCCAGTTGATTGTGTTGGAAATTTTGGAGTGAGTACACCATAGAAAGAGATTCTCTTTTTGTATTTGTATAACTCTTCTCTGCAGTAGAGAGCTTTGTACTCACGAAATAGATGGGATAGTCCAAGTTTCCTTCTCTTGGTTTTGTCAATATAGCCCCTAATGCAATCCCAGATGCATATTTATGAACATGGAATTCTTTATTCCAATTAGGATAAGCCAAAATGGGATCACTTGTGAGTTTACATTTGAGAGTGTCAAATGAAAAATCACATTCAGTAGATCAAACCAACTGCTCAAATTTATTTATAAGGTTATTGAGTGGTGCAATAATTAAAGCATAATTCCTGATGAACATGTGATAATATCTGGTATGTACCATATTCGATCGCAACTGTTTAACGATAGTTTTTGGTGGCATATTCAATATCACAACAACTTTGGTAGGGGACACACATACTCCTTCCTTTCACAATATGTGACCCAATAAAGTTATAAAGGGGACACGAAGAATGAATTTCTTCAAATTTAAAGAGATTTTAAGTTGCATGCATCTATTAAGCATAACTCTTAGCAATATAGTATGTTTCTTTAGCATACTGTAAATTTTCTAGTCATCCATTTAGACCCCAAGAAAACTGTGACTGTATTCTTAGAAGGTAGCTATCACAATATGTGAGAAGACAACATGAGAATTTTTTAATTTGAATGACGTGACATTATATGCGTAAGAACCCCATTAAGTGGTGAAAAAAAAATTATTTTTGTCTTATTCTCCAATGCTAACTTGGTGGTAACCAAAAAATCCATCAGTAAAATAATAAGCCTCATTGCCCTCAACATTGTCAAAAAATTCATCACTGAAAGGAGTGGGGAACTAATCATGTACACAATAATTTTTTAGGCTGCTATATTCGACACACACCCTAATTTCCTAGGAATATTTCTTATCTTCGATGATAATGGGACTTATCCATTAAGCCTCATCAACTAGGAATATAAGTCCATCAGCCAACATATTTAAATCTTTGTCTTTACCTTTTATTTGACCCACGTATTTAATCTGTAAGGTCAATGTTTGATTGGTATCACATCTAGTTTCAAATATATATTCATCTCCCCAAGATTTCCTTTAATTCATTTTAGTTCATAAACTGAAGAGGGAAATTAATATTCATATTCCTTGAGAAAATTAAAAACCTCTTTGGTAGTTTGGTAATCCCAATAATAACCAATCGAAGTGAGCTTGTGTTTCTCTTTAGTCCCAATATTTATCCTTTTCAACTTGAGTGGATACAAATGTCGCGCATCAGTAATAGTGTCTTATTTGATCCCCCTCACCCCTTTGTACCTTTAAAATATCATTTCCTTAACTCTTCTAAATCATCATCATATTCATTATTAATTTTTCTGCATGATACAACTTCATGAAACCCCGAATCATATTGATGTTAAAAAGCTTAGTATATGTTGAATTCTTTCATAGCACTCCCATATGTGAATAACCCCCTTTTAATTTATTTTAAAGATTCAACTATCTTTTCATCAGTATCATGATTTGAAAAATCCTTGCAGAAATGGTGAGTCATTGTATCCCAATCTGTTATCTATATTTTCAATTCCTCCTTCTAGTCTTACAGAATAGTACCCAGAGTGTGAATGAACTGATGCGCCCACATCGCAAATGGTACAACATCATCCTTACATAAAGAACAACAATTTTGTATATTATTTTACGGACTGGTATATCCATCATAAATAGGAATCTTGCTGAAGATATTTTCTTAAGTTCAAAATATATGTATCATATCAGTTTTAATTGTACCCGAATCATAAAACTTGTCACGATGGGCTACCCACCCTCTTATAGGGGTTTCTTGCAAAGCAACATTCGTCAAATATATCTTTTGAATTTAATGTATTCGGGAATCAACTTCTTGAATACAATTTAGAACATATTAAGTACCATTGAAAACATGATAATTGCGTACCTTAGTACCAATCCAGCGAAGAAATCTGATAGTTTAACAAAGTATTGATTGAAACTCGTGATATCCCTTCTTCCAATCATCCATCACAACATTAGACCCCCCTTTTGTACTTTTAACACTTCTCTAGATGATGGATCCAGTAGTCGTAGGGTTTATATAATCCTCCCTTTTCCTGGTAGTAAGTTGATACAACTGATTTAACAAATTATGTTCTTCAATATCATCTACAGGTTTGGTAAACCTTAGCCCTTGAAATGGTTCAAACGGTTGTATGAACCTAACTCCATCCAACTCAAAGGCCGTAGTTTCACACTTTAGATCAATAACTGCATAATTTTCAAATGCACAGTTAATGCCCAATAAGGCTAGATATGGATCCTTGTCACCCATTATATCAATTACTTCAAAATATGCATAAGTATTAACACTTGTAATATCAATCTCAACATCTTCTAATATCCCAATGGCTAGATACAATATTTTTTTTCCATGTATAATTGAACGGGTGAAAATACCAATATGGGTTTCTCGAGCACCTCCAAAGTTTTTCTTGGAAAAATATTAATATCTAAGATGAGATCTAGAATGGAGTTCTTGATCTGGTATCTAGTAATCTGAGCATCAACACGAAATTCTATTCGTGTTCTCTTCTTATTTCATGAAGATTAGTATAAATAGTCTCTTCTGAGAATGGATCATCCTTCACAACAACTTTTAATCTCTTACACAATTTAGCAGGAGGTTTCTCATGATTCATAATCTTCAGAAATAATTTGAATTATTATAAGATTGGTAGGGATATCACTTGCGAGGGTGGGATTTTGAGTTTGCACTTGTTCTTGCTTTTTAATTCGGGGACCTTGAGGAGAAACTAATATCCAGCATAATTTAGGCACATCTCTATATTATTATTTTTATTTATTGGGATCATAGTATATTTTTGGTGACGCCGGCCTTATGGGAGTTGGCTGCTCAGAGTTTCGAATATTGGCTCCGACTATTTTCCCTCCTTTGGTCACAATGCTAATATTATCTTGCACAACTTTTGTTCTTGTCGATCAACATTAATCAAGTTGGCTCCCTTCATCTGACAATGTGAACACCAAGGTCTTCTTGTTGCATCAAAATTTGCAAGGATATGTTGCTCCATGTTATAGTTTCTGAATAGATCACCAGGCAGAAAGAAAAAATACCAATGAAACAATAAAGGGATCCCAAACCAAATGATCAACCATGCATGATGCAACTAGTTTAATGATATAAAGAAGAGAGATCACATTTGGTCCCTTTACAAGTTTGGGAAGGCTTTTGAGTTCGATTCATATCTTGCGTTCCACTCGAGCGATCCATCACATCCACACCCGATCTCTTACTATTGGGCTAGGGTCCGCTAGGGTTAAGTTTGAGTCAATTTTGTTATTTTTTAAAAGCGTAGCCCGAAGGTAAATGGGCTTTAAGCTGGTCAAAAATCCTTATTTTTGTAACGGGTAAAAGGGTAAAACATGGGTCTCAAACCATGGTTTGAGTCCATGGTTTTTGTGTATCACAATCATATAAAAATATATGTAAAAGTCAATTAATGAATCATCTATGATATATATTTTTTGAATGTGATTTTGGGAAATATTTTGTGAAACGTTTGAGTAGAGATATGCTCTTGCGGCTATGTGCACAGACACCTAAGTATTGAGTTTTTTGCGAGGACTGTGCAGTTGTGTGCGCAAGCGAATGACTTGTAGGCATTGATGATCTGCTTAATAAAGAGAAGTTTTGGAGGAATTATTGGTTTACTTGCATGATCTCTGTCTTATGTATTAATGTGTTGATTTTCATATAGATCTGTTGCAATTTACATTATTTGATGCGTATTTTTCTGGGTTAATTATATAATTGCACTATATTTATGTCAGTTTATTTTAAGGGTTTCCGTTAAGTTAAATATGAATAAAATATATCTATCTGTTTGCGTGATAATTGCATACAGTTAAGGGTTTTGTTGCATTTAGATTTGAATAGGGTTAAAATCACTTGCACAAAACAGTTGTACTTAGAGCAGAACAAGAAGGGTTAGATCCACATCATATTCCTCCCTCAGGGTGCGGAAACCTAGTTCCAATACCCCCCCCATAATGCTTTGGGTGAAACTTTGGTATGCACAATCAGATCACTTCCAAAAGGGCCAGTAGTTGGAGGGTTTTGTTGGTTGCGTAGAACACTTTGAACCTAGGTCACAACCCATTAAGCCAAAAAATGGTTCTCTTTCTGGGACATGGATCTGTTTGAGGGAGATTTGATGTTGTGACATCTAACTAAACTTGGATTACAAGATTGGTTGGCTAGAAGGGTGTATGGATTCACGAGCCAAGAGAACTAGAATCCATGTTTATCTGTAGAAGAGTGGGAACAAAGATTGATTTATACGAAGTAGCACGAAATTTTATTTGCATCCTTTGCAATAGAACTACACAAGTGTTTATCTTAGCTTGCTGAGAATCAGACTTGCACGGAGGATGACACAATAACCAAGTGGGCTCTTGAGTTGATTCAACAATTGGAAAAATACAATGATAAGATTACTCGCATAGTATATTACTAGATCTATAACATCCTGGGTGGAATTATCACTATATTTTCTATTGACACCTTTTTGTCGTATTCTGAAGCTTAAATAAGTTTTTTCAAAGGTCCTCGAGGTAAGTTACTATGCTCTTTAAAGTTGTGGATTAAAATTCTCTTATGTGAAAATGGTACTATGTGCAACCATATTGAGTGAATGTTCTGAATAGGTCAACCTAGTGCTACACGTAGTGGAAAAATTTATAACACATACTTAGACCAACATTTCGTGTACAATACCGTCAAAGGAAGATCTGAAAATAGTGAAGAGTATGAAACAAGTAGCTCTAGTGAATCAGTGCAATATGAAGAAAGGACTACACATTTTCTTCAGATCCCATCCAACCCACTCCCTAATACACCTCACATTCCACTCCACTCCACTCCACCTCCACCTCCACCTCCACTGCCACCACCGGTATTTGATATGGCTAACTCTATTAAGATGCAGAATTTTAAGGGTGTTAGGAATGAATACACTGAAAAATTCTAGTTTGTCATAGAGGCTGTGTGGAAGGCGTTATCCATGATAAAATTTGGTTGGTCTTAAGTTAATTAGGTTAAGTCACTTAGAGTTGAATAGGGTCTTTTGAATTCATAATTTTCAAAAAATACGCATATGTGAGGGGTCTTAATGGTCATCATTCGTGTGATAGGATTCAATGTCAAATAAAATCCAAATATATGTCATGCATGATCAAATCTGGTCATTAGAGTGAATTTGACACTTTTACCCAAGTTCGTAGCGAAATCAGTGTAAAATAGTCGGAATTTGTTACGAGCTTCCCTAATGCTTTTTTTTACAACATTATGAGTTTTTTTATCTTTTTGAGGCATTCAATGCATGTAAGGAGGTAACTGAATCATCAAATGAGTTCAAGAAATGTCATTGGGCCATTTGTTTAAGGGGGCAGCTCAATTGTCAAAATTTATGTGTATGAAAACTCATCAAGGAAACAAAGCATGCCAAATCATTAATTGGAAAACTCACAATATCAACCTGAAGTATTTCAACGTCTCAAATCCAATTTATCAGTGGTCAACACCTTAACATGTCAGTTTGGTTCAATAGAGATGCTACAAGCTGAATTGAAGACAAAGGGTCTTAAAGTGATTATGCAAGATGTTTATGTTAAACATGGTAAGACACATATTTTTTGTTAGTATTCGTCTTCAGCTATCATCACAATACATATTCAAGCTAAATATATGATTTTTGGGCAAAGAAGGAGAAATTACAAAAAAAATCTGCAAAACTAGGTGAGTTCGTAGTGTGCTCTAGGCTTGAGGCCGAGTTTTCGCTACAAACTAGCTGTAGGTTTCCTTAAGCTAAAAATCCTTCAAAAAATACACGAAAGAGGGTGAAATAGGCATTTATTTAGCTTATTATACCCAAGTAATACCCTTCAATAGTAAAAAATGTCAAAGGTTATGCAAAAGGTGGATTTTGAGGTTCGCTACAGAATGAGCGCTATGAAATTTCTTGTACATGAGTATTTTAGCAGTCAAATTCAAGTTCAATTTATGACCAAATGAAAAATAATTTTGGAAATATGAGAGAGGTTTTTCTTTTCAATAGACCTATATACAAAAACCTCTCTCAATTTTAGCAAAGTGATCAAGGTTTGGAAATTATGCACTCATCTTTAAGGCCTATTTTTATCATAATTTTCACTAGCCAAATTTGTATAAAAATTGTAAAATTCAATTTGAAGAGGTCCAACTCAGAATTCATGTGGCATTATGACACATCAGCAGTCCAGTATACTCAAAAAATTAGTTAGTTTCATTTGATAAGGGTTATTAAATAGATTTTTAGAGTTATTTAATGAAAGAAGAATCCTTTTTGTATTCAAACTCTGCCAAACAGAAAATATTCCAAGGAAGTCTCCAAGTGATGTAATCCTATTTGAAATTGGTCTCTTAGGTAGGAATTCGAAGCTAGCTAAACTGGAAAACCATTTGTATGAGTCCTCACTCTATAAATAGGCATGTGAGATGATTAGTGTAGGTTTATTGATGTCATGTTACCATCTACTATTGTAGTATTTTCAAGACAGTAATATACAGTTACAGAAGACTTCTATAAGACCTGAGATTCATTATGTGTTTTCATATGTTTTTTTGTTACCTATATATTTAAATTTTATGCAATTAGATTTATGTATAATCACTTGGAATTAGTGTTTTAATCATTCTCTAATTTCCTATATGCATATGGTTTACTGTTCTAGTTGTGTTTTGGTGAGAATACACACATGCCTCAACTTCCATGTTAGATGTTTTCATTTAATTGAGTTCCCTCTGACTCCATGCCCAATGGTAGCTACTTATTAACATCCTTCACCTGTATAAAAAAATTCAAAATAAATTCATAGTTAGCCATCTTTGTCTCCAAATATTGTCTATTGAATATCATCATACAATACCTTGAGAGAGCCCTCTTAGGTTGGAAAGGCTAAGTTCAAAATAAAAGTGATCTAAAATAGGTACTATGGGTTGACTGTTGAATCAACCCATCAGCTTCAATTTAGTGATAAAATTTTGGTGCGTCTACTAGGAGACTGAAGATACTTTTTCCCGAAATTTTGCTCTCAAACAAAAATACTAAACTCTTTAAGGTAGAAAGAGCTCAGAATAATTCGAAGGTTGTACTTCTACCTTGGTGACTCCATTCTTGAATAATTCAAAAATTAATGGCTTCATGGTGATTCCACTACTTGAAGATCAATATCTTGAAGAAGTTCCAGGATGAGTTCCATTTTAAGAAATTATGTTAGGTATGCCCCTATGAATTGGTTTCACATCCCTGGTTTTCCAAATCCTATGCCAAGAGTTAATTGGTTAACTTATCTTCCCATATTTAAAGATGAAAAGAAAGATAATGTTGTTCTTCACTTTGTTAGATTCCATAAGCATGTGCATAAGTTTCGAGTTGAGTTTCCTGAGCATTGTCTCATGAAAATGTTTATGGCCACCCTAGAGGATGAAGCTAGAACATGGTATGAAGGATTGTAGCCGGGAATCTTGTTCTCTCTTAAAGACTTCCATAGAACGTTCTTCCAACATTATGAGAAATATCATTCTTGCTTATCACCGTTACAATATTGTTGTGATTTTTGTGAGATGTTTATTCCATATTGGTGATAACAGAGAGTGCATGGATGAGGATATGTTAGAAGCACTTTATGAATTCTCTTCTCAAGTCAGTTTTCATGATAATCAAGAAGCTTTCCAACAAGAATAAATGTCTTCTTTGCTTGAAGATAAAACAGATCAACAATTTGACATTCAAGTCACATTACATGAAATTTATGAGGATTTGTAGCCTTTTCAATCTATATGCAGTCAAAGGTATGAGCCAAATAATTCAAATTGTTTTTCAGCCCATTCCTTTTCTGAAATTTAATGTCAAGAAGAAACTCCTCAAGCTAAAGTTGTTGAAAATACATGCATGAAAATTCTGAACAATGAACTAACATATGATGAAAGTTCACTTTTGGGTAAACGAGCTACATGAAGAGCTAAATATACAAGTTTTTACCTATTCTATTTGGGGATAATAAAAATGGCATGGATGATTGATGCAGGAGCATTAGCTCCGAAAAACACCTTGTATTTTATTTAAGCTAGGGGGTTTCATGTTTTGAAGAAATATTAAATTTCATGTAAATATTAATATTATTTTGAGTGATTAATTATATTTTAATTCATTATTTGTGAGAATTTGTAAATGTTTCCAAACAACTGGAAACATGAGAGAAATTAGTTTCTAGATTATTTAGAATTAATGATGGAGCCTAAGTTGGAATTAGTTTCTAAGTTTTAGGGATAAAAATCTATCTTTTAGGGATGTTGAGAGATTTAGGGATTTGTTGAGATTTTAAAGGGATAGAACTCAATTTAGTGCATTTTTAATTTGTATAAATTAGAAGGCCTCAAAGGCAAATGAGAATTGAATAGTTGGAGTGTAAGAGTGATTGAGAGCAGATTTGAACAGCCAAGGCTGTAAGCCTCTGGCAATTTGTAAGGGCCAAGAACGCTGAATATTTGGCCAAGAAGATAAGTTTGTAAGTATGTTCATTTTTATGAAAGTGTGATTTTGAGTTATGCGCCTTAATTTGATTAATTCATGTATGGGTCAATTACTGTATTAAGAGTGAATTTGCTGGTCAATTAGTGCATTTATTCCTGTGGAATAATAATGGGTGGCGCATGGATGATTGAGCATAAACAGTAATATGATAAGGTGGAAGACTGTTTTATATGTTGAATTGAATATCCATTACAATGAATTTCAAACTGGTCAAAGGTCGATTTTATAAATATCTCTGCGATGAGCAGGGTTTTAAAATTCTGTAGTTGTTACCATGTGTTTTACATCAAAGTGCTGAAGTTGCATATTGAAATCGAACCATGTTCTTTGTGAAATCCGCTAATAAAACTACAATCAAATAGAGTTCGGGCATGAGGCGCACTATTTGAATGAATCTCAGATCCGATTTGGATCGATTTTACCTCCCAACACTAAAACAACGTTTTTAAATCCAATGTGATAAGTCAAGAGTTGTTTTGACAATGAAATTGTGTGTTAATGTTAAAGGGAAGCGTTATGAAGCTGGATCGGAGTTTGTAGCTTGTTGGAAGTTTTAAACAAGGCACAGAAAGGCGTAGAATTCGAATGTTTTTTGGAGCAGATAAAACAATGGAACGTTTTATATAGCAGTGGGCGATTACAACGTGGAGAATTATTAATAATCAATTCAGTGGAATGGATTCACGCAGTGATATGGAGTGATAACTGAATACGTGGATCACCTTATGGTAAATGCGTTTCTGGTGTGTCAAATCATGGATAAATTGCAGAAATAGCCAGCGTTTGGTATCCAAGACTGTGTTTTATATGTTTGAATGTTTATTAAGTTTGCAGGTGAAAATCGATTGGTGGGAGAATTGTGAGCGGTAAGGTGAGTTCACAGTAATTTTGATCAGAATTGAGTTAAGCTGTGGTTTTAATGAGCAGTGTTTTAAAAACAAATAGAACGCACAGTAATAGGAAGCGCAGAGCTTCATAAGGGTGCAGAGCATTTTTTATTGGAATCTGTTCAGAACTTAATTGAATTTGCGTATAGGAAACTGTGCAGGAATTCACACAATTTATTGGAAGCGTTGAAATGAATTTGATTCCAAAACGAAATGGAGTCAATACTTAGTGTGGAGAGAATCCATTGTATCAATGAATGATAAAATAAGAGTTGCATAAGGTGCTTTGGTGAATGATGTATCTAATTCAATAAGTCAAGGGCGTGTATGTTTAATTTCATTCACTGAATATTAGAGTGGAAACTTGTGAATGGATATACATTGGGATTCAATACATTGTTAATATGGATGCTGAGATATGGAGCGACAAAGTTCCATACAATTTGGAGCGAATGATATTGTGCAGGCACAGGTATTAGATCAACGATGAGGTGAGTAGTAAGAAAATAGACCAGACATTTTGTTCATGTTGAAAGCATTGATCGAATGGAATTCTATCATTGAATTGTTGAATATTTAATTAGTAGCACAGAAGTTAAAGGTAAGGGCGAATTTCTGTAATTGAATCCAGTCATATCTGAATGTTGATGTTAAATGGAAATGATGAATGAAGTTACTTGAATTGGGTTTGAAATGAAGTTTGGGGTTGAGTAAATGTAAATGATTTGAAGCATGAGTGTTTTCTAACACATAGTATTTTGTGAACAAGATATTGAAAAGCTTCCGCAAATTTATGTGTCAATTTGCCGTGTATTGAAGTTGGGCAATTGTTTGAGGCGCATGTTTTATATGCACGGGCATTGGAAAAAATATTTTGGGTTTGCAGGCTAGCCCTGCATCAATTTTTGGTATCAAAGCTGGAATGCTCTGTTGAAGATGTTTATTTTCTGAATGATGACAAGAAGGTTTTGTTGAACTGAAATGTATTTTCGAATGTGTGATGAATGACTGAAAGGAAGATCAAATTTTTAAATCTGATATGCAAGCTACACAATTGCAGTGAACATGATTGCAGAAGTGAAAGGGGACAAGATCATGCAAGATCTTACAGGTGAGATGATTTTCTGATTTGAAATTTGTGATTGAAGTTTATGGTTGCAGAGAAGATGGCAGTGAACTTGACATTCAGTTAAAGGCTAGATATGAAGGACAATTGCAGTGTCCTAAAGAAGAAGGTGAGTTGAAGAGATAGCCTAGAGAGTGAGCAGAGGAGAGTGCTCAAAGGGTTCCAGAGGTAGTGAACCAAGTACTTACCAAAAGACTGAGTGAGGAGAGCTTGGTGAGGTAAGTGGCGGCAGCAGGAGAGCTGGCTGTCATAGAGGCTTGTACAACTCATGGTGAATGAAAAATTCATGGAGAAGATGATCATGGAGGATCAGAAAAGAGGTTCAGAGGAATGCCATAGAGGTGAGATGACTGATGAGGTCAGAGAAAGAGATATTGCAGTAATGAAGGTACAATTGCAGGTACTAGAAGAATGGCTGCAAGAGCAGGAAAACCAGAATAGAGGATGGATCTTTCCACTGAAGGGAAAGAGAGTGATTTGGCGAAAATTGTAGATGAAGTTGAGGCAAATTGTGATTGCCTTATTGAAAAAGGAACTTAGAGTTCTTGAGCCAGAGTTGGAATTTGAAGATTCCACATGCAGATTTGTTCAGAAGGATGTGTTGGAGGAAGCAGTCGAGACTAAAAAGTCTTGTGATTTTAAAACTGATAAGTTGTGTATGTTTGCAGGTAAAGTATAGGGAGATGAGAAAGATTTAGAGTTTTTTCAGGAGAGAGAATTGAATTTGAAGGCGGTTCAGATCGATGCTGAGATAGCAGGATCTCAAGAGGAAATGAAGACGAAGGAGTCTAATCAGAATGTTGGTGCAGAAAGAGAAAGACCAGCTGATGATTGGTCAAGAGCTGGTGAAGGTATGAAGTATTTCCAGAGGAAGCTCGAGCAGATGATGGACATACATTTGAGATGTATGCAACTCAGAGTAGCTGAGTGGGAAGAGGAGGTTTATATTGATGAAACAGAGGAGGAGATCATTGATGATTTCTTGAGTTATTGGGTAGATCCAGATCAGTTGGATACTATGAAATCTTGTATTTTTGTAGTTGATAATTTTGATGTGGTTATAGGTGTTGAGGAGGATGCGCAATCTTGTGAAGTAGTCGCAAGTGTGGAAAGGAGTCTTTCAGGAGATAAGTACTCTGAAGAAGAAAGCAGTGATGCTTTTGTTGTTACAGCACAGGATGTTCATGTGAATGAAAAGAAGATTCAGCTTGAAGAGCTGGTATATGAACCAACAGTTGAGACTGTTGAAACTTGTAATTTTCAAACTGAAGAGTTGTATATGAATGTAAGGATGATATATGACAAAAATTTTTTGAAAAGTGGTGGACAGATAACTGAGTTTATTGCAGAAGTTGAGGATCAGAATTATGTTCTGATGACAGATGAAGAGATGGTGACAACAGAAAGCTTGGCTTATGAAAGTATTGAAGATTGCACAGAAATTTTCTCAAAGGAGATGACAGGTTTATGGCATGAGTTAAGTATTCTAGAGTAGAGACTAGAAGCACAGAGGGTAAGTGTTCGGAATATAAAGACAGAGATGAATGGAAATAAAGAGGTTCATTTTTATGAACCAGAACACAGAGGCATTCTTGGAGAAGATGACGTCGAGGAGAGACTAACTGATAGTCTCAAGAATGATTGGGATCAGCATACTGAAGTGATGACAGTGGGAAGTAAGGCATTGAGGCCTTATGATTTTTATTCTAACAAGTGTTTTGTGAATGCAGGATTGTTGCAGGTACTGGAGAATATTTGACTCAGTCGAGAAGTCAAATGAAGGGAGAAGACGTTTTCTGTTCTAGAAGACAAGAGGACATGCATGATCGGGTGGCAGTCAGAACAGAAAAAAGCAAAGAAGCAAGAAGTCAGCAAGTGATAGTACAGATAGAGAAAGTAAAAACTGAGCAAGCCGTCTTAGCTCAGCAGGCAGCAAGAAATCAACAGCCGGGAGATTTATTGGACCGAGAGATTAAAAGTATCAGAAGACTGATGACGAAAGAATCCCGGAAGAGACCAGCAACAATTAGACAAAAGAGAAGCAACAAAAGAAAGACTGTAGCAGACTTGGAAGGCAGAGCAAGTGGAGCACTACAACACAAAATATGGAAACTTGGAGGACAACAACAGATAACAACAACAGTAAAGCAATTGACAAGCAAAGAAAGATTACAAAATAAAATTTGGGATCCAGGAGGAAGTAATTATCCAGACTTATGACCAGGTGGTCATGAATTTTCTACATGGGGAGTCTGATGCAGGAGCATTAGCTCCGAAAAACACCTTGTATTTTATTTAAGCTAGGGGGTTTCATGTTTTGAAGAAATATTAAATTTTATGTAAATATTAATATTATTTTGAGTGATTAATTATATTTTAATTCATTATTTGTGAGAATTTGTAAATGTTTCCAAACAACTAGAAACATGAGAGAAATTAGTTTCTAGATTATTTAGAGTTAATGATGGAGCCTAAGTTGGAATTAGTTTCTAAGTTTTAGGGATAAACATCTATCTTTTAGGGATGTTGAGAGATTTAGGGATTTGTTGAGATTTTAAAGGGATAGAACTCAATTTAGTGCATTTTTAATTTGTATAAATTAGAAGGCCTCAAAGGCAAATGAGACTTGAATAGTTGGAGTGTAAGAGTGATTGAGAGCAGATTTGAACAGCCAAGGTTGTAAGCCTCTGGAAATTTGTAAGGGCCAAGAACGTTGAATATTTGGCCAAGAAGATAAGTTTGTAAGTATGTTCATTTTTATGAAAGTGTGATTTTGAGTTATGCGCCTTAATTTGATCAATTCATGTATGGGTCAATTACTGTATTAAGAGTGAATTTGCTGGTAGTTGCTAGTCAATTAGTGCATTTATTCCTGTGGAATAATAATGGGTGGCGCATGGATGATTGAACATAAACAGTAATATGATAAGGTGGAAGACTGTTTTATATGTTGAATTGAATATCCATTACAATGAATTTCAAACTGGTCAAAGGTCGATTTTATAAATATCTCTGCGATGAGCAGGGTTTTAAAATTCTGTAGTTGTTACCATGTGTTTTACATCAAAGTGCTGAAGCTGCATATTGAAATCGAACCTTGTTCTTTGTGAAATCCGCTAATAAAACTACAATCAAATAGAGTTCGGGCATGAGGTGCACTATTTGAATGAATCTCAGATCCGATTTGGATCGATTTTACCTCCCAACACTAAAACAACGTTTTTAAATCCAATGTGATAAGTCAAGAGTTGTTTTGACAATGAAATTGTGTGTTAATGTTAAAGGGAAGCGTTATGAAGCTGGATCGGAGTTTGCAGCTTGTTGGAAGTTTTAAACAAGGCGCAGAAAGGCGTAGAATTCGAATTTTTTTTGGAGCAGATAAAACAATGGAACGTTTTATACAGCAGTGGGAAATTACAACGTGGAGAATTATTAATAATCAATTCAATGGAATGGATTCACGCAGTGATATGGAGTGATAACTGAATACGTGGATCACCTTATGGTAAATGCGTTTCTGGTGTGTCAAATCATGGATAAATTGCAGAAATAGCCAGCGTTTGGTATCCAAGACTGCGTTTTATATGTTTGAATGTTTATTAAGTTTGCAAGTGAAAATCGATTGGTGGGAGAATCATGAGCGGTAAGGTGAGTTCACAGTAATTTTGATCAGAATTGAGTTAAGCTGTGGTTTTAATGAGCAGTGTTTTAAAAACAAATAGAATGCATAGTAATAGGAAGTGTAGAGCTTCATAAGGGCGCAGAGCATTTTTTATTGGAATCTATTCAGAACTTAATTGAATTTGCGTATAGGAAACTGTGCAGGAATTCACACAATTTATTGGAAGCGTTGAAATGAATTTGATTCCAAAACGAAATGGAGTCAATCCTTAGTGTGGAGAGAATCCATTGTATCAATGAATGATAAAATAAGAGTTGCATAAGGTGCTTTGGTGAATGATGTATCTAATTCAATAAGTCAAGGGCGTGTATGTTTAATTTCATTCATTGAATATTAGAGTGGAAACTTGTGAATGGATATACATTGGGATTCAATACATTGTTAATATGGATGCTGAGATATGGAGCGATAGAGTTCCATACAATATGGAGCGAATGATATTGTGTAGGCATAGGTATTAGATCAACGATGAGGTGAGTGGTAAGAAAATAGACCAGACATTTTGTTCATGTTGAAAGCATTGATTGAATGGAATTCTATCATTGAATTGTTGAAGATTTAATTAGTAGCGCAGAAGTTAAAGGTAAGGGCGCATTTCTGTAATTGAATCCAGTCATATCTGAATGTTGATGTTAAATGGAAATGATGAATGAAGTTACTTAAATTGGGTTTGAAATGAAGTTTGGGGTTGAGTAAATGTAAATGATTTGAAGCATGAGTGTTTTCTAACACATAGTATTTTGTGAACAAGATATTGAAAAGCTTCCACAAATTTAAGTGTCAATTTGATGTGTATTGAAGTTGGGCAATTGTTTGAGGCACATGTTTTATATGCACGGGCATTGGAAAAAAGATTCTGGGTTTACAGGCTAGCCCTGCATCAATGATATGCATAAATTTATTTATATAGGAGATGTTAATGTTCAGAATCAAGATGAAAATCCTCAAGAAAAACTACCAAAGATTATATCTAATTTGTTTCATAAGAAAAAGAGTAGTTTTGATACACACAATATGGTTGTCATGTCTGAAGATGGTCAAGGATGCATGGATGGTTTTTTTGATTTACACGAAAGGGAAGACAAATTTATTGTTTCCTTTTTATTTGATGATGTTCTTGGAATTGAAGACAAAGGATAAAAGAAGCCATCAATTATGAATGAATTCAGCTCTCATGGTTTTACTCATCAAGAAAAGGTGATTTTTCATGGTTTCCAAGATCCAATGGTAAGTCTGTTGCATTCATCAGCCAAGAAAAAATTTGAATTTCTTATGGAGCACGGATTAAATTTTCATTTTGAGTTGCCAATATATAACTCACTTCCAATGTTGTTTAAGTACAATCAAGAAGCCCAAGTGTTGGATCAACTCTTTGATTGGCTATACTGGAAATTCCATATTGCTTAAAATTGAAAGTTTGGTTTTTAGCTGTTATAATAGGATTGGTATGTAAATAAATAAGCTTGTTGTGAAAGAATTTGAAGATTGTAGTTGCAAGTTTCAGTTTGTACAAGTGTTTTTCTTCAAGAGCATGTCAAGGGACGAATTCAGGCTAAAAAATATGACAAGAGGTTGGGATCAGCCCAATGGATAAGGAACCTATTCTGTTGGTTATTTTCTACACCACAGGGGTACAACATCCCCATTGGAGCCACTTTTATCCACGATAAAATTTGTTTGGTCTTAAGTCAATTAGGTTGAGTCACTTAGAGTTGAATAAGGTCCTTTGAATTCAAAATTTTCAAAAAATTCACATATGTGAGGGGTCTTAATAGTCATCATTCATGTGATAGGAGTCAATGTCAAAGAGAAATTCAAAAATATCTCATGCATGAGAAAATATGGTCATTAGAGTGAATTTGACACTTTTAACCAAGTTCGTAGCGAAATCAATGTAAAACGGTCAGAATTTGCTACGAACTTTCCTAATGCTCTATTTTTCCAATTTTATGGTTTTGTGATATTTTTAAGGCATTCAAAACATGTAAGGAGGTAACTAAATCATCAGATGAGTTCAAGAAATTCCATTGGGCCATTTGTTCAAGGGGGCTTCTCAATTGTCAAACTTCATGTGTATGACAACTCATCAAGGCAAAAAAGCATGCCAACTCATCAATTGGAAAACTCACCATCTCAACCTGAAGTATTTCAAGGTCTTAAATCCAATGTATCAATGGTCAACACCTCAGCATGTCATTTTGGTTTGATAGATATGCTACAAGCTGAATTGAAGAAAAAGGGTCTTAAAGTGATTTTGCAAGATGTTGATGTTAGACATGGTAAGCCACACATTTTTGGTCACTCTTTGTCTTAATCTATCATCACAAGACATATGCAGGTTGTAAAGATGATTTTTGGGCAAAGAAGGAGAAATTACAAAAAAAAACTGCCAAACTAGGTGAGTTTGTAGTGTGCTCTAGGCTTGAGGCTGAGTTTTCGCTACGAACTTGTTCTAGGTTTCCTTAAGCTAAACTCCTTCAAAAAATACATGACATAGGGTGCTAGAGGCATTTATTTATCTTATTAGACCCAAGGAAGACCCTCCAATGGTAAGAAATGTCAAAGATTATGAAAAAGGTCGATTTTGGAGATCACTACAGAATGTGCGCTATGAAATTTCTTTTACATGACTGTTTTAGCAGTCGAATTCACGTTTAATTTCTAACCAAATGAAAAAACATTTTAGAAATATGAAAGAGGTTTTCTTCAACATAGGAACATATACAAAAAACTCTATTAGGTTTTCAAAACCATCAGGGTTTGGAAATTAGGAACTCATCTTCAAGGCCTATTTTTTTCAGAATTTTCACAAGCGAGATTTGTATAAAAATTGTAAAATTCGACTTGGAAGAGGTCCATATCAACATCCACATGGAAAAATGACACATCAATAGTCTAGTACACTCAAAAAATTAGTTGGTTTCAGTTTATAAGGCTTATTAAATATATTTTTTGAGTTATTTAATGAAAGAAGAGTCCTTTTTGTATTCAAACTATGCCAAACATAAAATATCCCTAGGAAGTCTCCAAGTGATGTCAACCTATTTGAAATTGGTCTCTTAAGTAGGAATTCGAAGCTAACTAAGGTGGAAAAAAAATTGCATGAGTCCTCATTCTATAAATAGGCAGATGAGAGGATTAGAGTAGGTTGATTGATGTCATGTTACCAGCTACTATTGTAATATTTTCAAGACAATAGTATATAGCTGCAGAAGACTTCTATCAAACCTGAGATTCATTATGTGTTCTCATATGTGTTTGTGTTAGCTTTCTATTTGATTTTTATGTATTTGGCTTTATGTATAATCACCTGGAATTCGTTTTTTAATCATGCTCCAATTTCCTGTATGCATATGGTTTACTGTTCTAGTTATGTTTTGGTGAGAATATACGCATGCCTCAGCTTCCATGTTAGATTTTTTCTTGTAATTGAATTCCCTCTGACTCCATTCCCAATGGTAGCTACTTATTTACATCCTTCGCCTATATAAAAAAATTCAAAATACTTTCAGAGTTAGCCATATTTGTCTCCAAATATTGTCTATTGAATATCAATGCATTACCTTGAGAGGGCCCTCTCAGGTTGGAAAGGCTAAGTTCCAACTAAAAATGGTCTGAAATAGTTACTCTAGGTTGACTGCTGAAGCAACCCATCAACCTCAATTTAGTGATAAAATAAGGCACATCAGAATAATGTCGATGATGTCAAGAAAGTGCAGCTTGCTACTGCATTCCAAGAATGTGGGTTGGACTAGTATATGAGGTATGTAGCGAGTAACCCAAATGTGACGATAGATGATCTCAATAGTTATGAAAGCCAAAGTAGTATGCTCAATGTGTTATCGAATTAAAGGATATTCATCACGAATTGAATGAGACTCTATGGGAAGCGGATCAACGGTTTAAACACATCATCATGGATGGAGGCTTCACCATTAGTGATGATCGGCATAAAGAATGGTTCATTGTAATGTTATTGCCACATATGTTCCTACCTTTGTCTCAACGGAAGATCGCTTCCCAGGGTGAAGTTGTGGAAATCTTGATGAGGGTATTGTATTGCGGCTGTGTATGGTATGTGTATTCTTGGAGCGAGAAATAGAGAGGGAGATTGTGAGAGATAACAAAGGATATTACAACGGATCTACTGTAGGTTGTGTCTCTTCATTCTGCTGGATAATAGAAAGGAAGGACTGGCTGTTCGGGGTGGACGTAGCCCAAATTGGGTGAACCACGTATATTTGTGTCTCTCTGGTTTTTATGTGTTTTGTGTGCTTGTATTTTCTGCATATTTTATGTGTTGCATTTCTCTGTAATATATAATTTTCTAACAATTGGTATCAGAGCCGAAGGTATATTTGGCTGATAAACTCGCAGGAAAGAAGGGTTCCTGGTTTGAGTGGGAGCAATGGAGAAAGATGGTAAGTTTAGGGTCGAGAAATTTAACGGCCAAAACTTCCCACTGTGGAAGATGCAGATGGAAGATTATCTGTATCAAAAATATCTATACCTACCATTGAGCGGAAAAAAAAACAATTCGGCGGCCATGACAGACGTAGAATTGAACATTCTCGATAGAAAGGCACTCGGAATAGTACGGTTGTGCCTTGCGGCGTCAGTCACCTTCAATATTTCGAAGGAAACAACAATAGAGGGTTTGATGCAGAAGTTGGCGAAACTATATGAAAAATCCTCAGCCTCAAACAAGATATTTCTTATGAAACAACTATTTAATATGAAGATGTCAGAAGTTGGATCTGTTGCAGACCATTTAAATGATTTTAATATAGTTACCAGTCAGTTAAGTTCTGTAGGGGTAAACTTTGATGATGAAGTTAGAGCTCTGTTATTCTTGTGCTCATTGCCAGAGAGTTGGAATGGTTTAGTAATGGCCATTAGTAACTCTGTCTCTGGATCTAGTACTTTAAAGTTCGATGATGTTGTTGGTGCTATCCTTAGTGAGGAAATGTGACGAAAAAGCTCCGGTGATACATCAGGTAATGCTTTGAGTGCAGAGTCTAGGGGAAGAAGAATGGAAAGAGGAAAGAGTTTGGGATATCGCAGTAAATCAAGGAAAGGCAAAGATCCAAGTCCACAGACGGGGATAGTGTGTTGGAAATGCTAAAATAAAGGACACCTAAATAAAGACTCTGTAGATTCTGGAAGGGAAAAGAAGGAGACACACAACAAGAAAAAATCATGAAGAAAATGTGACAGATCATATAATATGCTTTGATTCTTTCTTTCAAAAAATGTTACCGATTCTTGGGTTGTAGATTCGCTGGCTTCATTCCATGCCACACCCGGGAGGAAATATTTTCATGACTATGTTCAAGGAGATTTTGGACAAGTTTGTTTGGGTGATGATAAACCTTGTAGCCTGTTGAATGTGGGCGTCTTTGGTAAAAATGTGCTATAATGGGAAACCACCTATTATTAAAGGAGGTAAGGCATGTTCCAGATCTAAAGAAAAATATGATTTCAACAGGGCAGTTAGGCGGTGAAGGTTGTGTGACAACTTTCACAGATAAAGCTTGGAAGGTCACCAAAGGAGCCCCAGTAATAGAAAAAGGCGAAAAGGTTGGTACATTGTATTTATGTAATGGTATTTCTAAATTTGTTAATGCTTTAACTTCCAAAGGAGCAGATGCAGCAGTATGGCATGATAGGCTCAGACACATGAGTGAGAAGGGGATGAAGATTCTTCACTCAAGAAATTTGTTGCCAGGTTTGAAGAATGTTGATTTGGATATCTGTGAGAATTTCATTTATGGAAAATAGAAGAGAGTCAGATTTCTCAGAGTTGGGAAAGAAAAGAAGAGATAAAAATTAGAGCTTCTGCATACATATGTATGGGGACCTGCTCAGGTATCATCTCTCGGTGGCTCTCGTTATTATGTTACTTTTATTGATGATGCAACTAGAAAAACCTGGATTTATTGGTTTGAAGAATGTTGATTTGGATATCTGTGAGAATTTCATTTATGGAAAATAGAAGAGAGTCAGATTTCTCAGAGTTGGGAAAGAAAATAAGAGATAAAAATTAGAGCTTGTGCATACATATGTATGGGGACTTGCTCAGGTATCATCTCTCGGTGGCTCTCGTTATTATGTTACTTTTATTGATGATGCAATTAGAATAACCTGGATTTATTGTATTCAGAATAAATCTGATGTATTTGATACTTTCAAGAAATGGAAAGCCTTGGTTGAGATTGAGACAGGAAAGAAGTTGAAGTGTCTCAGATCAGACAATGGAGGTGAATATTGCAACAAATATTTTGATAGGTACTGTTCAGAGCATGGAATTCATAGAGAGAAGACAGTTCCAAGAACACCACAAGAAAATGGTGTGTCAGAAAGGATGAACAGAACAATCATGGAGCGTGCAAGGTGCATGAGATTGCATGCAGGATTGCCTTTACAATTTTGGGTAGATACTGTAGATACTTCTATTTATATAATAAATAGAGGGCCTTCAAGTTCCTTGGATGGTGGTATTTGTTAGGAATTACTGCAGAAATAAAATATTTACCGAGAGAATAATACACATACAAAACCCAATAACAAATTCAATGAAATTTCATTAATCATTGGCCAAAAAACCCTGGCCAATCCGGCCAAGTGAGCCTTCACCACTCACCTCTAGGCCTACCTTACAATGAAGTATTCCTAGCCTCTTATAGGCTCCATTACATGTAATACCATAGGCCAAAACCATGGGTGCACAAAACCATGTGCCCCAAAACCACTTCTATCTACCCTAGTCAACATTGACTCTACCCCGAGTCATGTTTACCTAACAATTCCCCCCTTAAAATTGACTTGGTGATTATTGACTAAATTCAGCCAAACCTACTAAATGAGACAACAACACTCACTCTAGCTCTTCCCCCCTCAAATTTTTACCCAGGGTAATTGTTAATTTGACATCCCACTATCACCTAGGTCTAACCCAGAATTTACCAGTGATTACCCAGGGGTACACATGCCATACCAGGTCTTACAGCAATATGCCCATTTACATGTAAAACATTAACTCCATTATAATAATTTTTTTTTTTGTTTCAATGTTGCTCTTTGTACATATGAAATCAATGTCCATATAAAAAGAACCCATCTACCAGATTACATGGGTCACTAGCCTCTGTAACCACCATTCCTCTAGGAGTTCTCTTCAAATACATGGTTCATCAATTAATTAATCCATGTGAAAATATCCTCTCATCTCTGAATTTCTCGAACCAACTTCTTATCACTGCTAGTCACCAGATCTGAGCTGTGGTAGCACCATTTTTCTCTTTATCCATTGAGAAACCCTCCATGGAATTCCCCATGGAATCAATCAATTGGATATTTCCTATTTCCTAGAAACACCATGCTCCATATGGCCAGATCTACAAAAGGCTGCATTGATTTCTCCATTCACAGGCCAATAAAACCCTTGGCTGCAAAAGCGTCCCTTTGAAGCCAAATATGGCTCTGATACCATTTGTTAGGAATTATTGCAGAAATAAAATATTTACCGAGAGAATAATACACATACAAAACCCAACAACAAATCACATAAACATAAACACAATGTTTAACCAAGAAAACCCCAAATCTGGGGAAAAACCCAACCAATGAAATTTCATTAACCATTGGCCAAAAAACCCTGGCCAATCCGGCCAAGTGAGCCTTCACCACTCGCCTCCAGGCCTACCTTACAATGAAGTATTCCCAGCCTCTTATAGGCTCCATTACATGTAATACCATGGGCCAAAACCATGTGCCCCAAAACCACTACTATCTACCCTAGTCAACATTGACTCTACCCCAAGTCATGCTTACCTAACAGTATTCCAGAGGAAGCATGGACAGGTAAAAAGGTAAACTACTCTTTTTTAAAGCCTTTTGGTTGTGAGGCCTTTGTCCATATTAATAAAGAAAATAGAACAAAGCTTGAGGAAAAATCAAAGAAATTTACCTTTATTGCATATGGTGTTAATGATTTTGGTTATCGCTTATATGACTATGAAAATAAAAAAATCATTGGGAGCAGAGATGTAATATTCAATGAAAAGGTCTTGTATAAGAATCACTTGCAGGAAAAGAAACAGGAAACAGAAAGCAAGGAATACACAGTTCTTGATGAGATAGCTGAAAAAGTAAAGGTGCCTGGAAATAACAATAATCAACAACCACAGTAGCAGCAATCACCACAACAGTAACAAGCACCTCAAACACCTGAAAGTGGTGTTAGAAGATCTACAAGGATAAGTAGACCGCCTGAATGATACTCTCATTCATTATATTATTTATTGCTGACTAATTCTGGTGAACCCAAATGTTATGAAGAAGCAATGCAGGTTGAAAGCAGGAAGAAGTGGGAGCTAGCCATGGAAGAAGAGATGGACTCCTTAATGCATAACCAGACTTGGAACTTAGTCAGGTTGCCTGCAGCTAAAACTACATTGCAGAATAAATGGGTTTACAGGCTTAAGGAAGAAGATGGAGGAAAAGAGAGGTACAAAGCTAGACTTGTGGTGAAGGGGTTTGCATAGAAGAAAGGTATTGATTTTGATGAAATATTTTCTCCTGTTGTTAAGATTACTTCAATCAGAACTATCTTAAGTCTTGTAGTAGTGGAAGATTTACATCTTGAACAGTTAGATGTAAAGACAACATTTCTCCATGGAGATTTGGAGGAATATATATACATGCATCAACCATAAGGATATGAGGTCAAAGGGAAAGAAAAATTGGTGTGTAGGTTAAAGAAGAGCTTGTATGGCTTAAAACAGGCTCCAAGGCAGTGGTATCTAAAATTTGACAAGTTTATGTCTGAACAAGATTATACTAGATGTCACTCTGATCATTGTGTTTATCTAAAAAGGAAAAATGATGGAAACTATATTATATTGTTATTGTATGTAGATGACATGCTTGTTACAGGGTCTAACATGCAGAAAATAAATGTGCTAAAAATAAAATTGGCAAACTCATTTGCAATAAAGGATTTGGGAGCTGCAAAAAAAATCCTTGGTATGAGGATAACTAGAGATAGGAAAAATCGCAAATTAACAATGTCTCAGAATGAGTACATAGAAAAGGTGTTGAAAAGATTTAATATGCAGAATGAAAAACTAGTTAGTACACCTTTGGCTAGCCATTTCAAACTTAGTAAGGAGATGTGCCCCAAGACCCATGAAGAAATGGAATATATGTCTAAAGTTCCATATGCATCAGCAGTTGAAAGCTTAATGTATGCAATGGTCTGCACAAGGCCTGATATTACACATGCAGTGGGATTTGTAAGCAGGTTCATGGACAGTCTAGGAAAAGAACATTGGATGGCAGTAAAATGGATTCTTAGATATTTGAGAGGTACCACAAATCAAGCATTATGCTTTGGTGGTTCAAACATTGCTCTACAGGTATATGTTGATGCAGATATGGAAGGTGACAGAGATAACAGGAGGAGCACTATAGGATACGTATTTACTGTAGGTGGAACAACTGTCAGTTGGGTTTCAAAAATCCAAAGTGTTGTTGCACTTTCAACAACAGAAGCAGAGTATGTTGCTGCTACAGAGGCTAGTAAGGAAATTATTTGGTTACAAAGTTTTATAGATGAATTGGGTAAGAAGCATGATATGGGCACGCTATACAGTGATAGCCAAAGTTCCATTCATCTTGCAAAGAACTCAGCATTTCATTCCAGGACTAAACACATACATATCAAGTACCATTTCATACGGTCAGTATTCAAAGATGGAGAGTTGAAGCTGGAAAAGATACACACTATCCGAAATCCTGCAGATATGCTAACAAAAGTTGTAACTAGGGAGAAACTGAGAATGTGCTCAGTTTCAATTGGTCTTTAAGGATGATGATGAAGATGAGAAACAATCAGGTTCAAAGAGTAGTCATTTTCCAGAAAATGAAGCAGTGATGGAGTTGCTACAATCAGTCTCCAAGTGGGAGATTGTTGAGTGTGGAGCCTCATTATCTTGTTTACTTTGTATCACAGCATTGGATCCCTATACCTTAAATGGGGCGGCAATGCCGCCCGTAAATTAATCGCTGTCGTGGGGGGTCCAGGGGGGCGGCAACGAATTTATGGAGCCCCCCCCTGGTGGGGGGTTTCGAGGGCAGCGCCCCCAAAGCTAAAAATAGATGTAAAATTGCCTTGTAAAAGTATAGTAATTTCTAGTCGATTTGGGTTGTTCATTAGGCAAATGATCTGACGGTAGAATTTATGTTTAGTTTAGGGTTTTTTTCCCTAGAAGGAAACCCCTCGATTTTATGAGGGTATTGTATTGCAGCTGTGTATGGTATGTGTATTCTCGGAGTGAGAAACATAGAGGGAGACTGTGAGACAAAACAGAGGATATTACAACGGATCTACTGTAGGTTGTGTCTCTTCATTTTGCTGGATAATAGAAAGGAAGGACTGGCTGTTCAGGGTGGATGTAGCCCAAATTGGGTGAACCACGTATATTTGTGTCTCTCTGGTTTTTATTTGTTTTGTGTGCTTGTATTTTCCGCATATTTTAGGTGTTGCATTGCTCTGTAATACATAATTTTCTAAAAATAACTGCACTAAGAAGGAACAACCCCAGAAGTAATAGAGGCTGTCAAAAAAATATACAAAAACAAGAGAAGGATTGGGTGGGCAATTCACTTGACCGCTCAAATATGATACTTTGAGATGGATCAAGTCATTCTAGATATTTGATCTGATGCAAATATACTATCTAATCAAACATGGCAGAGAACGGAAGAACCTAAGCTCAAATGGGCCACAGCTCAAATGCGCATGGCTAACCAATAGAAAATTATTCTAATGGGCAGACTCTCTAAGGAAGTAGTTGACATTGAAGGAGTCAAGGTGTTTGTTGAATTTGAAGTCATCAAAATTGTTGATGATACAAACCCGTATCCTACACTGCTAGGCTTAGACTGGGATTTCGACATGGATGCTATTATTAACCTCAAGTGCAAGAGCATGGTATCTAAAAGCAATGTTACAAGGGCTATGGTCCCTCTGGATCCTGCATAAGGAGAAAGGTACATAGATTCGGTGCGTGACAAATATGCCACTGAAGATATTGATGATGTCTAAAAGTTGACCAACCACACAACAGATGGTTGGCTTATTTTAGAGAAGGATAGTTCGTGCTTGTCAGAATCAGATGAATAATTGGAAAACTGCAGAACCGCTTACATGAAGTATCCACAATGCACTGTAATCGGGTAACCATATCTCTACATTGTATATCCTCTGAGGTACATGAACTACTGCATTATGATGTTATAAAAGATGTCAATTTGTTTTTAGATGCATTTGAAAGGGATGTTCTGGAGGAACAATGGTTCTGTGCGCTTGATCTAGCTCTGCGCTCAACCCTAGTGCACTGGTGGGGAACTTAGAAAGAGAATATTGCTAACTATAAGAACTGTCATTGAATTCTATGACCGTTATTTGGTAGCCCCAGCACCTGAATTAAAGGAAAGTATTTAGGCACAAAGGATTCATGCATTCATTTAGCTAGTTGGACTATATTTTGGGGAGAAGAGCCTCAACCATAATGGGTTCACATATTCATTCATACATTAGACAAGATACCCATGAATTGGTACATGGAGATCGAGCTGCAACATGGTACTGCTGAATGGGCTACGCTGAAAGAGAGATTTATTTTGACTTTTAGCTTTGAAAGTGGATTCCATTGCATTAATGAAGAATTGCAAGATATTAAAGACACTATTTTTGACGTGCTAAGAGAACCAGTAGTATGGACCCTACCAGACTAGAAGGTGCAGAGGAAGGATGTAGTTGAATGTCGAAATGTGACTGCTAAAGAAAATGATGAGGATCCTAGAAGCATTAACATTCCTGAGTCTAAGGGTCAACGCGTAGTTGCTGGACCTAAGATTTCATTTCCAGATGTTACTGAACTTGTTAAAACTAGGAAAGTTAATATTAGGATAGAAGAGTAGCCTAAGTTTTCCAAGATAGGGGATTATTTGGATGAAGATATAGTGGGTAAGATTGAAAAGCTTCTCACTCAGTATCAAGAGTTGTTTCCCACTAAATTTTCTGAGCTAAAAGGGATTATTGGAGATCTTGGTGTGATGAACATCACCTTGAAACCAGATGCTAGGCCTATCAAGCAACACCCTTACAAATTTAACCCAAAGTATAAGCAAAAGGTTAACGAAGAACTGTAAAAGATGGTTGTTGCAGAAATTACTGAGCCAATAGAGGAATCAAGTTGAATGAGTCCCATGGTAACCCAAGAAAAGAAGAAAAAAGGTGAAATAAGAATCTTTGTTGACTTGCGCAAATTGAATGATGCCTGTGTGCATGATCCTTTTTTGACCCCATTCTCATATAAGGTGTTGGAAAATGTAGGAGGGCATGAATCCTATTCATTTACTGATGGATTTTTGGGATATCATCATATAAGGATTGAACCTGAAGACCGGATCAAGACTACCTTTGCGACGGAATGGGTTTCATTCCAATATACTGTGATGCCCTTCGATTTGAAGAATGTGCCAACCATATTTTCGCATGTAGTAGGTACTTCTTTCAAATACTATATCCACAAGTTCTTAGAAGGGTATTTTAATTATTGGACTAGTTTTGGACTATTGAAGAAACATGTCTCTAGCCTGCGTTTGATGCTAGACACTTGTTGGCAGTACCATATTTCTTTGAACTTAAAAAAGTGTATATTATGCATCCCCTTTGGTATCTTACTGTGACATGTTGTCTATCAACAAGGACTGATGCTTGATCCAGCCAAAATTCTTGTCATTATTAATCTAGATCCCCCAACAAATGTGAAATAGCTACGCTCGATCTTGGGACATAATGGATATTATCATAAGTTTATTCAAGATTATACGAAGATAATTGCGACGATGGACAACCTGCTTAAGAAGGATGCTAGTTTGTATTTGGATGAGGACCGTCGAAAGAGTTTGGACATACTCAAGGAGAAGATGGTAAGTGCGCCTATCTTGGTATTCCCAGATCGGTCAAAGGAATTATTTGTACATGTTGATGCTTCATGTATCGCACTAGGAGTTGTATTAGCGCAGCTAGGTGTAAGAGACATTGATCATATGATTGTGTTTTCAAGTTGAAAGCTGTCAAATGTTGAGAATTATTCAACCTCGGAACTATAAGGGCTAGCCATGGTGTATGCACTGCAAAAGTTTCATCATTATCTGCTTAGAAGTCATTTCAAGATGTTCACAGATCATTTTGCTTTGAAATATATGGTGAACAATATTGTGTTGGGGAGGGGGGGGGGAGGGGAGATTTGCAGGTGGCTGCTCTTCTTCTAGGAATACGATTTCGAGGTGATTGTGAAGCTTGGAGGTTGAACTTAGGAACTAACCACTTATCGCGCATTAAAAATGGTGATGAACCAACTAATTTGGAGGATGGATTACTGGATGTGCAGTTGTTTGCTATTAAGATAGATGATGATTATTTTGCAGATATCATTCATTTTCTAACCACTGGAAGTGCAGTTGTGTAATATACAATTAAGTAGAAGAAAGAGTTGGTCACGTGCATAGCAAACATCATCTTGATCGCGGGTCAATTATACAAGATGGGAGCTAAGTGGGCTTGATTGTGGGGAAAAAACTCCATAGTTAAGCGTGCTTAAGCTAGAGGAGTTCTGGGATGGGTAACTTCCTAGAAAGTATTTTTTACCGGGTGCAAGCCCTAGAAGTGATGATTGATGCTATTTGATTCATTTCACTAGTTTCAATCCCACTTCCTCACCACTGTGAGCATCACACGATGCAATGAGTGCTAAGTGGACTATTAAAAAATCATGAGAAATTAGTTAGTTACTACTACCTCTCATGGAAATGGTCATAGATGAATGACTTACTTAATAGAGTTGAATCCAAAAAAAATGATATTTAATATAATGCACTGCAGAAACCCCTCATACTTAAATACAAAGAGTAAAGGGAGCTCTACTTGAATGGTTCATGAGGCACAATAATTGCTAATATTTTTCAAATGGGGTAGCAAGCTAAGTGGGCTTGATTGTGGGGAAAAAATCCACAGTTATGCGTGCTTGAGCCAGAGGAATTCTGGGATGGGTGACCTCCTCGGAAGTCTTTGTTACCGGGTGCAAGCCCCAGAAGTGATGATTGACGCTATGTGATTCATTTCACTAGTTTCAATCCCACTTCTTCACCCCTGTGAGCATAACCTGATGCAATGAGCGCTAAGTGGACTATTCAAAAATCATGAGAAATTAGTCAGTTATGACTACCTCTCATGGAAATGGTCATAGATGAATGACTTACTTAACGCATTTGAATCCCCAAAAATAAAAAAATGATATCTAATAAAATGCACTGCGGAAACCCCTCATACTTAAACACAAAGAGTAAAGGGAGCTCTACTTGAATGGTTCATGATGCACAATACTTGCTAAGGTTTTTCAAATGGGGTAGCAAACTAAGTGGGCTTAATTGTGGGGAAAAACTCTATAGTTAAGCACACTTGAGCCTGAGGAGTTCTGAGATGGGTGACCTCTTGGGAAGTCTTTGTTACCAGGTGCAAGCCTCGGAAGTGATGATTGACACTATGTGATTCATTTCAATTTTTCACAATGAAGTTTGAGGGTGCATAGGTATCTGTGAAGCTAGCGTAGAGGTTGCACCAAAAGGAGGTTTCAATCATAGGAAAGCTAGAAACTAGTTGTTGGGATAGTAAAACTGGACATGACAACTTTGTTACCATTTAGAGAAGCGGGTAACTTGCATTTAAGAAGAATATTCCAGTAGATTTGGGGTTTTTTGAACATTAATGGAGCTGCTTCAATGGATATAAGGTCATTTAGGCCGTGACATCGCTATAAATACGACATGAAGGTTTACACAAGTTCCCTGTTCTTTCAGAGTTATCTGATCAAAGTATTCCCTCTTCTCTCGCTCTATTTTATGTTTCTTATGTCTGCATATTGGGAACCACTTGAAAAAATGTTACACCAATAGGTCTTAGGCCATTTGATTCTAGAATCCATGACTGTAACCCAGCCTACACCTATTGTGCCAAAATAAAACCCGGTTCCAGTCGTGCGAAGAAGCAAAAGAATGGCTAGTCATCGGGTACCTGGAAGTCCCTGCACAAAGTAAACTCGAAGAAAAAGAAGGCTCCACATGAAGACAAACAGAAGCATCCAATGGTATATATTGAGGAAAAATTTGAGGCAACTGCTCTGGAAGATGGATTTTTTAAGGATCTTGACCCTATTTTGCAGCTACCTCCAAATATGGCCCCACGAAAGCTGTCAGTAGATGTTCCCAGTGATCTTAATAAGATCAAAGCACACATTTATGCACCACTGATCCCTGAAGATGTTCCTTTTGAGGGTGACCTACTGGCATGGGTCCCCTTTCTGAAGTTGGAGGATTAGGATTTGGTGGACCGCGCAAAGTTCCTTGAGCTCGCCCCATCGTAGTATTTAGAGGAAGTCCCTTATGAAGACACTAGCATAATCAAAGTGGCGCCTATGCAATGAGATTTGGCACTATAAAGCACTGAGCCCCTCATCTTGTTACACGTATCCAATTTTGGGTGCAACACCATCAATGGTGTTTTTCTATGCCAGCTAGTGGCTCTGTTGCATGAAAATTTCCTATGGTTGGGAACGTGAATCCCTATTGACGACATGCTCATCCATCGGATTACAGGCTTGTAATACCAAGGAGCAGACCCAGCCGGAGTGTTAATTTTCGTAGATTTTCTATTATTGATGCAACTTTACTTTTTATCCCTAATATCAACTAGCAATCACATAAACAAGAAAGTAAAATGTTGATAGAACATACTAGTAGATCAATAGAAGACAAGCCAAAAATATATATGTGTCTTGGTGTGTTACAACGGTCAACAGGATGCTTCAACCAGCAAAGTATCAATATGGTCAGCCAACTAGAAGTGTCACACAACCCTCTCGGACAACAATGTCAGTCAACCCAAAGTCAACGAAACTCAATGTTTTCCTAGTCAATGACCAATGCAAAACAACAGTAGCAAAAAGTCAAAATAGCCCGGTCAAAGTAAAAAATCAACCTCGATTTCTGTGCCAGAAAATGTGGACTGTAGAAATCATAATTTTGACCAATATTTGGGTCAGTTTGACCAAGCATTGACCAAAGTAAAAGTTGGTCAACTCTGCGTTGAAAAACCCTAGGTCGAAAAACAAAAATTTACTTGTTGCGTTTTCCCACATGTGAGAAGAAGAGACTCCAATAGGTGATCGAACCAATTAAATGAGGAGAGAGAATGTGATATGATGGATGAGTGAAAATGACCTCCAACGTTGACCTATTTATATCCATAAGTGAAGGTGTGTGACACAAATTCTGGGGCTTCAAGCCTACATTTCATTTCAGACCGACTTGCACATATCTTGAATAAATTCAAAATAGATGTTTTGCTCATCGGATCAAGATGATATTTAGATCGATATTTCACCTCTCCGAAAGAGGAATCCAATAAAAATATTGGCATCTTCATTTGAGCATCACAACATGGAGTTTGTGCTTGATTTTCCAAAATTATCATTCCCTCTCAACTAGCGAGAACTCCATCTACCTCTGCCATCCAAACATCGTGCATCATCCTGCCGTAACTTTATTTGCTGGCTTCTTTATTTCAGAACAAAATTGGGTCAGTCACAAAGACATCATTACTGGCTAACATATTTATACAAGAGGTCTGAAAGCTCTATAGGACTCAAAAAGAGTCTCGTACTAGCCTGAAGTTGGTTTACCTAACACGAGGTCAGTTGGAGGTCCGAAACCTCACTATAATTGATCCTAGATCGAGTGGTTGGACATGTGCCATCCTAGACTTAGAGAGTACGACAATATCTGATGCATCCATCAATATTTTCTACTAGTCTCTATCCTTTCCCACCTCATTGGCCAAACGAGAGGTACTTCCCATGAGTTTAGGACTCAATGGGTAGGATGCATACGAGGCACAGATCATGAGAGGTGAACCAAATCAACATCATATCGGTGGGGCAGAAGAACCACAAGGTTCAGAAAGCCTAGCCACGTGTGTGCTTATAGCTCTGAGAAGCTATCCCCAAAGCTCCCCAGAGCTCCCAGATCTGATCATCCAATAGGACCCTTATCATAGGGTCATTCCACGATACCAAGGTTCTCACGAAAGGTTAGGAACTTGACCTTCCCCAAGGGCTTTGTGAGAATGTATGCGACCTTCTCATCAGTTCCTATATGATCAAGCCTTACAGTGCCTCGCCATAACATATCTCAGATAAAGTGGTACTTGATATCAATATGCTTGGATCAATCATGGAACACGGGATTCTCAGACAACCGAATCCCACTTTGGTTATCACAGAGAATCACGGTGGTATCTAGCACATGCCCAAATAGCTCACTGAAGAGCTTTCGTAACCAAACTTCTTCACAACAGACCATACTCGCTGCAATGTATTTGACCTCAACGGTGCTCAAAGCCACCAACTTCTTCTTCCTGCTCATCCATGATATCAAATCAAACCCAAGTGAGAAGCAACATCCCGATGTGCTCTTACAATCCACCACACTTCCAACCTAATCAGCAACATTATATCCATTGAGTGTCACGCTCTGGAAAGTGTATCATTAGCCCATGGTTTATTGTGCCCCAAAGATATCTCAATAGATTCTTGGCACCAACCCGGTGAATGTGATGAGGTTCAACCATATGTTGATTCAAAGTGTTCACTACAAAACATACGTCCGAACGAGTGTTCACTAAGAACATCAGGGCCCCTACGAGTTGGCAATACTTAGTAGGATTTTCTAGCACGGGCCCAATAGCACTGCCACTCAACTTCTTAAAGTTGAGCTCCATCAGTGTTGACACAAACTTAGAGTCCACCATTCCAAATATTTCCAAAAGCTTCACAATATATTTTCCTTGAGAAAGGAAAATCTCGCCAGGTCTCTCCCAGACCTCCAGGCCTAGGAAGTAATGCATCAGTCCTAGGTCCTTCATCTCGAACTCAGCAGTGAGCTCCCTCTTACACTGATGAATGAGAGGGTCAACACTTATCAGGAAGAGGTCATCCACATACAACACGAGAATGAGAGGCTTTTCTCTAGCAACCTTGAAGTAAAGGTCTGGATCAGCATTACTACGAGTGAAGTCTAGCTCATTGGGTTGCTATCTATCCTCTCGTACCAAGCTCTGGGTTCTTGCTTCAATCCATAGAGGGCTTTATTCAACCTGCAAACATGGGTGCCCCGATCATGGACTTCAAACCCTAGAGGTTTCTCCACATACACCTCTTCCTTTATTGCACCATGCAGAAATGCAGCCTTCACATCCATCTGATGAAGATTCCATCCTTGCATAGCAACAAGGGTTACGATAGATCAAATGGTGGTATATTGGGCCACAGGTGAAGATATCTCATCATATTCTATGCCTTCCTTTTGAGAGAAGCCAAGGGCAACGAATATTTCCTTGAATTTTTTAGCACTACCATAAGATCCATGCTTGATCTTATAAAGCCATTTATAGGTGACAATTGATTTTTCCTCTAGTATTGGAACCACATCCAAGACATCATTTTTCATAATGGACTCATATTATTCATACATAGCATCCATCTAGACTTGATGCTTTATGGCTTCTTCAAAAGATCCAGGCTCATATTGTACGATTGAACTCATGGCTGCTAGATACCATTAGTATCTATTCGGCTTCTTGCTTTCACAGAATGTCCCCCTTGGGGCCATATGTCTCTCGGCGTCCTCGAGAGTGTCTCTGAGCCATGATGGTATATTCCTCATTGAAGGAGGTGGATCAATAGGGTCCATAGGTCCTTCAAAATCGGGCATCGTCTCATCCTTTGATTCTTCTTGATTTCTAGGCCTTGCTTCATGATCTTCCTCATATCTCAGAAGATTGATTAGTTTCCTCAGGGAAGCGTCTTCGTGAAAGGTAACATCATGGCATATCTCCACTTCCCTTTGACCAGGCACATAGATTATATAGGCCTTCGAAGTTTCAATATAGCCCACAAACATTACCTTCTTTCCAGAAGAATCATACTTTCTCCTCTTCTCCTTCGGTACATGAATAAAAAAGACATCCAAAAACTCTAAAATGTGAGACATCATGTTTCTTTCTAGAGAAAACATCTTTGGGAGTTTTGGAGTCCGAAGAGGAATGTGGGCTTCAGTTTTGTATGTACACATAAGTGTGCGTAGCTTCTCCCCATAGAAACTTCGGAAGACCTTGGTCACATAGCATGGCATGGGAAGCTTCCACAATGGTCTGGTTCTTTCTTTCATTAATGCCATTCTACTCAAGAGTATAGAAATTTGTGGTCTCCCTCTTGATGCCAAATTCTCTGCAAAATTTCTTGAACTTTTTCATCTCATATTCAATGCCATTATCGGTCCTCAGTATCTTGATCTTGTTCCTTGTTATATTATCCACCAAGGTTTTGAAGGTACAAAACCACATGAAAGCATCAACCTTCTTCTTCAGGAAGTATATCTAGATTTTGCGAGAGAAGTCATCTATGAATGTAATATAACAAGAACATCCTCCCAAGGATGTCATGGGAAGAATACCGGACAAATCAGAATGTACCAATTTCAAGACATCAGATGTCTTTGTGACGCTTGAGGGGAAAGGTCCCCTTCTATGGTTTCCTTTAGCACAACCCTGACATACACCTTCATGATCATTTGTGAACTCGGGCATCCCTGTCACCACCTTCCTTGCTTCAGGAAGGGCTTTGTAGTGAAGGTTTCCAAACTTCTGGTGCCATAGTTCAGTCTGTCAGATAGTATCACATTTCATAGCTCCCTATGGACTTCCTCCAACCTGTTAGAATGTATCAACTCTAAACCCAATCCTGATAGCTTCCTTGAAACGTTTCTTCCATATGCGCACATTCCCATCAATGAATGCCACAATGAAACCTTTGTCTTTCATGGCCGAAATAGACACAAGGTTATTCTTAAAATCAGGTACATATAGTACATCTTGCAAGCGGAGGAATAGACCTTGAGACAAGTGGAGGGTCACAGTCCCTGTCCCTTTCATCGGATATGTGGCATTACCTCCAAGCATAATTTTTTAGATTAACATCCTTCTCAACCATATCAAAAAGTGCTTTCTTGAACCCAGTGATGTGCCTTGAGGCACAACCAGACTTCCATAGTGTCAGGTGGAGATGCAACAGAGAGGGCAGATACAAGAATGAATTCATTTATTTTATCATCAAAAACATTTGATTCTTCATACCTAGAATTTATCGACCTTTTGTAAGGTTTCCCATTTCCGCCAGAGGGAGCCTTCCTTTTTCCTTTGAACCTGTTGTTCCTTTGATTTCCATTCCACCGGTTGTTGTCGTTGTCATCATCATTAGGAGAATCCTTCTTGAAAGGGCATTCTCTAGCATAGTGGGCCATCTTGTGACATGTTTAACATTTACCTTTCTTGCCTTGGGCCCCTGCTCTTCCTTTGTTCCTTAGACCACCAGAGTTATTATTCTTAGCACAAGCAGTGAAGGCAACATTTCCTTCATTTTCATATTCCTTCATCCTTGTCTCTTCTTGTACGCATCTCGATAGTACTTCGTCAAAATTAGGTATCACATTTTTATTGAGAATGGTAGTATCAAATACATGCCATTCAAATGAGAGACCTCCAAGTGCGGTGATAACCATCTCTCGATCAGCAATTGTCTCCCAAATATCTATAAGATTATTTCTGATTTCGGTCAACTTCGGAAAATAGGATTAAACATATTCATCCCTAAATTTATTCAGATTATTCAGTTGATTCTTAAATAATAGGACTTGATTTGCATTGTTGGCCTTGAATATGTTGACCAACTTATCATACATCTCCTTAGATGCGTCCAACTCAGAGATGTAGGAAATACTCTTATGAATTGAGTCCCTGATCATCAGATTTGCCTTGATTTCCCCCTTCTTATGCCTTGACTTGGTGGCAGCAGGTGCAGAGGATGGAGGCTCTTGGATTTTACCCTGCACATATTCCATGACATCTTGGTCTTCCAACATAAGATCCAATTTCATCTTCCAGGCATGGAATTCTTCCTTCCCAGTCAATTTTTCATCAGCTTTAAAGCCATTGATTGCTCTTCTTCAGTGATTGCTACAAACTTGGGCTTTGTCTTCACCTCAGCTCTAATACCATGTTATTTTTTGTAGATTTTCTATGCTTGATGCAACTTTAATTTTTATCCCCAATGTAAACCAGTAATCACATAAACAAGAAATTAAAATGATGATAGAACATACCAGTAGATCGACAGAAGACAAGTCAGAAATATATATGTGTGTTGGTGCATTACGACGGTCAACATTATGCTTCAACCAGCAAAGTCTCAATACAATCAGCCAACTAGGAGTGTCACACAACCCTCTTGGACAATAATATCAGTCAACCCAAAGTCAACGCTGTCCCAGTCAATGGTCAACACAAAAAAGCAGCAACAAAAATTCAACGCAACCCAGTCAAAGTCAATAGTCAACCTTGATTTCTGTGCCAGAAAATGTAGACTACAGAAATCAAAATTTTGACCAAGATTTGGGTCAATTTGACCAAGTGTTGACAAAAGTCAACTTTGGTCAAATCTGTGCTGAAAACCCTAGGTCGAAAAATAGAAATCTTCTTGTTGCATTTTCCCACATGTGAGAAGAAGAGACTCCAATAGATGATCAAACCAATCAGATTAGGAGAGAGAATTTGATGTGATGGATGAGTTAAAATGACCTCCAATGTTGACCTATTTATATCCATTAGTGAGGGTGTGTAACACAACTGCTGGGGCTTCAAGCCTACATTTCATTTCAGGCCGACCTACACATATTTTGAATAAATTCAAAATAAATGTTCTGCTCATCGGATCAAAATGATATTTATATCGATGTTTCACCTCTTCGAAAGAGGAATCCAGTAAAAATATTGGCATTTTCATCTGAGCATCACAACATGAATTTTGGACCTAGTTGTACAAAATTAACATGAAGCCTTCGGAGGGAAGGGCTAGGAGAAAAAATTTGTAGAGAATATGAAGAAGAAATATGGAGTGGTCTGAAATACAAGGGGATTTTTTGTTAGCACTATCTACAATGCCCCTATCAGCTTTTCTACTCAGATATTGGCCTGCAAGCTAATGAGAAAATGCAGAGCCAAAAAATTTCTAGCACTAGTCATTGCATTAGCTCTGAAATGCGTTAAAGTCATCCAGTATAGTTGGGTGAAGTATCTATGCCAGGAGTTTTTGGAGAATACTTGAGAGGCGTAGGAAAGAGGAAAATTGTTTCACCATGAGTGGCTTTTTTTTCTTGTTGCGCTAGTAGGATGGAAGCCATCTTTGTAATCACATATCCCTTACATTGAACCTGGTCTATGCGAAGCATCGCGCTATGCATCTTTATGGGCGATGAAGAATCCTTCAAGGGTGGAAGAAAATAAGATATTTTGGGTCTTATTCCAGACATAGTTGCACCTGGACGTTATGTAAAATCCACACCTCTCGCCCACACTATATGATTATTACAAGTGCATTACAGACTTTAAGACATCATTTCACAATGTGCACATTCAAGTGAAGGAAGATATCTCTTAGGTTTGGTATGACCTGCCTTACCTTGTCATGGAAGTTGACCTTATCCAAGCAACTACAAATTGGCATCCTTCCTAGTTGATTGTAGCAACAGATACCAGTGCCACTTATTTCGCCAAGCCAAAGCCATCTGCGTCAAATCCGTGAACCTTGAAAAACATAGAGAAAGATATGCAGGAGCCTACGACAACAACATAGATAGAGGAGCAACCAAAAGACACTGTGGAGGTTCATAGTGATGAATAATTGGACGACATTTAGGGAGACAATGTAGATGCCCCTTCAATGTAGACGACCGCTCCTCTAGGCACCAAGAGAGGGCCACAGTCCCCATTAGGCCCACGCATGAAGAGGAAAACAATCAGGAAGACATGGACTGAGCCCCTTGTATTAAATAAAGGTGACTTTGATGAAATTGGAAACATTGTTAAGACTGTCGCTAAAGAAGTTTGGAGTACTATTGAACAGTAGTACAAGACCGTTTTTGATGATGTTCAACAAAGCCTCCAACAGCTAAGGGTTCAAGCAAGTGTGAATCAAGCGAGCATGCTTTCAGTAAACACCCTAGTCGCAGAGTCAACCATAGAGAGCAGAACGATCTAGATGCCCATCATAGCACTCCATTATTTTCATCCAGGATAGCGCGCTACCTCCTGCTCATGGCCAAAGATTGGAGTCAACTTGGACGGACTCCCTAGTGGCCAGTTGCACTCGAAGCACACTATGATCACTAATGACTTGCAGTACAAGGAGTATTGTGTGTCGTGTGCCACGATAGAAGTAAAAACTTAGGCTGATAAGTTATATGAGGGTCAACAGATAGCCGAGCAAGCACGAAGCACTACAGAGAGCCAGTGTGCGTAGCTAGAAATACTCATCAACTAGCTTTGTTCTGAGATTTTAGGTTTACCGGTATCAACTGACGTTATGGCCACTACAAAGCTTGTGACTCTTAAAAGAGCGTTGAAATATTCAAATACAGAAATAGAGACAGTGTGCATGGCCTTGGAACAAAATATTCCAGATCTGGAGACAAAGCTACAACCAGAGACACCCCGGAAGTCTGGGCACATAGAGCAACCATTGTTCAGGAGGCCATGTCCAGCAATACTGCTGCTATAGGTAAATGCAACTCTTAGTTTGAAGATGCACTAGGGGTATCGTCCTCTTTCCAAGAAGATACAGTACTTTAGTAGTTGCATACAAACATTCAGGATAAGCAGCTACAGTTTCATGAAGTTCGGGCCGTGACACAGACCCTCGTTCCTGCACAGAGATTAGCCTGGTTGTAGGAAGGCCGACATATTCAAGATGATATGGATACTATTATTAATAAATCTTCTCGGAAATCACATCAAAAATCATAAAGCCGATGCATTTTGAATCACTGAATGTAGTTCATCATCAAGAGAATGAAGATTGAGCTGATTAGATTACAGATATATCTAATGAAGAGATATGCAACAGTTAAAACCAATTAAAAATAATAAATTAATAAATTAGACATTAAGGAAATATTAATAATTTAAATCTCACCTATATTGATTATATAATATAATATTATTAAATATAATCCATAAATATAGAAAGAAATATTGAAAATAACAAAATTCAAAATAAAACAAAAATTAAACTAATAAATGAAAGCATAATTAAAGAATATAATAATAAATATTAAAAAATAATGTATAATAAAATAAATAACAAATAAAGACATAAGTTAACAAAATAAACCAACAAAAGATTAATATACTTAGTAAAAATCAATCTAATAGAATAGAATTAAAGGTAAAAAATGAATTAAAAATCAATTAAAAATAGATAAAATAAATAAATAAATGAAAAAATAAAAACCCAAAAAATGAAACCAACCAACTAAACCAAACAACTAGATTCTAAACCAATAAATTACCATGATAATACATAAATTTATATGAATAAACACACACACACACACACACATATATAAAGAATAAACCCCAAAAAAGGAAAAATAGAGGTTAACACTAGGGAAGACGGAAAAGGGAACCCTACTATGAGCAAAGATACAGGATCCAACAATTGCTAATTTTCCACCCGTCATCATCCCTATTCAGTTTATGAGAAATTTTATCAATTTCAACTGCTTCCCTAAATTTGAGGTGATGGAAATGCTCAACCCTAGCACTGTCTTTGGATTCTTTCAAACAAATGTGGTGCTTAGTCTTCTCCGCATGTTTGACCAGAGCTGAGGACCTAGTTCTACAATGTTTAATATCAGCAAAATGCTCTTGAATTCTTCTATTAATAGAATTACATGTTTCTCCAATGTAGGGGATCCCACAGGAATAGGGGATCAAATAAATACCTTTCATGCTTTTGGGGTCCAACAGGCCTTTAACAGATAGGAGGGAACCTTGAATAGTGTTCAATGGTTTAAAATAGGAAGATACCTTATGCTTCATTAAAATATGAGTGATCTTGTCAGTAGTACCCTCTACAAATGGCATATGAACTCTACCAACGAAATCATTTTGATCTATTTTCGGCTTCGAACCTTCGATAGCATTTAGGAAATCCTTCAAACCTTGAGTTTTACTATATTCATTCTTCTCAAAGACCTTAAAGAGATGGGACTTCTCTTCTTCCAAGTGCTAATCATTTGAAACCCTAAGAGATCCCGTGGCCAATGTGCTGGGAACACCTACTTTTTGAGTCGGAAGATGATGAGAGAAAGCATGCAAATACTGCTTAGTGTGAGTTTTATTCGGAAACACGTGGTGAGAGAAGGAGCTGTTATCATTTTTATTGATTAGAACATGAAGGAAAAATATCAGTTTCCATTGTGAAATTTTTGGAGTTAGACTGATCATTCAGGTGTTGGTGAAAAGAATCTAGCTTTTGATGACCATGAGACCATGAGTAGCTCTTGGAAGCAAGGACCCAACCTTGGGCTAATGAACCACTACAATTGTGACAAAACATTAAGGGTGTGCTCAAGGGACTCTGTTAGACTCAACGCAACATCATCTTAGCAGTGGAGGAGCCGACCACAGAAAAATTAGTCGAAGAAGTGTAGAGCACTACCAGGCAGAGTTTCAAGGCCATCCAACCTCTACAAGAATCTATCCAAGTGCTTAAATCCAAGGTGCAAGAATCCAGATGAGAGTGAATTGAGGACGAGTCATGAGTTTGTGTTGGTGGCCTATTGGGCTAGGGTCCCCTATGGTTAAGTTTGAGTCAATTTTTTTATTTTGTAAAAGCGCAACACACAGGTCAAGGGGCTTTGGGACATTGGAAACGCTCCTTCTTTTTAGAACGGGTAAAGGGGTAAAAAATGGGGTTTAAACCACGGTTTGAGTCCGTGGTTTTTGTGTATCTAAGTCATATAAAAAGGCATGTAAGAGTCAATCAATGAATCATCTATGATGGTCTATATTTTGTGAATGTGATTTTGGGAAATATGTTTTGAAAAGTATGAGTACATATAGGATTCTACGGCTCTGTGCGTGGAGACCTAAGTCCTAGGCTATGTGTGAGGACTTTGTGTCTGTGTGTGCAAGAGAAGGAATTGTAGTCATTGAATATATGCTTAATAAAGATAAGTTTTAACAAAATTACTGGTTTACTTGCATGATCTCTGTCTTATGTGTTAATGTGTTGATTTTTGTATAGATCTGCCACATTTTACAATATTTGATGTGTATTTGTCTGGGTTAATTTTATAATTGCGAAAGATTTATATCAGTTTTTTAAAGGATTTCTATTAAGTTAAATCTGAATAAGAATAAATCTTTGCATTTGTGCGAGAACTACATAAAATTAAGGGTTTTATTGCATTTAGATCTGAATCGGGTTAAAAGAACTTGCGCAAAACAATAGTGGTTAGATCAGATCAGGAAGGGTTATATCCAAATCATATTCTTCCCTAAGGGTGCAGAAACCTGGTTCCAACACCCCCCCATACTGCTTCAGGTGAGACTTTGTTCTTGTAGGAATTTACAAGGTAAGTTCTGTAGATCAAAAACCAAAGGTCACTGCTCACAAACAGATCAAAAATCAGTACACCAGTATTATCAAGTGGTTAAAACCCTCGAAGAGGGAAACAATCCACATCCTAAGCCAACATGGTCACTTTAGGTAATTTATTAATATAAAAATAAAAGTTACATATGTTTCTCTCATAAATGGTTACCAGAAAAATGACCCTCCATGCTCTTTAAATAGAGATCATGGACCAATCGGTTGCTAAGCCACTGATCGTGTCATTAATATCGAGGAGAGAGTGAACCTTCAGACCACTACAAATCATGACCGTCAGATTATAAGTTACAAATGTAAATAGTAAAGAAACACACTTTACCTAACTCTACACTAGACTAATTTATTCTTAACTATTTCCTATGTGTCAAAATATCCTAACATCCCCCCTTAATAACAACTTGGGATAGGATTGAAGGATTTACAAAGGTGACACAAAAGGAGCCTATTTCCTATGTGTCAAAATATCCTAACATCCCCCCTTAAGAACAAATTGGGATAGGATTGAAGGATTTACAAAGGTGACACAATAGGAGAGGGAAGGAGGCATTAGAGCCTATCCCCCCTTAATGAAAACTTTTCTGACTGCCAAGCATGGATCGAAGTTTGGTAAACTTTGCTTCTGTGAGAGGCTTTCAAAAAATATCGACTACTTGATCATTGGTTGGACAATACTGCACTTCAAGAACACGATCATGAATGAGCTTTATTATGAAGTGTATGTGGATCTCAATGTGTTTCATATGCGGATGTTGAACTGGATCTTTACATAGTTGAATGGCACTCTGATTATCACACCAAAGTGTATTTGGATGTTGCTGATGAAGACCAAATTCAGACAGGATCTGACGAAGCCACATGGCTTCCTTGTTGGCTTCAACTACACCATGATACTCTACTTCTATTGAAGAAAGAGAGATGGCACTTTGTTTCTTACAATACCATGTAATAGGTCCTGAACCAAGAGTGAATACATATCCTACAATAGACTTTCAATCATGAGGGTTGCCAGCCCAATCATAATTAGTGAAACCAATCAACAATGGAGATGCTCCTGCACTGTAATAAATCTTGAACTAAACTTTACCTTGAATATATCAAAGTAATCTTTTAGCTACTTTCCAATGACTTTCATGAGGTTGGTGCATAAACCGAGCGACAAGACCAACGACAAAGGAAAGGTCAGGACGGGTATGGGTTAGATACAAAAGTTTACCAACAAGTTGACGATATAAGGTAGCATCAAATTCAAGGGTAGTACAAGTGACTGAAAGCTTGAATCCAGATTGAAAGGGAGAAGGGGTTGGCTTACAGTCTTCCATGTGAAAGTGGTGTAGAATATCACAAGCATACTTGGACTGAGAGAGGGTAATACCTTCTTTGAATTGCAAGACTTGAAGACCAAGGAAATAATGCAAGTGTCCTAGTCTGTCATTTCAAAATTATTTTTGAGGCTAGACTTCACATTGTTTATATGGTTGGGATCACTACTAGTAAGGATAAGGTCATCAACAAAAAGAACAAGGATGGTGAAGGACTTGCCCACTTTCTTGGTGTAGACAGTGTTGTCAGAATGACACTTAGTAAAGCCATTATCTAATAGAAATCTATCTATTTTGGCATACCCAGCCTGAGAAGCTTGTTTGAGACCATACAGAGACTTCCTAAGGCGACAAACAAGGCTAGAGTCATTTTGGATAAAAGCGAGGGGGTTGTTCCATGTAGATTTCTTCATGCAAATCTCCATGTAAGAAGGTGGATTTAACATCCATCTGATGAATTTCACATTTAAAGGAAGCAGCAAGGGAAAGAACAAGGCTGATAGAATTCATTTTGGCAACAGGGGAGAAGGTTTCAGTATATTCAATGCCTTCAACTTGTGAAAATCCTTTAGCGACAAGATGAGATTTATGTCTATCCACTTTTCCATCTGGTCCAAACTTGGTTTTGTAAACCCATTTGCATGTGACAAGTTTTATTCCTTTTGGAAGAGGAACAAGATCCCAAATATTATTCGCCAATAAGGAATGATATTCTTCATTCATAGCTTCATCCCAATCTAGATGACTGAAGGCTTCTTCAAAGGTTTATGGATCAGGATTTTTTGGAACTTGAGTGAATAAGGAAGAGGCTCTTTCGAACTGAGAATGTGTACGTCTTCGATCGGCAAGGTCACTTGCAAGAGAACCTGTTGCATCCCGAGTAGAGTGGACCCATCTTGGAAGTTGTGGAGTAAAAGGAATAACTTCAAGAGGTGGAGGAGGATTCTCATCCTCACTGTCATCATTTGAACTACAAGGAATGCTAAAAAATAGAAGAGAGAGAGAGAGAGGTGGCACACCCACAGAACTAGGCTCGCAGGCTGATATGTTTTCATCAAATTTTACATCTCTTCTAATGATATATTTTTTGACATGTTCAGAATATCCAACATAAATTCATTTTTCACTCTTAGGTTCTAAGGCTTTATGTTTCGTATCTAGAATATGGGCCCAAGCATCACTTCCAAAAATAGGAAAGTGAATTACATATCATTTGATTGAGCTCCATGCCTCTTCTGGAGTTATATTCTTTAAAACCTTAGTAGGAGTGCGATTTACTATGTAATATGCACAGTTAATGGCTTCTTCCCAAAAATTGAGACCAAGTCCTTTAGATTGAAGCATATAATTAGCCATTTCTTTTAAGGTGTGATTCTTCCTTTCAGCTACACCATTTTTTTCTAGAGTATATGGAATGGTATGTTGCAATTGAATGCCATTCTCAGTGTAGAAGTTAATAAATTTGTTGTTAACATATTCTCCTCCATTTTCTGATCTTAACTTAAGAGTTTGTTGTCTAGATTGTTTCTCAACAAAGGCCTTAAAGGCCAAGAACATGTTAAAAAATTCACTCTTGAGTTTTAAGAAGTATACCCAAGTGCTTCTAGAAAAATCATCAATGAAAGTTAAGAAGTACTTACAACCAGAGAAAGAAACAACAGGAAGTGGACCACATAAATAACTGTGCACAAGCTCCAAAGGGGCTAAAGCGTGCCAAGGGGCACGTTTGTCAAAACTATCCCGATGATGTTTTCTGAGTACACATCTAGAGCAAACACCATCTTGGCAAGATACCATAGGAAGACCCGTCACCATATTTTCCTTACATAGAGTTTGAAGAGAGAAAGTTTAAGTGACCAAATCGCTCATGCCAAAGTTTGCTCACTTCATCATTATGAGCAAAAAAATGGAGGGAAGACATGAAGACCCAAATATTTCAAATTTATACAACTTTGTGGAATCATTAGCAATTCCAATAGCTAAAATATGTCTAGGATCTTTGAGGTCCTTGATTACAACATCATGAGGTGATAATTCTACTATTTTCCCTTCACCTGAATGAGTTGTCTGATAAATAGATAGAAGGTTGCATGACAAGGTAGGAACACATAGTACATCATTAGACTAACCATTATCTAGATGAATGGTTCCAGATCCTACAACACTAAGAGATCTATCATCACCAACATAAATATGTTTGGTGTTACAATCATTTAAAGAAGAAAACATGGCTTTATTTTTTGCCATGTGGTAAGAAGCTCCAGAATCAATGAGACACCCATGAGAATGAAAATAAGAAGATACATTTAATGCATAACCAGATCTTGATGCTTGACAACCACAAGCGGAAAGTGTAATTATTGAAGATGAAGGTGAAGAGTGCTCTTGTTATCACCAAAATAGGACCCTGATAGGCTGCTAATTAGGCTACCTCAGTGTAACTATTTCAAAACAATATTTTAGCTGAGGCTTATCCTCCTCAAATTGAGAGGGCTCTCTCAACGGTTAATAATTTTGTATAAAGATAGATGGCTAGCTCTATGGTTTGTGGTTTTGTATGTTTGCAGGTTGAAAGATGAAGACAAGCTACCATTGGGCTATGGAGTCAGTGATAGGGATAAGATAACAAAATAGCTCTTCTTAAAAAACTGAGGCTTGTATATACTTTAATGAAAGGGTGACACATTCAGGAAGTTTCAATATCTTATGGTTCAAAGGAAGTCAGAGCATGAGTGCATGAATTCTGAGTAATGATACCTTAAGATAGTGAAAGGAAATTATTTAACAGAGATTTACCCAAGCTTAGCACTTAAAGGAATTCAGAGCATGAATGACCATGAATTCTGAGTAATAAGTATCAAACATTGAATAAACCATCCACATATAGGACCTAAGAACTCAATTCACCATAAATTAACACTTAAAGGATGTCAGAGCATATTCCCATGAATTATTAGTAATAAGCATCAAAAATATGGAAGTAAAACACATGATAGAAGATAAAGCTCACTGAAGTACACTAAGAATCTCAGCTTCGGAAAAGTTAAACTGTTTTTGTATATATCACAGTTCCTTCACAGCATAAAGCAATAGTTTGCCAAAAAAGTCTTCAACCCTCTACTAATTTGACCTCTTGATTCATATATAGCTTTTAAAATATGGATTCCATGATCCTTCATCAAGAGAATTCGAATTTCTATGATTTTCACCTATTATAACCATAAAACAGACCCTTAAATGCAAAGTGACAGCTAGTTCTCTCTTCTAGGAGTCCTAATACAAATAGGAGTAAAACTCCTAAAACATGTTTCAACAACCTTATCTAAGACTTTAAATTCTTCCTTTGACACCTTCTAGCCCATGAATTCGAATTTTATGATGCCTCCATTCACTTAAAGTCACCCTACTGCTGATGATAAAACTGCCCTATAAATTAGGGAGTTGTTTCCTCCATTTAAGCTTTAACCTTCATTGATGCTCTTTGAACCTTTTTGCTGGAAAAATTGACCTTTTGAGACAAGTGAAATGTGTTATCACTTCCATATAACTTATTCTCTTCCACCTATATGAAAATCAAACCTTTGAAGGAGTATAAAAATTGCTGATCTCGCTGTGCTACACAACTGTCTGCTGTTTTCGTAGCGCAAAGCTTTGTCTTTGTAAACATCACTTTAAACCTTCAGTTTTATATGATTGACACTTTAAAACTTCATTTATGAGCTCTTTACATCCTCCAACATCATTAAACTTCATAAACCAACTGTTATCACCCTTTGAAACCCTTTCAAAAAGTCAAAACTGCACCTACAGCAGTTTCGTAGCGCGATACGAAACCGCTGTGCATGTCTTTTACACAGCCTTTTTTTTCGAAAATTTAAGTCTTCAAAACTTATTTCACTTTTTCCATGATATCTATAGGCTTTAATAATCGACATAAATCATCTTTGAAATAATTTCAAGAAATAAAATCCTTCTCCACAACAAAACTGCATCAATAAATTGTAACTTACTGTTCTGTTCTAGCTAAACAATAGGTGTTGGGACAGAGCTTTTATCTCCTCATGAAAAATGTATTTTTAAAAACTGAAGGATTCTTTTGGACACCACTCTATTCTGAACAAAAAATTCTCTTGGTTTTTTGCAATACCTCCCCTACTGCCCAGAAATTGTCTTTGAGCATCAGGTGTAAACTGGAAAATTCTGATTTCTAAAAATATGGCTTCAAAAAAATCCTTGTATCTCCCAACTGGTAACACTTATGAAAAAAGTGAGATAGGTAATTGTAGCTGAATATTGTATGATGAGAAACCTCCTTCATAATTCCAAAATAATTTTTCATGTGGCCAAAAGTGGATCGTGAAAAAGACTACTAAAACCATAAAACAGAGTTTTTCTCTGAATGACTTTCAGTAGTTTTGTAGCGCAAGTTCAACCATTAGTTTCTCCCACCTCATAATGAATTTGAAGAAACTGAAAGAGGTTTGTGTATTTTAGTATGTTAGCAAGAAAAACCTCTTTCATTTTTCCAAAATATGCTTATAGGTACCCATAAACCTCCTTGTAAAAAGACTACTTAAAGTAGAAAACATAGTTTTCTTCTGATGAAAAAGGCTGCTTCAACCATTTCGTAGCGTAAAACAACTTTTTTACACTGTCTGCGCTATGAAAACGTGGATTCGTAGCTAGTTTCGATTTTTTTTCAAAATGATGTGAGATATGACCTCTAAACACAAGGTGAGACTTCTAGGACATGAAATAAGGTTGATAAACCTTGTTTGGAAATGAAATATGACCTTAAAGACTTCTAACCCTATGACCTAACCCTTTAAGCATGATTAGAACAAGGGTTTTAAAATATGGCTTTTAGAAAGAATATGAGACTTCAAACCATGGAATGAGGTGGTCAAATTTTATTTGGAAATGAGAATGACACTATTGAGATGAGATGACTCAAAACCTATTATAAGACCATGACGAGAAACAAGGCAAACTTTCCAAAGTTTAGAAAAAATTTAGGGAGATAACAGCTCCAATTTGATGTTGTGATTCTTCATTGTTGCTTCTAAGGATTCCATATTCTTAAAACATTTGGATTCTATATGGCCATCACAATTACAAAAGTTGCAATGTCTATCTGTCTTCTTCCCTTTGTTTTTATTTGCCTTATCATTTTGGTGAGTTGCTTTTTTAGTTTGCGGCTAAGATTTCTTAGGACCCTTGTTTGGTTTTAGACCATAATTTTTAGGATATTGCTTCTTGGGATTATTTTTATATGATTTCTATTGGGCTACTAAGGCTTTCTTAGAATAATTTCCATAAGTGATAAGACCAAGGAGTAAGAGTTTTTCTTGTTCTCTTATCAAAGAATCGCAAAAGGCATCAAAAGTGGGGTTCTTGTAGGTGGTTCCTGAAGAAATGAGGGCTTCTCTAGTGGAATGGAAGGTGGAAACAAATATAGAGTATGGAGGGCCAAGCTTAGGAAGAATGCAATAGATGAAGCTATCATCTTCCTTTTTGACCTTACAACCTTCTAAAAGAAGTCTAAGGGTCTTGAATTTGGACAAAAAATATTCAATAGAGGAGAAATTATTGGGGTCCAAAGTAAGCAACTCATTTTCAAGCTGGTGGGCCCTGATTTGATTTTGAATTCGAAAGACAATATTTGGATTTTCCAAGGCTTCATGAGGGGTGTCAATGTCAAGGATATGAAATCGAAGATCTTGAGCAATGGACATTTCTATCAACCCTCGTGCTTGATCTTATTTATTTTCCCATTTAGGGACTTTATCATCATCAGAAGGTTTAGTTTCTTGTCCTGTGGCTATTCTATAAAGCCCTTTACTTCTAAGTATATCTACCATGTGAGGTAGCCACTGGGAATAATTGGTGTTGTTAAGAATAACCGGGCATGCACTTTCCATTTTTTTAAAAACTGAAGATGAAAAGAGTTGAAACTAATTGATGCAATGGAATGATCTCAAAAAAATAGGCCGAATCAAAAAAACGACTTCCAGATGAAGAAGTTATGCCTTTTTAAAAAAATTGAGTTGTAGATGCCGAATAGTTACGGGAACGATTTGAAATTTGATGATGAATTTCAACTTAAAAAAAAATCTCGCCCCTTTAACAAATTTTTTTTACAAAAAGAAGCTTGAGAAAGATACTTGAACCCAAGACCTCTATTCTCATAAACTAACTTCTCACCAAGTGAGATAGTGAAAGGATTCTGTAATTGTTTTAAAGGAGAAAAGGGTTTTTTTTTTTATTCTTCGGTCTGTGTGCTTTTTCCTACACAAAAAACACAAAAATCCGAGAAAAAAAAACAAAATGCAAGCCTTATGGTAGAATGTTAGATTTTTGGTTAGTCTTACTGGAAACTGTCTATTTTTTCACTATTTCTGATTTCCTGAGATCGCACAAAGACGTGGGGAAAGAGCATACGTAGCAAAAAAAAATAAAATCCCTTCTTCATGTTTCTGATTTTCCGAGATTGCATACAACGTAGAGAAAAGATCATACACAGAGAAGAGGGTATAGATCTGAAAAATAAATAAAACCTAAAACCCGAAATAAATAGATGGAACCGAAATAAGCAGAACTATTAACAAATATAACTGCAAAACTAATACTTTATACTTCCAGATCTAAACTGGCATAACTTAGGCAAATGGAAACATTTTCGCATGAAGCGAAATGTGTTCCTCACTGTAACAGATGCTCCAGACACAACAAAGCAGTTCCCCAGGCCTGAAAAAGTTTAGAAATATTAGATCTAGAAAACGGCAGTCGCATGTAGTCAAACCAGCTTCGGATTTGGATCAACAATGGATGTGGCCCTCAAAATAGCTCTGATACCATGTAGGAATTTACAGGGTAAGTTCTGTAGATCCAAAAGCCAAAGGTCACCGCTCACAAACAGATCACAAATCAGTACACAAGTATTATCACGTGCTTAAAACCCTCGAAGAGGGAAACAACCCATGGCCTGAGCCAACGCGACCACTTCGGGCAATTTATTAATATAAAAAGAAAAGTTACATATGTTTCTCTCATAAATGGTTACTGGAAAAATGACCCTCCATTCTCTTTAAATAGATATCATAGACCAATCGGGTTGAGCCACGGATCAAGTGTCGTTAATACCAAGGAGAGAGTTAACTGTCAGATCACTACAAATCGTGACTGTCAGATTATAAGTTACAAATGTACATATTAAAGAAACACACTTTACCTAACCCTACACTAGAATAAGTTATTCTTAACTATTTCCTATGAATCAAAATATCATAACAGGTCTCACAAGCATATCAATGCAAAAAGGGCTAGTAGTTGGAGGGTTTTTTGGTTGTGCAGAACACTTTAAACATGGGTCATGACCCCTTAAGCCAACACTTACCCCTGCACACAATCACAACCAAACAAAGGCGATATATGATCTTCCTCAGAAGATCGTTAGATCAAAAGAAATAAAAACCAATTATAATATCTATTGAATACACAATCATATACAGGAAGGAACATGAATTTTCATTAATTACATAAAATAATACAATGCTATACCTTCACCTCAAAGCTTCCTCCTCCATCTTGTAGGATGGTCTCCTCTCCCAATACGGCACAACTCTCGCCCTATATTTTAGATACTTTTTTCCACACCATTTCCTCTTGGTGAGATTATATAGGCTTATTTTTTCCTCCAGGAGAATGTATCTGGACACCTAGGGGCTTGAGAAGTTAGGAAAATTCTATAATAATGGACCCCTATCCAACTTACACACAAGTGGGTCCATTTGATCTCCTTGGGAATGGACAACTCTAGAAACCTTTTTCAAAATTATGATTTTTTCTCAATTATATCAATTATGAAATAATTATTATCTCAAAATTACTATATTTTGGAAAAATAATTATGAAAATTTCTCAATTATGTAATTTCACCCTTTTATCATGGGATAAATCTCACATAAGTAAAAGAAAAGGAGAAAAGGGATGCATTTTAGCCAAACAACTGAAGTAAGTTGATATTGGATTTCTCTCACTATAATGGAGTGGAAAATAGGGTTATTACAAATCACTCAGAACACATGAACAACAAACTTCCCTCAATACGACAACATCGTGATGACTTTCCCCATGTTTGACACTAAGGATACACTTTGCAACAACAATGACGACACTTGTGTGACACTCCATGAAACTTTGGGAATGAGTGTAAAACATGTCTACATGACTAGTAAGACTCATCAAAACCAAATTTACCTCTTAAAGAAAGCCAAAAATACACTTATTGCGATAAGCGACACTTCCCATGCGAAAAGACGACATTTCCTATATGAAAAAAGAAGTGCGAATGACACTTGCGATATGGAAACAACGATGGAAGTGAAACATGCCAGTGTGAAGATGACATGAAAACAACACTAATTAAAGTGAAATAAATAAAAAGTGATAGTCAAAAACATGAAAAAGACACTTGTAAATGTGAAGTTGCGCAAGAGCGACAATTTCAAAAACTCACCGAAATAACAGTACAAATGTAGCCATAAATGAGAGATTGTCAATGAAAATGTGCATTGAATATTGACATGAATTGAACATTACAAATATAGTGTCTTGATGGATTGTGCTAGACCTATTCATGCTTGCATGAAAGAATGCACTCATGAATTAATTACAAACTAAGCATGTGTGAGCAAGCGACTTCGAAACTTACCATCTAAGAAGGAAGCTCAACATCTTAAATGAGTATCAACTAACCACAAAGTGACTACGAAATGGTAGGCTCCAAAATTTAAGTATAGGAAAATTTTTGGAGGGTATTTGTTGCAGCAACAAAACTTGGAGACACACTGGTAGAACTCCAACTTCTTTTTCTTGGTAAATTATTTGTGCAAGGTCTAGTTCTTTAGGGAGTATTTATTCAAATTTCGTATTATTACAAATTCCCCACTTACTTCGTATGCAAAGATAGTCCCCTTAATTCATTATTGGTTTTGATCACAAACATATGAACAATGATATTGCAACATTTTAAGGCAACATAAGGGTAATGTAGCATGCATGCTTTAGATTTTTCGAGTATATTTTTTCATCTAGGGTGTTCCTCCAGTGTCAACAAGCCTATATAGTAGCCCGGTGGAGTCACTTCAGGAACAAAAAAAATCTTTCCACTACCAGGGAGCCTGGAAAGTACCTTATCAGATTTTATTTCTTCACCTCCTTACGTAGGAAGCCTCTCTTCTTTCATGCTTTATTAATTAATTTTATATGGGATTTTGCATCAACACTTATTCATTTCATGGGCAGAAGAGGGATATGAACTATTAAGAGTAGAATAGGTTTTTAATTTAGAGAAGCATATGTAATACCTCTAATATTGGTTTTCTCATTTTTATTTTCCCCTTTTCCTTCTCTACTTCATTATATCAGCATGGGAAACACCAAAACGTAAAGAACTAAGCGTAGGCATGAGGTTTCTAGATTAGAAACATATATCATGGTTCAACACGGATATTTCCTCATGGAAGGATCACATTTTCCATCATAACATCAATGACCAAAGGATAAACAATATGGAGAAGAAGGGCTTAAGGTTAGCCAAATGTTGTAGTGTCACAAGTGCTTATCTATTTTTCCACGTTTTCTTTTGAACCAATGGGAACATCCTTCATGTGAAGTCTTATTAAAAAAAATAAAAGATAAGAGACAAGACACAACAAGAAATCCAAAATCAAAAGGACAAATAAAATGGGGGGGAACCAGAAAGAGGGTGCAAGAAAAAGGTTTGAAAACACAAGAGACTACAAAAAAAAATTGAAAGATGAGTGCAAGAGGGGGAAACCAAAATGCAGCTAGACCTACTCCTAACCTAACCAGCTAGAAGGTTAGGGTCAAGTGTAATGAAACTTCAAGTGAAGCCACCGTAGATGTTCCTGAACTGCAATCACAAAAATACGACCAATTAAAACTGATATAAAGTAATGTGCAACAGAAAATATAAGGGCTTGAATACATTGCATGAAAAATAGAAGGTCTTTCCTGTTAGCGGAAATATGTTGCATAGTATTACTTCTACCCAACTTGTGATCTTACATTTTTGGTGAAAAATAAAAATAGACAAACCTCGAAGGGTCCTTGTGAATGCACCTTCATCTGTGCCATCTAGTGAGCCCTTGTATTTCACCAAGAAGATTTCAACTCCTAGGGGTTTCCCTAATTTAATTTATCAACCCAGGGTTCGTACAAACTTGGAGGTGACAATGCTATATACACAACAGATGCATTCTTTTCCTGTCATCCTCTTCTACTTTGTGAAAGGGTGCTATCTCTTAAACTATGATAAATAATAAGAAGTAAATTACTGAAAGGAAATGACAGAAATGAAACTAACTCAATTTTCATAAAGGAAATGACTGAAATGAAACTAATTTAATATTTAGAAAGGAAATGACAGAAATAAACTAAATTAATTTGTTGAAAGGAAATGACTGGAAAGAAACTAAACTAAGTTGTAGAAAGGAAATTAATTTAAACCACACTTAACTTGGCCAATCGGCTAAACACACCCTACCTATTTTATGCTATATCTACCATGCTTCTATCCATGCAACTAAACTATCCATGACTTAATTCTGATTGAGAAAATATTGATTTGCAGTTTGGAGAAGAAAAGGGGTAAACGGTGCTAATGGAGGGCTTAACACATGAAATGTGGCTTAGAAGTGGAAATAGGGGGTTTCAAATTTATTATAGTGCAAAAATGGCTTTGGAGAAGAATCATTCGAAAAGTGCGATGGCAGAGATGTGATGGAGTAAATGTCGTGAAGTGCGAAGTGCGACGAGTTAACAGTTGCGACGAGCAAAATGCGAAATGTGAACAGGAAAGAGTTGTGATGTGTGAAATGTGTTGAGTGACATGGTGGTGGAACCGACGATGGAGCCTGATCGCAATATCGAAATCATTGTTTGGAAGCGGTAAGTCTAAAAGAAAAAATGGAAAATGTGCAAAGTGCACTTGCGATGGGTGATGTGGCGGTGGGATCGGCGGTGGAGCGCGATTGCAATATCAAAATCGGTAGATGGGAGTGGTATGTGTTAACCGGGAAGGAACTAGACACTACAATTTGTGATTTGTGATGTACGATAGCAGGAAGTTTGAGGAGAAAGGGTAGAAGGTCGAATTTTGATGGTTTTCAAGTGTTTTACGTTGGAAAGGGTAAGGCAATCGTGAATGATATGTCTTGAAGGGAAGAGGAAAACGGTGTGATGTGTGAAGTGTGATCGCAAAAAGGGGAAAAGGTTGAGATATACGATATGTGATATCGAAATATCAAAATAGGAAAAAAGAGTGGAAGTATTAAAAGGAATCGAATGAAAATTGCGATCTGGGATGAGCGAAGTATGGTAGCGGGGATTTTGAGGAGGAAAGGCAGAGGTCAAATTTGATGGTTTTTCCAGCATTTTTACATTAAAACGAGTAAGGCAATCATAACCAATAGAAAAAAAAGGAATAAGGTGGTTGGAGGGTTTAAGTGCTGTTAGGGAAAAAATTTGGGTGCAGTAGTTAAAATTAGCATAAAAAAGGAGGGAATGGATGCGTAAAAGCGAGGTTTAGAGGCATAACGTAGAGATGGAAATAGTGAACAGAAACCAATTTTTTTGGTCTGCGGGAAGGTTTACCCTCCTTGAGCTCTACTAAAAGAGATGAGAAGGGAAGTCTAGATCCACTTCTTTTAGAATTTTATCCTCTATTATACTACTCACAAGAAAATGAAAAAATACAACAGCAAATTGAAAGAAAAGACTAAGCAGCAATGAAACTATCAAGAGCAGATCTAACTAAATGAAAAAAATAAAACTAGCTTAATGGAAGAAAGGAAAAGATAGTAACAGAAGAGAAGACGAGCCACATGGATTGGGCCCTAACCCATGAGCCTAGCTCTCTGAAGCTTAAATCAATCAAATGAAATCATTCTAGACATTTCATAAAAGAATAAGCTCATACATCTCTGAAAGTTTGATCATTAAGTAAAATAATAAAAAACTCAATAACTTGCAACAAAAATTGAACTAGAATTGACTGGAATTGACTAACTCTTCCTAGCTCTAGATTTGCTCTATTTATTCTATAGGGAAGCTACCAACAACTCCCTAGAAAATAGTGATTGAATCCTCTTGACTCCCAGTAAACAAATATTGAGTGCACTCCTTTTTGATTTTCTTGGTTTCCTCTAGAATTTGAATTGCTGGAGATAATCCTTGGGATCCTTTGGCTGCCTTTGGAGTTCGAATTGCTGGAGAGAATATTTGGGATCGTTTGGATGCATTCGAGAGTTAAGGAGGGTGGAAAATCCTCCAATAATTTCTCCTTGTTGTCTCCTCCAAGCCTTTATGATAAAATCCTTTATAAAAATTCTTAATAATTCATGATTTTATGCACTCAACCTCATATTAGGCACTCAGAGTATGTTAGCCTTAATCACAACCAATACTAGCATCATAAAACCAAATAATAATAAAAATTCAAGAAAAGAGATCTAAGAAGGCAAAAAGGTGACCATAAACCCCTCCAAATATGTATAATGATGGAGCTCATCATCACCCCCCATCACCGCCCCAAGGGGGTAAAAACCATTATTCTTTTCTGCATTCTCCCATTCTCTATCTTGTGCATCTGTGTCATTTTCATCATTTAGCCCTAGCAACAAAGGTGGGCTGAGCTTTAGTCCCAACCATTAGATCTTTGTGGCCTACATGGCCTTCTTGTATAATGGTTCCCTTTCCAATGAAACCCTCAGTTTTTCTGGAGTATGGTACTCCCTGTTCTTGAGGCTTTGAGGGAGGTTATTCCATATCCTCTGGCTGGCCATAATGCACTCATCTTACATCTTCCTAGAAACATCATCAAAGTGGCCTATCACCTAGGTTTGAGTTTGAAGGTAGCTTTCAACCAGTGCAGGGTCCCTTTCAATCTCTCGATGGTTAAGGATGACTCCTCTTAGGCTGAACAATTCTGGTATGATATATAAAGGTTCTCTATTTCTTCTTGCCATGACCCTCCATATCTCATTTTCTCTAGTGTCTCGATTCACCATCCCATATACTAGAGCCATCAATTTCATATCCCCCATTGTAGGATTAGGGTCCCAAATATCCATTTTTGTCAGCATAAGGTTATGTACATAAAACTCTACCATCTTTTCCTGATCAGCCATGTTAGCTTGCTTATAGAAATTCATGAATTGCCTACAATATTGGAAATGTAGTGAACCATGGGAGGCTATATTTTTTATTTGAAATGGAAGCCATTTATCCTGAGGTACACAACATATGAGTTAGAAGGGAATCTGTGCTGAAGGGAATTTATGCATAAGTATTCCATGGTGGATACTTGCTCCCCTTTTTGCTCCAATTTCTCCTTCAGTGCTACATTCTCTACCTGTGCCTTCTGTAGCTACTCCTTCAGAACTATTTGTTCGATTATTTCCTCCTCCCTTAGTGATTCTTCAATGATAATTAGGCTCATGGGAGGAGTTTTTGGCTCTCTTTGACTCTTGTCAGCTCTAAAATACATATAGGTCTACCTTTTTCTTTTTGATCTTAGAGGATCTATGGTGGAAACTACCTATTTGTATTGATGGGATGTGGTGTTGTGTTGTGAGTCTATTTCTTGCCCATTTTCTACTATCTCTATGACTTCTATGGCCATATCTTCTGTTTTTCCTTGGCCCCTTGTCTCTTCCTCTTTTGGTTCTTCTTTTGGCTCTTCTTATTCTTCTGGTCCTTCCTCTTCTCTAAGGCTAGGAGTGGAATCCTACCTTGTTTGGGTTGCCATAAAAGCTTCCCTCCTCATACTTATGAGAGATGATTAGGCCATGGGTAGGGTGACGTTGTTCTGCTATTTTTTTTGCACATTGTTCAAATACGCTGCCCACTCTCCGTACTATTGTGTTGCAGCTCCATTCAGTCTCTTTCCCTCAAAAATTCTCAATTTACTAGTTTGGATGAGACGGGATCTCCTTTTATTATATTACACAACTAATTTTGGAGTGCTTATGTAACTTGGCTCAACTTCAGTTTTTGTTGTAGACAGATGCTTCCTTCTCCTTATTAATTCGTGATGGACTGCGTGTTTCCTCCCCTCCTTCTGCTCTACTCCACTTGATTTAAATTATTTTCTTTTGCATGCCGAGGTGGCGTGACTTTGCCATTCTCCCTATTCATACTTCACGATGGTGTCCAAGCTAACTAGCCACCTTTCTGCCCCTTAAACTCTAAGTCTAAAAATTTAATTATTTCCGACTATTATGGATGCATAGAGAGGGGTGAGAAGCTATACCTAAGTTTACATGTCGTTTCCAAGGCGTTTGTAGGAGCTGAATTGAGGATACAAGCCTTTTACATGTTTTATTCTTCACTGTTTTCTATTCTTTGAGTGAGCAATTTGTTGAATGAGCAGCTCTTTGAGTGAGTTGTCAATCTTTCCTTGATGTTCCTTCCCATTGTAGATGTTGTGTGGGGGGTGCTCCAGATGCCATGGGTGGCACTCTTGTTTTTCCTGGGGTCTGCTTCATGACCTCCTCCCTTGTTTTTCTTGTTTTTCAAGAACTGATGTTTGCACTCTAGGAATTCCTTGATGTTTGTAGCAGTCTATGTCTTGCTTTCCTTGCTACATTATGCTCAGGAATGGAGGAATGTGGTTTATGGAGGTGATGGAGGAAGTTATGAAAATGAATGGACTGAATTATGGGATGGATGTTAAAACAAAAGAAGGGAAAAGAAGATGAATGCTACCCTGTGTTTCCAGAAACCATTAATGACCTGCAAAACAAAAAACACATAAAACATAGAGATGCAGATGTAATTTATTTGTTTTGTTTTTTTTTTTTGAAAGAAAGTGGGTTGCCTCCATGGAGGTTTTCAACCCATATACTTTCCTTGGGCAGCTAAGAGAGGTTTTCACCCATGGATCTTTATTCTCTTTTTTCTCTCTTTTTTTTTTGAGCAAGTGAGTTGCCTCCATCGAGGTTTTTAACCCAAAAGCTTGCTTTGGGTGCCTCAAAGAGGTTTTCACCCATGGATATTTATTATTTTTCTTTTTTTTTCTTTTTTTTTTCAGGAGGTGTGGGAAAATATGGAGTTTCCCATCACATACACCTCTCTTCTTATTGAATTTATGAACTTTGCCTTTGACAAAGGCTTCTTGTAAATTTTAAGTCTGTGACCATTGACAAGCAAGGGGATTCCTTCCTCATCTATGGTTCTGATTTGAACTGCACCATTATCAAAACATTTTTCCATTGTGTAAGGTCCCCACTATATTGTCATCATCTTGCCTTCGAAGTCTTTAAAACTTGAATCATACAACAATGCCCAATATCCTTCTTGGAAGGTCTTTTCTTTGATGTTATTTTCATGCTAGACCTTCCTTTGTAGCTAAACTACCCCGTGTGAAGAAGTATGTTTAGTCAGTTTAGTGTCCTAAATTGCTTTCATTAATTATCAACCAGGGCTAGTAAACTGATGAAGTGTGGTGCACCATATGTGCTTAAGTAACCTATTCCTTACTTCGTTGTTTTGTGTTTTATGTTTTTTTTAGGGGGTTTTTGTTCTTTGAGATCTAAGGATGGTTAATCTAAAGCTACAGAAAGAATTATGTGAATCTAAATGTATTTTAGAAGGAAGAAAAGGAAGTGTACCAAAACTAATCTAATTTTCATAAAAAACATAACAAAAACTGAGGGCTAGTTTAAGACTTATTTTTGAAATCAAAGCATCTATCTAATCTATTTATTAGTCCTAATCCATGGATCTATTTCTAAAAATAAGATTGAGAATTAAAATTCCTATCTTAAATGAAAGCAGAAAAAATGACTCAACTATTGTACCTTTGGTTACCTCAACATTCAATTGTTAGGCATGACCCTATTGAGATGGAGTTTATCAACTGCTTGTACTTTAGTTTGCTAAGGCCCTAGAACAAAAAACAAAGAATGAAAATGAAAATATCTAAGATGTGTTTAGTTACTCCAATTATACAATTTGTAAAGAGTGATGTTCTTGAAGTAATGTTAGGTAACTAATTACACCTGTTTGAACTTAATAAATAAGAAAACTCTGCAAATGGATAACTCAAAAATTGCATTTCATTCATCATTCAACCATCTCATCTGAAAACATGATTATATCAATTCCTTCTAGAGTGATTTTTAGGAAGATTATTGTTTGCAATTAAGTGAGGGTATTGAAAGTAAAAGCATGTAAGATCTAACTAAAATAAACTAATGTATAATTGACTTGTCTACGACATTCAAATGTAAAGTGTTTAACCTCTTGAGATGCCTTCAGAGAACTCAATTATGCCTTAGTATTTGGCAAGCAAATAACAATAAGCAAGATAAATTCAACCACTGTATGTGTGAGATATTTAACCATTTAATGTAGGATTAGCATATTGAAAATGGATTTCATAAACATTTGTTAACATAGCAATTGACAACTCTGTTATAATGGAAATAAAAGATAGGAACAATAAAACTAAAAAATTGTGGTTTCTTAGCACTTCAATCCTTAATCCAATTTTGAAAACAAAGTTTCTATTTTCATGAAATGTTTTGGAAGAGTAAGTTTGCATAATTTTAATTTATCATTAAAATATTTGAAAGCTATAAATGAAGCATAAGCCTATTTAGAAACAGAAAGTGCTAAAAAATATTAAAGGAAATTTAACTAGAAAACACAATAAAAACCTCCTTCAGAAGTAGGGGCCCTCTACAACTGATGTGGTTGAACTCCTAGCTTGTTAAAGGTGTAATCAAGCAAGCAGTTGGCAACTGAAATTCTTTATTATGATAAAAACAAGGTCTGGCAGCAGAGTATCCACTTAGAAATTTGAATTATAATGAGTTGTCTCTCGGTTCTATGGAACCAATATTTAAAGATAAATTACATAACTAATTGCGAGTTAAACTAGCTACAGGTGTCTAACATGAATTGCAATTGAAATAGGAATGTTGGACTCATGATTTGCTACAAAGAGAAAATTAGGATTCCTACTATTGTAGGTAACGTTATTTGATTTGTAACTTTGACTGTAAGTTTAGGATCCTTTTTATGTCAATTTGGACTGAGTGAGTAGGATAGGATCCATGTAGGCAAGATTATAGAAACACCCATGTGGCCCAATTCCTCAACTAACACCTGGAACCTACTAAAACATAAGAGTGGCTACAGAACACACAGGTAGCTACAGAACAGGCTGCATTCTGTAGCTAAATTGCAAAAACTTATCCAAATAGAAAAATCATGAAAATATAATATGACAGTCATTTAAATGCATCCTTAAGACAAAACCTTAGCATTCTTCATTGATTAGGGTTTGTGATCTTATGGAAAAGTGGTGGAATGAGGTGAGAAAAACTGTAAAAGAGAGGGTAATCCTAAGATTCAACAAATTACTTGCATTCTGAACTCATCCAATCCATTTAGTTGGATAAACCTGTCTTTTTGGGCATTGGATAGATCTAGATTTAAATCATCTACCATTCTTAAAGTATTGAATTCAAACTCAACTAAAAGTAGAGCTTTCTTACCATAGACTAGTTCATAAGGACTGAATCCTATTGTTGTCTTCCAAATAGTGTTGTAGGCCCAAGTAGCTTCTACCAATTTGTCTGCCCAATATTTTCTGCTGCTGCTCATAACCTTGGTGAGGATTCTTTCTAAAGCTCTGTTAGTTACTTTTACTTGGCCATTCGCCTGAGGGTGATAGGCAGTATAAGTTCTATGCTTAATCTTGTGCTCCCTCAAAATATTCTCAATGAGGTGAGACGTGAATTGTGCTCCTTGATCAATGACTATTTCTCTGGGATACCCAAACTTGTAAAACACATTCTCCCTCAGAAATTATTCTACCTTCTCCTCGATTGCCACTTTCACTACTTTTATTTCAGCCCACTTTGTCAAGTAATTAGTGCAGACTATGATATACTTCTTTTGTCCCGATGGTGGATAGGTAGGTTCAACAAAGTTCATGCCCCATTTATCAAATGGCTCAAGAGCCAACTAAGGGTGTAAATGCATTTCACCCCTTTGTGCGGGTTTTCCCATCCTTTGGCACTGGTCACACCTGCTGGTGTATCTTCTGGAATCTTGATGAAGGGTAGGGAAATAGTATCTTGCCTGCAAAACTTTGTAAGAAGTTCTCTTTGCAGCAAAGTGACCTCCACATGGGCTGTCATGACATCCAGAGAGGAATACAAAAATTTATTCCTCCCTCGCACATCTTCTTAGGATTTTATCAGGGCCTAGCTTGAAAAGGTTTCCCCCAATCCTTGTGAAAGGGGTACTTTTTTTGATGATTCTGCTCCTCTCCTTGAATGAAATATTAGGAGGGAGTCTCCTAGCAACCAAGTAGTTGGCTATATCAGCAAAACATGGTGAGAGTGTTGATATAGAAAATATATTCTCATCTAGAAGCTGGTCATCCACCATTGCTTCTTCACCTGCATGGAGAGCCAACCTGGACAAAAAATCTGCAACAACATTCTCCTTTCCAGGTTTATCAACAATAGTCAAATCAAATTGCTGCAAAAGTAACAAAAATTTAATTATTCTAGCATTAACATCTGGTTTGTTCATTAAATACTTGATGGTTGCATGGTCAGTGTGAACAAAGGTCTGATATGCAGTTACATAATGCCTGGATTTGTTCAAGGGATGGACAATGGCTAACATCTCCTTCTCAGTAACAATATAATTCATCTCGGCCTTGGAAAAGTTCTTGATGATGAAATAAATGGAATAAGGTATTTTGTCCTCTAATTTTCCTAATGCTGCCCCTATAACTTTTTCGGATGCATCAGTGTGGATGTGGAAAGGCAGAGTCCAATTTGGACCTCGGAGGATGGGGACAGTAGTCAAATTTCTCGTAATGAGCTCAAAATTCTCTTGACAAGGACCATACCAAATAAACTCAGAATATTTGGCCAATAACCCAAATAATGGCAAAGACATCTTGCTAAAATATTTGATGAACCTTTTATAGTAACCAGCTAAGCTTAAGAAAATCCTGACATATTTCCTCTTTTGAGGAAAAGGTACCCTTTTGATGATAGTGATTTTTTTCGGGTCTACCTGTATTTCTACTTGGTATATGGAGTGTCCTAATACAACCCCTGCTTTATTCAATAATTCACACTTTTCTAGGCTCAAGGAGAGATGCATCTTAACGCACCTTCTTAGTACTTTACCCAAATTGGAGAGAGCTTCCTGGAATTCATCCCCATATGGTGTGAAATCATCCATGTAAATTTCGACAGAGTCATGGACTAACTCAAAAAATATGCTCAGGATAGGTCTTTGGAAGGTAGCTCGGGTATTTCACAACCCAAAGGGGAGGAATCTATAAGTAAATGTACCCCAAGGGTAGGTGAAAGTAGTCTTATCCTAGTCTTCAAGGCTGATTTGAATCTGATTGTACCCACTGAACCCATCTAACAAGGAAAATAACTTCTTCCCCACAAGGCCATCCGGGACTTGGTCTATAAAGGGAAAAGGGAAATGGTCTTTCTTCATGGGTTTGTTAAGTTATCGATAGTTGACACAAATTCTCCACTTCCCATTCTTATTTGGGACTAGGACAAGAGGGGATACCCGCTCACTGTCAGATATAGGATATATGAACCCTACATCCAATAGTTTCTATAGCTCTTCTTTGACTTTTTCCTTTAGAGTTGAGTTTATCCTTCTTTGGGGTTGTCTCACAGGCTTGCATCCTTCTTTGATGTAAATGTGATGTCTGCATATTGAAGGATGCACCCCTTTCATGTCCTTGTAATCCCAAGAAAATGCTTCAATATTTTCTTTCAAAAGCTGGCATAGCTGCTTCTCTTCTTCATTCGAGAGGTTTTGGTTGATTTTCAGAGATCTGGATGGGCCAAAATGAATAGCCTTGGTGGTTTTAGAGGTTGAATCAACTGAGTGCATATCCATCCAACATTGGATTTTAGACTCTTTGACTAAGGTTTGAAGAGGAATGTTAGTGGAGGATTGGTTTTGAATGGCATAGTCGATGAGTTCATCTTCATTAAGCTGCCCCCTCTAATAATATCATCTACGATACACATAGGGGCAGTATTATATAACTCATCTTCTTCATCCTTCAACCATATAGGAAGATCATGATCAATGGAAGGCTAGGCTAGAGGATATAACACTAGTTGTTTAGACAAAGGCCCAATTTTGATAGTCATGTTTCTCGCCCAACAACTAATATAATCATCTGCAGTGGCTAACCAAGGTCTCCCTAAGATGAGGGGATAACCATTAAACTTGGTTTTTGGTTGCAGGACCAGGAAATCTGTAGAATACTCCCAAGAGTCAATGGTAACCATAACATCCTCAAAAATTTCTTCTGGAGTTACTGTAGATTGATATGCAAGTTGTAGAACTATCGTAGTTTTCCTCCAAGTCCCTTGGAGATTGAGTTTCAACATAGTTTCTTTGGTCATAATACTTATGGTATCCCCTAGATCAATCAGAGTGTTGGGGACTATGACACCATCTATATGCACATCAACAAATAGACTACCAGGGTCCGAGTACTTTGCAAATATCACCTTCCCCAACATGAGGACAGAAAATTTTCCTACCACATTGATGGTGGCGATATCTCTCTTCCTTCTCCCAGGTTTCTTGAAGAACTTTTATTTGATGAGACTATTGTATATAGGGACATCCTTAATGGCCTATATAAGTGGTAAATTTACACACAAATTTTCCAATTCTCTCAGGATTTTAGTCTCCTCTGGGGTGTGCTGACTAGGGTGGATTAAGCGCTCAAGAAAAGGAGGTTGTTGGATCTAAGTGTCACCTTCTTCTATTTCCTCCTCAACCTCTATAGGTGGATATGGAGGATGGTTGTCTTGGATTACTCTTCCTGACCTGAGATTAACCTCCTATATCTCCATAACATAAGGTGGATGGGATGTTTCTCCACTGGGAGCGTGCTATGCCTATCTGTTGTTCGGGTTCGGATTGGTTTGTGTAGGTATAGGTAGCCTAGGTGAGAAACATGAGTAAGTTGGGGTTGAGATTGGGGTGGAGGCATTAGAGTAGGTGGTTTATTTTTTTGAGGCCTCCACCCTTGGGATGGGTTGTTCCACTGAGGTTTTTGTGGAACATACTACTGAAATGGTTGGTTTACTAGTTGAGGATGATATGAAGGGTTTTAAGGCCAAGTAGGAGGTGTAGATCGGGATGGAGGAGTGGGGATGTACCAAGGCTGCATGGGTGCACTCTGATTGTTGTGATAGTAAGAGTAAGGTGCACCTTGCATACCTTGTTGATATGACCGAGGGTCTTGAGGCCTTTTCTGCTTGATGAAATAGAGTTTCTCTGGCATTTCTTCCCCACCTTGATATACAGCTTTAAGTCTAGGTAAGGAGAGACACTTTTATGTGGCATGATTCTCCTCATAGACTAAGCAAACCTCTATTAAATTTAGTGGACATTCATTTCTTGGGTGCTTCTTGGTACATCTAGGACAAAATATGGCCAGGGCTCTCTCTGCTTCCTCTTGATTCCTTTTTACCTTCATTGTGTCCATTTTCAAAGCAAAGGTGTGCAATATGTCACTCTTGAAGTCCTCTAGCATTTTTTTTTTCTTCTTCCAAAATTCCCTAGAATGGTTCTGGAAGAAAGTTTCGATTGTTTCATAATGTTGTTGGTAGATATCCCCTCCTAATAACATATTCAAGGTTTCTATCATCTCTTCACTAATTCCTCGAATAATTACAAGTTTAAGTGAGTCAGGATCATGAGTACAACTGGCTCTCTTATAGTTCAATTGAAACCTCTCTTCATAGTCCTCTAAGGATTCATCCGACCCTAGAGTCATCCTAAAGATCTCATCCTTAGTTTCCTTGGACCTATAGTAGCCTTCGTATTTGTTATTGAAGGTCTCTTCCATCTGTGCCCAGGTAGTGATTTTATCCCCAGGCAGACCCATGAACCAGTGCAAGGCTACATCCTTAAGGGTGGATGGGAATAGCTTCAACTTATGATCCTCAAAGGTATAGTAATAAGTCCTACAAACAACAACAAATTCAAACATTAATGTGTCAGGGTCGTTAGAGGTAAGTCCATGAAAGTGTGGAAGAGCTGAGGGGTTAATTTTCATCTTAGTTTCCTCATCTACCTCTCTTATGGGAAAGGTTCTATGGATCCCAACCATGGTTAAGATAGGTGAAGCAGGATCCTCAATTGAAACAAGGTCTTATTCTTCTTCCCCAATAGGATCCTCAAAATATTTAGAAGGCTCTCCTAGAAGGGGTTCACTCTCACTGCCACTGAAGAAGGGTGAAGGGTGGCCAGAAGGTGATGTGAGGGTTTTAGGTAAGGTTTGTCTTTGAGTATTCCTAGTCCTACGAGGCATGAAAATAAAATATTTTTGTATTTTTTCAATACTTCTTAAATTACATGAAAAGAAAGGAAAGAAGAAAAAATGCTAAAAAAAAATCAAAGCATCTACTAGACACATCCCCAGAAACGATGCCAAAAAGTGGTGAGCCCTGGTATTGCACCAAGAGTACTGCAACTCCCAAGGGCTACCCTACTTTACTTTATCAACCTAGGGTTCTTAAAAACTTGGAGGTGACAATGCTATATACACAATAGATGCATTCCATTCATGTGATCCTCTTCTTCTTTGCGAAAGGGTGTTATCTCGTAAACTATGATAAAGACTAAGAAGTAAATTAATGAAAGGAAATGAGAGAAAGGAAACTAACTCAATTTGTAGAAAGGAAATGAATAAAATGAAACTAATTTAATATGAAGAAAGGAAATGACAAAAAGAAACTAAATTAATTTGCTGAAAGGAAATGATTAGTAAGAAACTAAACTAAGTTGCAGAAATGAAACTAATTTAAACCACACTTAACTGCCAATCGGCTAAACACACCCTCCTTATTTTATGCTCTATCTACCATGATTCTATCCATGCATCTAAAATATCCATGAATTAATTCTAATTGAGAAAATGTTGATTTGTAGTTTGAAGAAGAAAAGGGGTAAAAGGTGTTAATGGATGGCTTACCACATGAAATGGGGCTTAGAAGTGGAAAGAGGGGGTTTGAAATTTATTAGAGCGCAAAAATGGCTTGGGAGTGGAATCATTCGAAAAGTACGATGGCGGAGATGTGATGGAGAAAAAGTTGCGAAGTACGAAGTGCGACGGGTTAACAGTTGTGACGAGCGAAATGTGAAATGCGAACATGAAAAAGTTGCGATGTGCAAAATGCGCTAAGTGATGTGGCAGTGGGACCGGCGGCGGAGTGAAATCGCAATATTGCAATCGGCATTTGGAAGTGGTAAGTATAAAAGGAAAAAAAGGAAAATGTGTGAAGTGCGATTGCGATGGGCGACGTGGCGGTGGGACGGGCGATGGAGTGCGATAGAAATATCGCAATCAGAAAATGGGAGTGGTAAGTGTTAACAGAAGGAACTAAACATTGCGAGTTGTGATTGGCAATGTACAGTAGCGGGAAGTTCGAGGAGTAAGGACAGAAGGTAGAATTTTGATGGTTTTAAAGCGTTTTTGTGTTATAAAGGGTAAGGAAACTGTGAATTATAAGCCTTGAAGGGAAGAGGAAAATGGTGCGACGTGTGAAATGTGATCGTGAAAAGGGGCAAAGGTTGAGATCTGCACTATGCGATATCACAATATTGCAATCGGTAAAAAGAGCGGTAAGTATTAAAAGGAATCGAATGAAAAATGTGATCTACGATGAGCTAAGTAGGCTAGCGAGGATTTCGAGGAGGAAAGGTGGAGGTCAAATTTGATGGTTTTTCCTGCGTTTTTGCATTAAAATGAGTGAGGCGACCATAACCAATAGAAACAAAGGAATAAGGCAGCTGAAGGGTTTAAGTGCTATTAGGAAAAAAAGGTGGGTGCGGCACTTAAAATAAGTGGAAAATAGGAGGGAATGTAGGCGTAAAATAAAGGTTTAGAGGTGTAATACAGAGATGGAAATATTTAACATAAATCAATGTTTTTGGTCTGCAGGAAGGTTTACCCTCCTCGAGCTCTATCGAAAAATATGAGAAGGGAAGTCTAGATCCACATATTTTAGAGCTTTATCATCTACTCTACTAATCACAAGCAAATGAAAAACTAAAACATAAAATTGAAAGCAAATACTAAGAAACAATGAAACTATCAGAAGCCGATCTAACTAAATGACAGAAGGAAAACTAGCTTAAAGGTAGAAAGGAAAATATAGTAACAAAAGAGAAGCTGAGGCACATGGATTGGGCCCTAACCCATGAGCCTAGCTCTCTGAAACTTAAATCAATCGAATGAAATAAGTTTGCCCATTTCATAAAATAATAGCCTCATACATCTCTGAAAGTTTGATCACTGAGTAAAATAATAAAAATCTCAATAGCTTGCAATAAAGTTTAACACAATTGGAATTGACTAACTCTTCCTGACTCTAGATCTACTCTATTTATTCTATAGGGAAGCTACCAATAGCTCCCTATAAAATAGTGATTGAGTCCTCTTGACTCCCAATAAACAAAGATTGAGTTCACACCTCTTTGAGTTGCTTGGTTGCCTTTGTAATTCGAATTGTTGGAGAGAATCCTTGGGATCCTTTAGCTGCCTTTGGAGTTCGAATTGCTGGAGAGAATATTTGGGATCCTTTGGCTGCCTTTGAGAGTTAAGAAGGGTGGACAATCCTCCAATAATTTCTTCTTGTTGTCTCCTCCAAGTCTTTATGATAAAATCCTTTATAAAAATGCTTAATAATTCATGATTTTCTGCACTCAACCTCATATTATGCACTCAGAGTATGTTAGCCTTAATCACCACCTATACCAGCATCATAAAACCAAATAATAATAAAAATTCAAGAAAATATATCTAAGAAGGCAAAAAGGTGATTATTAACCCCTCCAAATATGTCTAATGATGGAGCTCATCACCATCCTTCTTAGCAAGCATGAAAAAAGCCCCTAAACATTTTATTAGAAAATGGCTTGCTAAGTAAGATGCTTCTAGGAAATCATAGATTGGATCGTGAAATTTGAAAAAATCCTCTTGAAAACCCCAAAACCCTTGAAATTATGAATTTTCAATTAGAAGCATAGGGTCAAGATGAGAATATTATGAGGAAAAATTGATATAATCATATTCATCCATAATGTCAAGACAATGAGGACCTGACATAACCATCAGCAAAGTCTGAAGTGCCTCAACCTCTTGGCTAGTATATAGATATTGAGATGATAAATAGTAAAGATAAAATGATGTAAAATTACCATCATTGGATGTGTTGATGGCAAAATGGTAAGTTGAATGACAATCATTAGAGACATAATCATGATCTGATGGGTTAATTAAAGCATTAGATACCCATTTTTTAACTAACAAGGATAAAGCAATTTGAATAGTTCTATGAAGCTTGACCAATAGAATCAACTCCCTCGCACGTCAAATGTGAAAAATAATATTCCTGTGACTAGTTACAAAACATACACACATTTTAATAATCGAAATAACTGAAGAGGAATTCTAGTATAAAAAATATACAAAACCAGTTAGGGTGTAATGTATGAAAATGAGGAACTTGATTCAACAAATAACTCAATCACTTGCTAACACCCAAGAGGATTTTTGGTGTCATCAAGACACCCACAAGAGAGACTAGGAGTTGATTATCCACCATAGAACTCAATTTATATGAACTCTTTTGCCAAAGGTAATCTTCAAATTGAACATCTTCATGATTCCGCACATTCACGAAAGGTGTACACTCGAAATGAAAATTCGACACAAGATATTTTGTTAGGTCCCCATATTACTAGGTAGTCCCTTATTGTTATTATTGTAGCCCCATTATTGTTATTATTGTTCCCTTACATTATTATTGTTAGGTCGGCTAGGATTATATTGTGACCCCATGGGACCCTATATATAGAAGGAGGTTTTGTCATTTGTATCATCCAAGAATTGTTAATTTATGTAATGTATTAGAGGTTTCCCCTTTGAAGTGGCTGATTTCTAAGGCGTTGATCTCTCTTTTCTTCTATTTTGGAGTTTTTTTCATGACATTTGGTATCAGAGATTTGGATTCTAGGGTTTCACTGCTTCAAACAGGTCATCGTGTAATTTATGCTATAACATATTTTCTAGGAAGGTTCAAAAGCTGAAATTTTTACATAGTGAAGCCAAAATCTTGAGGAAAGTCTTGTAGAAATTCTAGATCTTGGTGAGCAACATTTTCGGAGATATGATCCATGGAATTTAGGGACTTTTTCAGGCTCCCAAATTTCACCTAAAAAGGTCATCGTGGAATTTTCTCTATAAAGTTTTTTCTACGAAGTTTCAGAAGATGAAATTTTTACAGAGCAAAGAAGAAATCCTAGAGCACGTCTTGTAAAAATTTCAGATCTTGGTTTGCAATATTTTGGGAGATATGATCTATGTAAGTTAGGGTTTGTTCAAGCTTTTGAATTTCAATTCAAACAGGTGACCTTGGGAAACTCATCATAACTCCTTCTCTGAGCATCTGATTGGAATTTTGAAAATGGTGGCCAAAATTACACAGACCGTAGTTTCCTATGTATTAATTTCAAAGCCGAAGGAGGAAACAATGACACATGGCACGTCATACAATTTCGCTCTACTGAACCAACCCAAAATTAGGTCATTGTGCGAGATTGGGCATAACTTTGACTTGAAGAATCCAAATCAGGTCAAACCCATGGCATTCAGAAGAAGATTCAGAGGGATACTAAAGGGTGGAATTTAAGATATTGAAGATCCAAAATCACAGAGATAATTCAATTTCAATATTGAGCTCCTCAAAAGAAAGAAAAAGGAGTGTATTTTTTTCAAATTACGTAAGTCTTGTTTGAAAAATCAGGTTTAAGTGATTCAAAGGGCCTATTGAGGATAGATATTAGTATTGGGTTCTAAAATTCCCCCTAAAAATAATTAAACACCCATTAAGCCCTCAGAATACTCTACTATGACTCATGAAGATGAAGAATTGCAACATTATCTATCAAAATTACAAGAGAAAGTGCACCAAATTTGGCTCTCGCAAAGAGCAACAAAAAATGAAATGGAAGTTTTAAAGAAAGGCTTTGAAACGAAGATGGATGATTTGAAGAATAATGTGGATGGTTTGAAGAAAGGCGTGGAAGCTAAGATGGGTGGCATGGAAGCCGACATGGAAGCTAAGATGGATGACATAAAATAAAACATGGAAAACATGAAGAATGATCTAAAAGCAGACATGGAAGGTTTGACAAAGTTGATACAAGGAATGTTTCCTAATGGAAAAAATATAGTAGAGAAAACTCATGATGAGAACAAAATAAATGTTAATAGTGATTTCATAAACTCTAATGTTGGATGGAAGAATCATCATATTCCAAAGATGGATATGAGGAAGTTTGATGACAAGGATCCCGTAACACGAATGCTACAGATGGAGCAATATTTTGATCTCAATAATGTGCAAAACACACAAAAGGTATGCATTGCAAATTTACATTTAGAAACAAATGCGTTTGTATGGTATCGATGGCTTTTCTCCCGTAAATTTTTTTTCACTTGGTCAATTTTTACAGAGGAAGTGATAGCACATTATGAGGATACAAAGAGAAATACCTTATTTAGCCAATTGATAAATCTCAAAAAAAAGGGTTCAGTGGTGGAGCACATTGAGGACTTCCAAAAATTGAATATAAGGGTAATTGATATTCCAAAGGAACACAGGATTGATATCTTCATAGGGACTTTAAAGGATAAAATCCAACATGAAGTTCACATTTGGGAACCTGACTCATTGGAGAAGGCATTCAAGTTGGCAAGAAAAATTGAACGTAAAATTATGGTGACAAGGAAGTTTACCACTCACATCTATAAAGATGGAAGTATTGCTACTCCTAGACTTCCACAACCTACAAGGTTGACACCACACCAATTGGAAGAAAAAAGAGAAAAAGGGCTTTGCTACAGTTGTGATAGCGAATACACTAAAGGTCATAAGTGTGCTGAGAAGAAATTATTTTACATAGATTGTGAAGAGGAGGGAAAAAATGAACAAGAAACTTAAAAAGAAGAGGATATACACCAAGAACCAACCCTAGAAGAAGAATAAATGAGTCCGACCATATCATGTAGTGCATTGGTAGGAATTACCACTCCTCAAACTCTCAATATAGAAGGACATATCAAGAAGAAAAAGGTAATAGTGTTGATTGATTCGGGTAGTACCCATAATTTTATTCATTGTAAGTTAGCCAAGGAATTGAATTGTTTCCTATACCCAACACCATAATATCAAGTGATGGTTGCAAATGGAGGAACTATAAATTGCTCTGGAAAATGCCATAATATCAAGATAACCATGGGATAATATGTATTTAATAGTCCAATTCTTTCCATTCCAATGAGAGGTGTTGATGTTGTACTAGGAGTACAATGGTTACAATCTTTGGGGACGATAGCTTTTAATTTTCAAGAACTTTTCTTGATTTTTTTTCGAAAGGAAAGGAAATAGAATTACGGGGCATCACAGGGAAGCTAAGAAAGATAATAAGCTCTAATTTCATGACAAATCTTCTGAAGAGAGAACAACGAGACATAATTACACATTTATGCTCACTAGAAGTTCCAACATCAAAATCATCTATTTCTCCAGATCTCCAAAAAGTCTTGGACAATCATTCCAAGGTGTTTGAAACTCCCAAAGGACTCCCACCTATTTGTGATCATGATCATGCTATTAATTTGATTCCAGGAAGTGTTCCTCCAAACATCAGGCCTTACAGATATCCTTATGTCCAAAAGAGCGAAATTGAACGTATAATTGCATAAATGTTAGATGTTGGTATAATTCAACCTAGTTAAAGTTCTTTCTCTACTCTAGTAGTATTGGTGCACAAGAAGGATGGATCATGGCGCATGTGTCTAGATTATAGGGAGCTTAATAAGCTCACTATTAAAGATAAATTTCCCATTCTTGTGATTGATGAATTATTGGATGAATTACATGGTGAAATTTATTTTACCAAGTTAGATCTTCATTCAGGATATCATCAAATTAGAATGAAGACTGAATATATTCCGAAAACAACATTTCAAACTCATGAGGGTCATTATGAATTTTTGGTTATGCCTTTTTTCCTTACCAATGCACCTTCAACATTTCAAGGGTTGATGAATTCCATTTTCAATCCCTTCCTTAGAAAATTTGTGCTAGTATTTTTTGATGAGATACTAATCTACAACAGGTCTTGGAAGGATCATGTTCAACATGTTGACAGGGTGCTCAAAATATTGGAGGAGCAACAATTATATGAAAAAACATCCAAATGTTTCTTCGGGAGTACAAGAAGTGGTAATATCTAGGTCATATTGTATCTCACAAGGGTGTTAAGGTAGACCCTAACAAAATTAAATCCATTAAGGAATGGAATGTCCCCACAACCATAAAGCAGTTGCGAGGATTTCTCTGGTTAATCGGGTATTATCATAATTTTGTTAAGAATTATGGGAGAATAGTAGCACCTCTAACAACATTATTGAAGAAAGATGCATTTTCATGGACTCCTGATGAAACTAAGGCCTTTGAACACCTTAAAGAGGAAATGTGCCTAGCACTGGTCTTAGCTACGCCAGACTTCACAAAAACCTTTACTGTGGAATGTGATGCCTCAAGAAATGGAATTGGTGTTGTTTTAATGCAAGAAGGAGGACCCGTTGCTTTTTAAAGTCGTCCAATCGAAGGAAAGCATTTACATAAAGCTATTTATGAGAAGAAAAATGTTGGCAATACTACATGCACTAAAGAAATGGCGACCTTAACTAATGGGAAGGCACTTCAAGGGAAAAGCTGATTATGATAGTCTTAACCACTTTTTGGAACAAATAATATCTTTAGAAGAGTAGAAAAAGTGGGTCATAAAGATGCTGGGTTATGACTTTGAAATCATCTACAAAAAAGGGAAGCTAAATGTTGTTGCAGATGCACTCTCAAGAAAAGATGAAGAGGTGGAATCATTGCTTTGTGCAATTTATATTATCCAACCATATTGGATAATCGAAGAAATATATGAATGGAGAAAGGACGAAGAAGTGTGGATACTCATTCAAAAGTTGAAGCAAGATCCTAGTACATCTGATAAATTTAGTTCGAAAAATGACTCCTTAAGATAGAAATATCGCTTATATCTTTGTAAGAATTCCTAAATAAAACAAAATATTATTTTGGAATTGCACACTTCTCCTTTAGGAGGACACCGAGGATTTTAAAAAACTTGCCATAGGGTGAAGAAAGAACTTGTTGGGATGGCCTTAAATCTGATATTAAAAAGTTTGTGGCAGAGTGTTTGGTTTTTCAGCAAAATAATGTTGAGACAATTAAGACCCAGACTTCTACAACCTTTATCCATTCCAAGTCAACGTTGGAAGGAGATTTCAATGGATTTTATCATAGGTTTACCTATTTCCAAAGGAAAGAGTGTCATCATGGTGGTAGTTGATAGACTCACCAAGTATGCACACTTTTGTGTATTATCTCATCCATTTAAATGCATTTATGGAAACAATTCAAATGTTACATGGAAACCCAAAGATTATGGTAAGCAACAAAGATCCCATTTTTACTTGAAATTTTTGGACGGAATTATTTTCTTGTTTGGGTACTCAAATAGCTCATACCTCATCTTATCATCCTCAATCTAATGGTCAAATTGAGATAGTGAATAAATGTTTGGAAGGATATCTTCGTTGTCTTTTATCTAATAAACAAACACAATGGGTCAAGTGGTTACCTCTGGCAGAATGGTGCTATAACACTTCCTCTCATACTGCAGTAAAAATCACCCCATTTATGGCACTTTATGGTTATCATCCACCTTCCATCACATCATCTTTAAGAGAAAATTCTAAGGTGCATGCAGTGGAAGATCACATCGAACATAAACAGCAAGTTCTCCAACTCTTAAAGGATAACCTCAAATTTGCACAAAATCGAATGAAACAACAAGCAGATCAACATCGCAGAGATAAAATTTTTGATGTAGGAGACTAGGTATTTTGACAGCTACAACCATACAAACAAATGTCCCTCAAGTAAGCTAAGAAGGATAATAAATTATCGCCAAAATACTATGATCCTTACAAGGTGTTGCAAAATATTGGTACTATGGCATACAAATTGGAGCTTCCTGCTTCTTTGTCAGTGCATCCAATTTTCCATGTTTCATGCTTAAAGAAGGTTATAGATGAAAATCTTCAAGTTCAAAAAATATTGCTAGAACTTGATGAGGAAGGAAAATTCATATTGGATCCTGAAGCGATCAGAGAGAAAGAACTCGATAGCTACGAAATCGATCAATTTCAGAGTATATCATCAAGTGGAAGAACTTACCCATCAAGATTCTACATGGAGGATGATAATTTTATACAAAAGCATCCAGAAAGGTCACATTGAGCACAACACGTTTTGAAGGAGAGGGGTAAGCCGTAGCTCCCGTAGACAGCCTCTAGAGTTGTGATGTACCAATGCCTTCAACATCTTAAAGGATAGCAAGAAGCATATAATGTAATGTAAGAAGTTGTCAGCTTCATCTCACATGCTATCTCCTGTAAATAGGTAAATGAAATAGAATGGGACCAAAATCTTAGAAACTGATACAGGAGAAAGATACTGTAGAGGCAAGATGCATAACCCTAATACAAAAGCCACAGACAATTCAGAGACAGTTTACTGTAAAGCGGGCCGATTCAGAAATACTTCACAGACATAGATTATCAGAAAGTGTATGTAGTAAAAGAAATATCAAGGAGATATTAGTTAGCCTTGAACTGATACCCAGATATACAATATCACCATGCATGGGCTTACCAATTTAAGAATCCATACATGATAATAGCATTTTAAAAGCATCCTCTCAAAGCAACTAATATAGCAGAACTATGGTTAAGATGAATAATGGAACAAAATATCATGCATGAGCCATATTTAAAGCGCTTGACTCGATCCGAGTATGGGCATCAACTTCTGATGAATCCTTACCATAAATCGTTGAGCCACTCGTATTCCAAAACATGATACAGGAAAGATGGATGAGATGAAATTATATATTAAATAACATATAAAAGAGAGTTACAGACTATGAAATACCAAAGACCATAATCATCTTTGAAATATAGAAATCCTCCTCACTGAGACCTCATGGCTCTGGTACCATAAAAAGTTCTGTAAATTGTATACAAAAAGCCTTTCACTGCATAATTTTCTTATAAAAATCTAGAACCTTTACAATGTGTTTCTTCACGGTTTTTATAGGTGAAACCAGAAACATGGTAAAAGAGGTAGGTGATGAACATTTAATTCACATAATTAAATCAAAATGGCGGAAACACTTGCGCCCATACTACTGAATGACTGTGCTGTGCTGTTTGTACTATGTGGCCTGCTAACTGAAATAAATGCACTAGGCAGAAATCTCTCCCGAGACACGGTAAGACAGTAAAATCCCACAAATATCTGTCCTTGCCTGGGAAGAAAACTCTGTTGAAATAAAACCTTGAGGACATTGTTTTCTATGTATAAATCTTCCGAATGATGTGAAAGATCTTCAATTTGGTACTCTGCTTCAAAAAGCTAGGACAAGGCCCTCAAAATATATAGCTACCTGCCTTTAATTCTCTGCCAAACACTGGTATTCTTCATCTGCCCCATTAATATCTCCATCTGTGAAATCGGCGCCTTGAATGTCCTTGCAGGGTTTGACAAATTTGAACCCTGCCTCTTAAATTGGAGTCTTGTCGATTCGGCTTCCAGGGAGTTTCTTCATAATTCTACTCAGGAACATGGTCCTTTGACGTGTGCTCAGCTCTTGTAATGGATGCAGAAATTTATGATAATTCTCCACTGCTGTGAACCTGCAAAACCCACGAACTTGTTAAAGAAAACCATGCATGGAAGGGAGGTGAGCGGTCGAGAAATGAAGAACAATGGTGGGAAATGCAGCGTTACAGAGGGAGGTGACAATGGAGAGGGTTGGCGAAAAGTGATCAAGATCGTGGAAATACATGAGAAATGAAGAAATGAACCAATATAAGTCTGGGTGGCGGAGAACACGTGGGGAAAGACTGAGGGATAGGTGGTACGACACCGAGACAGCGGGAATGGATGACATGGAGTACTGACTTGATCAACGATTGGTCATGCGAATGATCTGGGCCATACAATCTCGAAACGAGATCAATGGTTAAGAATGCATTGGAGGGCGGTGGAATGGCGGGCCAGGGGCACTATTTCCCCATGCTAACCTGCGAGCAACTTGGATGAATGATCACCGTGGGATGGGATGCTGTAGATCGGACGGCTTACGCATATATCGCGCCACATCCCCTGCCGAACTATAACGCGCGATGGGGTAGTGGTTTTGGAACAGTGATGAACCCACGTGTCGCGCAACGTATGGCATCGCTGCGATTTGAGGAATACCGCCTGCCCTGGATAAGCGGTGCGATAAATACTACCAGTTTTATAGCATTTTTTGAGCGCTAGTGATCTAGTGGATACTCTGCAATACCCACCTATTCCATTTGACCAAGACCATCAAGTCTTCTAGCTTTTCATATTGTATGACAACTTACTATTTTTAGCAGGTTTTTGGGTCCTCCACTTAGTGAGCTGTTTTGGGGGCTTAATGATCCAAAATGGATATCGTGGCCACCCGCTATTCCACTTGGCCCCCACCATCAGAGCCTTATTTTTCGCTGATGTAAACTGTGGAATTTGATCATCAAATTCGTCTCGAAAGTTGTAGTCCTCGGATAGATCTTTCTAACGAGCTATCGAGCGCGTCAAACGAAGATCATATGCCAAAGTTACGCCCCCGGGAAGTTGAACCACCAGTTTACCCAAATCGGGGCCCATAGTTTTGGCGCCTCATCTCCTACGGTTAGGTTTTTGGACGTTTCGGATTCCAAATTGTTTCTCAACAATAAATAGGCCCTCGAGCCTCATTGTAACACAGTTCAGAGGTCTGTAGCCACCACATCTCTTCTCAGAGATTCGCTACCAGCACCCTAGCTATTTTATTTTCATTATGTCTGTAAGCATATTTCTGTGATTTGATATGAATGAAATGACGCATTATTTCCGATGCATCTCTGTAGTTATGGTTATGTGTTTATTCTGTTGCGTTCCTGCATAAATCTGGATCAACTAGGACCACTAGGATAATGGCCGATGACTGCCGATTTATGATTTGATCGGATGGCTTGGAATACGCCCAATGCATTTTGATCAGCGCCTTTCGTTCTAATGCATGGTTACGACCTTTGGTCATGCAGAATAGAAAAACAAAGGGGCTAGGGCCAAAAGGGCTGAATGTTAGATAATTTTAAATGCGGGCTTTCAGACTTGAGCAACATAAGTTGGAGGCAGAGAGAGGTCACGATAGGTAGAAAACGAATTCCTTAGGTCACGATAGGGAATTTGAAAGGTCCAGGCGGGTCTAATGGCCAAAATTTTTAATGGGGGCTGATATGATCAACATTGGCTCCACCTGGGGACGGCACGTTCATCCCTGGACGTGTCGAGAACTCGCAGACCTTCTGATCATCATGTATGCAGACTCTGCTCTTTAGCACCTTCATTTTTCACTTTATAATTCATCACAACACCCACATTATTCAAACTAAAACAAAAAGAAAACTTTCATACAATATAATACATCAAGCTACCTGGCCTGAATCAGAACTGAAAGTAGGGCTTGAGAAATTGACCATTTACAGGGGCATCCAGCAAGTCGCCCTGTAAATTCTCCAACCTGAAAGTATTATTTCCCCCCTGTTCCACAATTTTGAAAGGACCAAACCAGAGGGGGTCAAATTTTCCATGTTAACCTTTCTCAGCTCTTCGGATATCCCACCTAAGCACCAAATCACCAATCTGCAGCTTCCTGTCTTTTGCGTGTTGGTCAAAAATGTGTTTTATTTTCTCTTGATATTCTATTAACCTCTGATTCACTTGGCCCCGTGTTTTTTCTAATTCCACCAATTGATTGATTCTCCTGACCATATTGTCAGGTTCTTCCTGGCTTTCTTGCATGAAACGGGCCACTGGTAAAGCCAGTTGTATAGGAAAAACTGCTGCTCGTCCATATACCAGTTCATAAGGGGATTTCCCAGTTTCTCTCTTGCTGGTGATTCTATTGGCCCATAGAGCAAACTTTAATTGGGAATCCCAATTCTTCTGATTTTCATTGATAGTATTCTTCAAGGCCCTCACCAAAGTTTTATTTGAAGACTCTGCTAATCCATTTCCTTGTGGATAGTAAGCTGTGGAGTGACTGAGTATGATATTATACTGCTGGCAGAAAATCATAAATTTTTCAGACTTGAAGGCCTGTGCATTATCAGTTACTATCCTAGCAGGACATCCAAACCTAGATATGATGTTTTCCTCCATGAATTTTATGATCACAGCATCTGTAGCATTCCTTGCAGGTATGTCTTCCACCCATTTAGTGAAATAATCTGTGGCTGTTAATATCCATTTATGTTTACCACTTGATGGGGGATGTATCTCACCTATAAAATCAATACCCCATTGTTTGAATGGTTCATCCACATGCACTGGAATCAGGGGAAATGGTGCAGATTTCTGTCTCTCAGCAAATTTCTGACATTTATCACATGCTCTCACCCTGGTAAAAACATCCGCAAAAATCTTTGGCCAATAGAAGCCAGCTTTCAGAATTTTATGAGCTGTGGCCCTCCAGCTGTAATGACCTCCACAGATCCCTTCATGAAATTCTTCTATAATACTCTCTACTTCATTTTCTATGAGGCACAGGAGTAAGATACCTGAGGGATCTCGCTAGTATAGCCGGCCATTGGCGACTGTATATTTCTGTTATTTCAATCTCAGCGCTCTGTATTTAGTTTTGTCACAACTTGGAGGGTAGCTAAGTGTAAGGAGATACTCTACTATCTCTTTGTACCACTGACTGGTGAGGTACTTTAGCTGTGTTTCTGGAGTAGCTACTCCAATTCCATGTCTTTCTTCTTTCTCCTCAGATTCCTCACCTGCTATAATGGACAAATTTATGCCCAGGGCCTGATAGTTTGATTCGGATAACATTTTGGCAAGCCCTTATCCTTTGATTAGCTTAGTAGGGCGAGTGTCTAAATCATATTCCTGTATTTTAGCAATCCACCTACCCCTTTTTCCTTCACTGTCTCCCTGAATAAGAATATCTTTTACAGTAGCTGCAGGCACAAATGTAGTGATGTGAGACTGTAAGATATATACACGGAATGCTTTGACGGATTTCACTAGAGCATATACTTGCTTTTCCAATATGTTGTATTTTAATTCTGCATCACGAAGCACCTGACTGAAAAAGGAAATATGTTGCTCATAACCTTCCTCATTTTTCTGCAATAATACTCCTGCTATCATATGAGGTGATGCAAAAGAGAAGATCATAAAATTTTTATCATAATCTAGCCTAGCCAACACAGGGGCTTCTGCAAAAGCATTCTTTATCCTATTAAATGCCTCCCGTGATTCTTGTGACCACTTTACCTCATTATTCCTTTTGAGCATGTCTGTTATATGCCTAAATATCTCAACATAGTTAGGGATAAACCTTCTTAGGAAATTAATGCATCCAAGGAACACTTGTACTTCTTTCTTATTTCTGGGAAAAGCAATACTGTTTATAACTTCTACCCTCTTGGGATCTATCTTCACCCCATATTTAGTAACGATATGGCCTAAAAGCTTCCCCTCTTCTAAGGCAAATAAATACTTTTGAGGATTCAGAGAGAGACCATACTTCTGCATTTCTCAAAAGTTCTCCGCAGATGTTCAATGTGCTCAGCATCATTCTTGGAAAATACAGTGATATCATCGAGGTAGACCACCAAGAATTTATCCTGCTCCCCGACAAAATCAATGTCCATTGCCCTCTGAAACATGGCCCCTGCATTAATCAGTCCAAAAGGCATCCTGGCATACATAAATGTACCCCATGGTGTGGTGAAAGCAATATTATTTTGATCCTCTGGAAGTACAACCACCTGATTATAACCAGAGAATCCATCCATCATTGACATCCTAGAAGATCCAACCACTTTCTGCAGGATGTAATCCATTTTGGGAAGTGGATAATTATCCTTTAAGGATGCTCTGTTTAAATTTCTGAAATCCACACACAGCCTTATCTCTCCATTCTTCTTGCGTACAGGGACAAGGTTTACCACCCAATCAGAGTACCTCAATGGTACAATTATTTTGGCCTTCAACAGCTTTTTAATTTCTTTCTCAATATAAGGCAGCAGCAGGGAATTGATCTATCTGAGCTTCTGCTTATGGGGCTTTGCCTCTGCCTTCAGTGGAATTTTTTGTTGCATTATACTGATATCAAAATTTTTCAAATCTTGATAGGACCATGCAAACACATCTCTGTAAGACTGGAATAATTTCTGATATATCTCTTTATATTCTTTAGGGACTTTCTTGGACAATTTAATAATTTTGGGTTCAGCCTCAGTACCCAAATTCAGATCTTCTACCTGATTCTCTTCTACCACTTTTCTTCGCTGCAGTGGGACATAATTCTTATCAAATAATCTTTCTAGAGGTACCAGCCCTCTAGGTATAATGTTTCCCTTTAACTACAACACCTTGTTACCTGCCACTTCCTCCTTCCAATTCCTTTCTGAAGTATCTTCAGACTCAGCCTCTCCTTCATTATCAATCTCCATGTTGGAGAACTCTCCTACTATTTCCAAGAATCTCTTCATCTGTTCTTCATCCTCAAATACCTGCCAGTGTTTGATGTTATCTGGGATTGAAGGCCGATAACGCACCTCAACTTCATATCTTAAAAGAGGATTCTGAGGTGGTCGGAATGTACTAGCAGCCACAACAAGGGAATCATCCATCCTATTATGTTCTTGGGGCATGAACTGGATATTTAATGCCAGGAAGAAATTCTCAACCATGTCCCAAACTTCATTCCTATAAGCCCTTAGCATAGGATGTTTGGTCTGACACAGATTCCTGACTTGTCTAACTACCAGCTCTGAGTCTCCCAGAACCTTTAGACTTTGTATACCTATGCTCCTAGCTGTCTATAATCCCAATAGAAGTGCTTCATACTCAGCCACATTATTGGTGGCTTCATATTCCAGTTTGAAGGACAATGGAACCCACCTTCCAGTAGGAGAAATCAATAGCACTCGAGCTCCATTTCCTTCTCTTGAATTTGCTCCATCAAAATGTAGGGTCCATATTCCTGCTTCATGGTTCTCTGAGGGCTGCTCAGTTCTGATCTGGAAAAAGGACAGTTCATGAGAATAGTCTTGATCTTCTTCTAGCATCAAGCATGAAAGATATCCTTCCTTACTATAAACTGGTTAATTTACAGAATTGTCAGCCTTTGTCACCATCTTGACAAATCTAGTCTCCCTGTATAATCTCCTTTCCTGGCCACCAAAAACTGGGATAGTAGCATATGTTAGATCCATCTTGATTGATCCACCGATTTTTGTTCCCCAGGACCTTGACAACAACATGCCAAAGCGAGCAGGAATTTCAGCCACCACTATGTCCATTACCACACTCTTTGCTGGGATTTGAGCCAAATTGACCACTAAATCCTTGATCATCCCCAAGCATTTAACTCTTTTGGAATCAAATGAGTAGAGGTCTTTATATGGACGTGTGATTTGTAAACCTAGTCGTTCCATGACTGATAAAGGCATAAGATTATGGGAAGCTCCAGAATCTAGCATGCAGTTATGTAATAGCAGGTCATGGATCACTAGAGACACATAGAAGGGAGGAGTAGAAGGATCTATCTCCTCAACATGAGGGCAAAAAAATACCGTGGGTCTTTCTTCTTGAAGGTTGAGAGTATCTGGGATGATTGGTGCTTCTGGAGGGAGCATAAAAGAGGTGACTTGAGATTGATATGCTGGCTGTTTCAACAGTTCAGTCAAGGGGATTGGGATTTTTACTTTTTCAAGTTTTTTTTGCAGACTGAAAGCAGGAGGGGACTTTTCTATCACAACCTCTTTTGGCTCTTTATTTTCAGCTAGGTGCTGGATTTCTTTTGACACAGATTCGGTATTAGGAGGAATGACTACCTTTGAAGAAGAAGGAATTTGATCATTAGACTGCAAAATTTTGTTTAGAGGGCCCTTACCTTTGTCTGTGGCTTTCTGCATTGTATCCTCCTTTCAAGTAGGTGCTCCCTCCTGGGGCAGCTCTTCTTCTTGCTCTTGGGTACGAGTCCTCTTCCTAGAAGATTTGAGATCATATCTTCTATTGAAATTTTCTTGCATGAAATCATCAAATTGTTTACAATAATGATCAAATTCTGCTTCTTCTGTGTCTCTGATCTTTTCTTCTTCTTGCAATGAGCACCTAGCTTCATCATTCCCTCAATGTAAAGGGCATTCTTCTTCGTCACTATTTGAAAAGGAAAGATTTTCATCCTCCAGTATATAGGCAATGTCCTCAGTGGAGTCATCTACTGGACCTTCCAAGTACAATGGGTGTGGCACTTGATCCTGTTGCTCCTTTGCTTCCCTTGGCAATATTTGCAAGGGTGTTTTCCTATACTAAGGATTGTAACCTCTGATTGGAGCATTCTGGAAATTTCTGAAGGTTGAATTCTTGGCTTCCAAATCGAGCTTGACCATATTCTTAATCAATTTTCTCATTTCTTCCATTTTTTCTGAGTCTCTGTCCTGACTATAAGTAGACACCTCTTCTTTGCCCCTTCTTCTGGCGTCTTGTTCTGATTTTCCTTTTAATTTACCAGTGGAGGCAAAGTTTGCTTCCAACTCTAGTGCATCTGCCCGAGCATCATCCAGAGTAGCAGGCTTTCTTTCTCTGAGAGAGAAACCAAATCCTGAATCAAAGGCTGCTACAAAAACAACTTTAGCAGCAGTTTGATGAGGTTTCATATCAGCAAGGAGACTCAAATATAATTTATTAAATCTTTTGATAAATTTTGACACTCCTTCATTGTGTCTTTTCTTTAGTGTATTGAATTCAATGAGACAATTTCCATGATCCTTCTTTTCTCCCCATTTCCTAAGAAAAGTTTCTTCCATGTTATCCCAAGTGGTAATAGAACGGCCAGCCAATGTCTTAAACCATTTTCGAGCTTCACCATCTAGATATTGCACAAACAGTCTTAGGACCACATCTAGGTGTTCGACATTGAAGTTCTCTACAAAGGAGCAGAAAGTCTCAAGATTTTTCTGAGCATCAATCTCATTTTCTCCATTGAATATGGGAAAAATCTTCAGATAATCTTGGGGCATATCATTTAACACTTGGGGTAAAGCTAGGAGAGCATATTCATTCATAAAAAAGGCCGGAACATTAGCCATTGGAGGAGGTGGAGGTAGTGAAATAGTTTGATGAGTAGGAGGAGGGAGAGGAGGAGGAAGTGGAGTATGAATAATAATAGGAATATATTCAACTGCAGCTTGAGGGGTTGAGGGGAACAGAGGCCTGTTAACAGCAGATACTTCGGTTACTTCCTTGACCTCTTCAACTTTGGGGGTAGGATGAAGATTTTTTTTACTTCTGATACCTTCTCGGGGTGGAATATCTGAATAGTAATAATCGGTATCTCCCACAGTGGAGTCGGGAATTTGCAACTGAGAATCTTGAGAGGAGGAGGAAGGAAAATCTTCTATAGGTACTTCAGGAATTTGGGAACGGGCTGATTTCCTTTCCCTCCAATTTCTTCTATGTATAATCTAGTCAGGGTCAGACACTGAAGTTGTCTTTGGCTTAGAAAAATTTGACCTCAGGCGTGGCTTACGAGGAGCCAGGACTACAAATAGATATATCAAATAACAACTGTGGAGTCGCCAAGGTGAGGGATCTACAACTCTCAACTCTCTGTGCTCACCTACTTAGAGAGTGAATATGATTTTGTTGAGGCCCAGGGATTCTGATTTTCTTAAATTCGTCCCCGGCAATGCCGCCAAAAAGATGTTGTAGCTCCTAGAGACAGCCTTGAGTTGTGATAGACCAGTGCCTAGGACATCTTAGCATAGCAAGGAGCATATAATATAATGTGTGAAGTTGTCAGCTTCAGCTCACATGCTATCTCCTGTAAACATGAAAATAAAATAAAATGGGACCAAACTCTCAGAAACTGACACATGAAAAGAGATGTTGCAGAGGAAAGATGCAGAACTCTGATACAAAAGCAACAGACAATTTAGAGACAGTTTACTGCAAAGCGGGCCGATTCAGAAATACTTCACAGACATAAATTATCAGAAGGTGTATGTAGTGAAAGAAATATCAAGGAGATATTAGTTAGCCTTGAACTGATACCCAGATATACAATACCACCATGCATGGGCTTACCAATCTAAGAATCCATACATGATAATATCATTTTAAAAGCATCCTCTCAAAGCAACTAATATAGCAGAACTATGGTTAAGATGAATAATGGAACAAAATATCATGCATGAGCCATATTTAAAGCGCTTGACTGATCGGAGTATGGGCATCAACTTGGATGAATCCTTACCATAAATTAGTGAGCCACTCACATTCCAAAACATGATACAGGAAATATGGATGAGATGAAATGATATATTAAATAACATATAAAAGAGAGTTACAGACTGTGAAATACCAAAGACCAGAATCCTCTTTGATAGATAGAAATCCTCCTCACTGAGACCCTATGGGCTCTGAGCCTTCATACAAAAGTTATACAAAATGTATACAAAATTCCTTTCACTGCATAATTTTCTGATAAAAATCTGGAACATCTACAATGCGTTTTTATACGAGAAACTGGAAACATAGTAAAAGAGGTAGGTGATGAAAATTTAATTTTCATAATTAAATCAAAATGGTGGAAAAATTTGCGCCCATACTGCTGAATGACTGTGTTGTGTTGTTTGTACTCTTTGGCCTGCTAACTGAAATAAATGCACTAGGCAAAAATCTCTGCCGGGACATGGTAAGGTAGTAAAATCACATAAATGTCCGTCCTTGCCTGGGAAGAAAACTTTGTCGAAATAAAACCTTGAGGACGGTTTTTTTTGTGTATAAATCTTCCGAATGACGTGCAGGATCTTCAATTTGGTACTCTGCTTCGAAAAGGATAGGACAAGGCCCTCAAAGTCTTCAACTACCTGCCTTTAATTCTCTGCTGAACATTGATATTATTCATCTGCCCCATTAATATCTCCATCTATGAAATCAGCGCCTTGAATGTCCCTGCAGGGTTTGAAAAATTTGAACCCTGCCTCTTAAATTGGAGTCTTATTTATTTGGCTTCCGGGGAATTTTTCATAATTTTGCTCTGAACATAGTCCTTTGACGTGTGCTTGGCTCTTGTAATGGATGCGGCAATTCATGATAATTCTCCATCGCTGCAAACCTACAAAACCCATGAATTTGTTAAAGGAAACCATGCATAGAAGGGTGATCACAGTGAGGATCATGATGAGACAACGCGGCATGGTGGGTGGTCGAGAGATGCAGAACAATGGTGGGAAATGCAGCGTGATGGAGGGAGGTGACGACGGAGAGGATTGGCGAAAAGCGACCACAATCGTGGAAATACATAAGAAATGAAGAAATGGACCAATATAGGTCTGGGTGGCGGAGAACACGTGGGGAAAGACTGAGGGATAGGTGGTACGACACCGAGACAGCGGGAATGGATGATGTGGAGCACTGACTTGATCAACGACTGGTCATGCGAATGATCTGGGCCATACGATCTCGAAACGAGATCAACGGTTAAGAATGCGTCAGAGGGTGGTGGAATGGCGGGCCAGGGGCACTATTTCCCAATGCTAACTTGCGAGCAACTTGGATGAATGATCACCGTCAGATGGGATGCTGTAGATCGGACGGCTTACGCACATATCGCGCCACGTCCCCTGCCGAACTATAACGCGTGATGGGGTGGTGGTTTTGGAATAGTGACAGAGCCACGTGTCACGCAACGTATGGCATCGCTATGATTTGAGGAATACCACCTACCCTGGATAAGCAGTGTGATAAATACTACCAGTTTTATAAAGCGTTTTTTAGCGCGAGGACCACCGGGACAGATGGGCTGCGGACCGTCGATTTTATGATTTGATCAGATGGCTTGGAATACGCCTGATGCAATTTGATCAGCGCCTTTCATCCTAACGCATGGTTACGGCCTTTGGTCATGCAGAATAGAAACACAGAGGGGCTAGGGAAAAAAGGGCTGAACCTTAGATAATTTTAAATGCGGGCTATCAAACTTGAGCAACGTAAGTTGGAGGCAGAGAGAGGTCACGATAGGTAGAAAACGAATTCCTTAGGCCACGATATGGAATTTGAAAGGTCCAAGCGGGTCTATTGGCCAAACATTTTAATGGGGGGGGGGGCTAATATGATCAACAAGGGGCATGTTAGGTCCCCATATTACTAGGTAGTCCCATATTGTTATTAGTGTAGCCCGCTAATTGTTATTGTTGTACCCATGTAACCCCTATATTGTTATTATTGTTCCCTTACATTATTATTGTTAGGTTGGCTAGGATTATATTGTGACCCCATGGACCCCTATATATAGAAGGAGGTTTTTTCATTTGTATCATCCAATAATTGTTCATTTATTTAATATATTGGAGGTTGCTCCCTCGAAGTGGCTGATTTATAAGGTGTTGATCACTCTTTTTTTCTATTTTTGGAGCTGGTTTCATAACATATTTGTATGCGGATGAATTCACTACAAAAATATGATCAGAAACTTGACCTTGAGAAAAAGGATAATTGTAACAAGAAATCCTAAAATCCATCAAGACTGAGTTTGCATCTAGAAAAATAATACGAATGAAAAAATTCTATGAGAAAATATAGATCTGACATGGTTCTGGAATTTCAACAGGATCGTGAGAACGTGACATGACCATCAATGAGAGTTTAAGTACCTTGGATTCCTAACAAGCTCCAAAATTTTCAAAGGAAAAATAAAAAAAAAAAATTGAAAATTGATTTAGACCGCATATTTCATGTGGACAGTTGCTACAGGTTAAGTCAACAAGACTAGCACTATCTATATGGTTGTTATCTACATTGTTGGCTTGATCAGATTATTTAACTTGAACAAATAAATTACTTGAGTCATATGCTTTAGGCCCTTTTGTTGCATCTATTCAATATTCCTGCAAACCGAAAAAATCATTGTCCGTCAACATATTATCATCATCCCTACACAAGGCCCTAAGAATGACCCTTCTAAATAATTGAGTTTCTCAGTATAACTACTTCAAATCATTGATTTTAATCCCCAACACACCATGCCCCTTTAGAGACCTATTTTCAATAGTAGGTTTCTCCTTTTTTCACTATCATTGATTAACAACAACTTGCTCCTTGTTGTGGGTGCATTGATTCTAGAAATTTGGGGAAAATAAAAATAATCCCAAAGATTCCTCTTCTAGAAGCTTCCAAGGGTTGTTTTAACCATTTAGCTTGGGTAAGAATCTCAAATCATATCTGATCTTACCTTGGATACTTCACATCTTATCCCTTGAGCTCATCCTCCCATCTTAAGTGGATACCAAGCCTAGATTGGTAAATGGATAAGAATTCCTAAACTATCATCCCTCTTCCATAAATTTATTTCCATCTATAACATCAGGGTTGGATTTTGGAGACTGCTCATGCCCTCATGATGCTGCCTTGAATCTAAGAGACTCATCATCTTCATGCATTAGGGTGACATTGAGGTTTTCTTTCTGATAAGGAAGGATAAGTCAACTTGGGGAGATCTATTTAAGAGCATATACTATTCTTGGTTGTAAAATATCTCCTATTTCTATTAATACAAATAGTATATTGTATTACTATATGTGTCATGTTACATTTACATTCATGTATTTCAATTCTTCATTGATCCACTGAATATATTAATTGAATTATGCTAAGTAGATATTGTGTATCTTTGCCTTGTTGTGAATGTAGGTACGATATCTAATTACAACAATCAGAGCTACGATTGGAGCTTACAAGCTGAGAGGAATCTAAATCTTGGGATGGATTCCAAGTAAGCCACTTTCACATTCTTCAATTTCTCTAAGGGAAACCCTAAATTATTTTCTTTTTATTGTTTTAGACCAGTCCACTAGGTCTAGGGAAGATACTTTTGTTTGCAATTGTAATTTCCACATAAAAAATTGGTGACTCCACTGGGGATCATTTCTTTCCCTTAGTGGTCTCCTTGACCTTATCCCTTGTTTCACCACTTGAACATACCTTCATTGCCTCACTTAGCTCTGTATAGACCCTAGGAAGACCTTTCTCTGAGATTGGATCATTTTTTGTGTTGAAATTTTGTCATATTTGCCTCCACACTCCCCTTGGTCTAAACATTGAGTATGGCAGCACACCCTATCCTTCTCTCCACCTGCACTCCAGAGCATTCGCACCCTTTCTGCACCTACATTGGGCCTTATTAGATGAAAAAAGTTGTATTTTGTTCCTTTCCCTTTGATTTTTTGGTTCCAATTGGTTTTCTTCATCCCGGAGTGTGTCTTGGTCCTTGAAAACCCTTCACTTATTATTATTTTTTTATATCCTTTGATAAGAATTTGTTTGGATTTTTCTTTGCATTTTTCAGTTAGGTCATTAGAAAATTGTTGCTTGATCATTTGTTGTTTGAAAGAATTGTTACTGCATTCATCATCTCATTTGAAAAGTAAGTGGAACGAAAAGAAAAATCTCATGCATTTTGTGTGTGAAATTGGAAATTGGAACAATTGTGTTAGGATAATTGACTTAAAAATATTGTTTGTTGCATATTTTATTTCATCAGTCTTTGTTCTCTTCCCTCCTGTACATATATTTTCATTTAAAAGAAGATTTCATTTTTTCATGCTAGATTGCATCTTTATGATATTCAGGTGAAATTTGCGGTGAGCCTTGAAAATTGAATCATAATTCAAGATAAGATTTAAAATATATTGAATCAATATTAAGGAAAATTTGAAACATTAATGCAAACATCTAGAGGTCTGTGCTCGAGACATGTTCTGAAATATATAAACATAGGAGTTGTTATTTTTCCAGCATCGCATTTCGACAGTGATATCCTATTCCACACACGTAAGAGTATCAGACCGTTCTCCATGTACCTTCGAGTATATTGGATCACACCCCACACATGAAAAGTCTATGGGAACACTCTCATCGTACGATTACACATTGGAAAACACTAACATGGACTACATTTCCACATACCCTCAAGTATATTTTTTAAGTACACCATAATTTTCTATCCTCGCCTTAGGTAACCGAGTCAGATGCCTTTCATATTGTGATACACCGAACAGAGCATTCAGGGAGATTTCCTTCCTGTACATAAATCCTTGGTTCTCCAAGTTGGTGTATCATAGTTCAGAGTTTCTTGGTAAACCTTTATGCCTGGATTATGCTTTTTGATTTACAAAAAACACCCTACACATTGCCATTCGCGTAGAATACAAAATGAGCCTCCTCTTACACCTGATGCAACTCCTTTATGCCGTCAAAAGAAAAAAATATGTAAACTACCAAATCTAGTATTTGAGGAGCTACTACTTCTGTTCCTCCACCAAAATCATCCTCTTCTCTGAGTACTGAACCCAAGATTACTTATTCATTTTGTGGTGAGTCTAACACAGTCGAAATAATAGCACCTAAAATTTCATTAGTTGAGGTTATTGAACCTGACGATATTGAATCAGAGACAATGCAACCTGAGGTTATACAACCTAAGGTACCTCAATTACCTACACTTTTCACTTCAGTACCTTACTCTTATCTTCCTTTCTCTCAGATTCAACCACCACCTATATATGTTGGACCCTGTGGTGAATTTCTTCCACCTGGTCTTGTGAGTATTTAAGAGATTCCTCAGGGAGAGCGTCAAACCTCCTCTCCTATCTAGGAAGGGACTCATTTTTATAAGGCCTATAATGTTCCTTGTCCTCATACTCTATCACAATCTCCTTTGTCTGGTTCATTTCCTTTCAAATCGCCCTTGATTTTTCCTCAACAACCCTCTTTGGGAAAATTAACCATGATTGAATATGCAATGGATTCTCAGCTTGTATGTAATACTATGACTGATACAATCCATATTGCAACTTGACCCATGTTTGTAACATCGCCAAAGAAACATTTGTATGGTGTTCCGTGTAGAAAATCCAACATATGGGATTTAATATGATCTGTAATGTACTAAAACAAAATATTGAATCCTTCTAAAATTTGCAACACAATCGCACAATCACAGAAGTAACATAATAAAACAATCAATTGCACAACACAAGATGTATCTAAGGAAAGCACATTTCCTAAAACCCTGGTATCTTTATATTGTGTAAAGTCAAGATCATGAAACAATACATGTTTTTCTCTAACTGAGAAACTCCTCCACTCTGCCAACTGTCTCATTTTGATCCAAGAAAAATCCGTCAAATACTTAACCAATTATCAGCCTATGCTAGACCAGCTTTGCTCATGCATTTATGGAATAATTTTCGCCCTGTTAAATAGGAAATTCCTTGGAATTTATTGCGCAATTCACCATTAGATTCCTCGTGACTCTATAGTTGACCTGTAAAATTTTTCAATTATACAATTGATAGTTATCATCCCTTTAACCTGAGTCTCAACTAGGCCTTCCTTAGAACTGACATGAAATAGCTATTTATAGTGAATTATTAGTAAATTGATTGATCACTACTTGCGAATTAAATCATATTTAATTCACTGGACCTTCCACTAACTCATCTCTTAGTTATAACTAGTTAAACTGATTTTAACTCAATTTCTCGTGTTAACTAATTAAAACTCACAAAGAACTGTAAATGTACCCCATAAGATCATGGGAGAGCTCAACATGCCTCCTCTTAGACCCTCAACTAAAATTTCCTAAGATAACTCAGTATTTATGACTTAGTTAACTAATACAAGTTGTCATGAGATGAAATTACAATTTGTCTTCCAATTTAATCAAGGGAAAATTAAATCAGAAGCCCCCTTTGGGGTGCCATTTCAAAAATTCCTCTAAAAAATAAAGGTATTATCTGCTACCTCAATCCTACCTCTGTGCAATTAAAATTTTCTTCTTACCAAATCCTTCATCAAGATGTATGCATCCTGCTCCTCCATGGGAATGTACTTTAATGACATAATCTACCTCTGAACACAATATATGAGATGGTAATACTGGATATCAATATGCTTGGACCTGTCATGGAATACTGGATTAACCAATATTTTGATGCAAATATAGTTATCACAATGTATAACCATCGGATCCAGCCATCAACCAAATAAACCAACAAGTATCTTCCTCATCCGGATTGTAATATTCCAAAAATTTAGCCTTCAGCTAAATGGAATATTATAGTTTGTTTTATCACTAGGTAGGTGAATAAGTGGGTAGGAAGGCCCATAAATCTCCTTAGAAATAATAAATACACTTTAAGTGTGAAAGGAGACCTTCTAAGCAACTAAAGAAATCACCTTTGAGTGTGAACAAGGGTTGGATCATGTTGATTTAGTCAACAACGTTGTTATGGAGGAGTGGATATTAAATGAGGAATAACACAGTTTTGGAGGGAGATTAATTTCATGAAGGAAATGACCTAATTGAGTGGGGCCAAGGGTAAGGAAGCTCATATTCTATTTAAGGAAGAGGATGGCAGCCATATGAGGTTGTGTTTGAGATTATTATTTTGTATGTGGTCAGTTTAGACTTCTTGCATTCTTCAGCTGTTTAGTTGAGATTGTTGTGTTGTTTAGCACCGGGTGTTCCTGAGTGGGAATCCCACCTCTTTCCTTGAGAGGTCTCTTGGGAGAGAATTGTGTTTCGTTTCCACATTCAGGCTTAAGGCCAAGCTACAACTTTCTTCATCAGCATAGTTTCTGCAGGATATTGTGCTGTGTTGCAGGGTGTTGCAGTGGAGGGTTGAGAAACCCACTTTCTAAGCTAGTTTCTCATAGCAAGAAGGATTCCTTATATTGGGATATCATTTTGGAATGCTCTTGTACATATTTCAGATCTTTGGCACCATGCCAACTATTTCCCATCATCTACAATGTTGTGTTATTTTGGAGGGCAGCTTTAGTGAGGGATCTTGTGGCTTCTTTGTAGTGTTTTCTTGTGATTGAAGGGTTCATCCTTTCATTGGAGGAGGCCTTGGAGGGGATAAACATCAAATCCAAATTATTTCAGCCCTATACACTCATGTGCTTCAGTTTGTAGTGAATATTCAACCCTAGGGCTTTAGATCCCATCTTACACAGGGTGTATTTCTGAAAACCCTTTTTGGGTTCTTTGTAGGAATTTGTATAAAGCCTAGATCTGTATTTGTCATATATCTTGAGGTATATAACAACCCTACATATTGTGTACATTCCTTTGCTGTAGCAGTGCATTTATAACTGCGCTGTAGTAGTCTTCTGACATTTTTTATTGTAACAAAAGTTCATATTCAGGAGTGATTTCTTATGGGAGGCTTGTTTCCTCATTGTATATGATTCATGCCTCACTATTTTTTATTGATTTTCTGATATAATACATGATGTTATGACTCCATATTGGTATCCAATGTTAATGAGTTGATTTACACTGCTATTTCTAGTTTCGTATTACTGCTTCCCCATTTGGGAATATTACGGTGGTATCAGAGCATAATCTTGGCTCAGCCTATGCATTCAAACAATATGTCACCATAAGGAGAAGATTCTTACAAGAATAAGAGATGTACAAGAAAAAAAAATACATGACACCATTATTTGGAGGAAAAGGGGAAGAGGATCTCTCAAAGCTTCTTTTTCAAACTATGCAGAGCATCAAGGGAGATATCAAGAAGATGAGAAGGAAGATGTGTAGAGAATCTCCAAGGGGGTTTGAATCTAAATAAAACCCTATATTTTTACATGATGAGTGTGAGCATGTAGCCACACATTATGATCCACAACGTAGCCTTATGCCCAGTTTTAGTATGAGGGAGATGGAGGAAGAATAAACGCCCAAGAAGGATACTCTTAGTGATTATCTGCAAGAATATGAATCTCAAACTAAGAGGTTCAAAGATCACATAAACTTCCAAGAGTTTTTCAAGATCAAGGAGGAGAGGAGCACAAGGTTCAAACAACATGATGTGGGTAGATTCTTTCTATCTACCTTTTATGGTTCACCTAAATGTTCAGCCAGGGCTTGGGTGAAGGAGCTAGACACTTATTTGCAACAACACCAAGTTTCAGAGAATGAAGCCATCAAAGTAGCAGCGCTAAATTTTGAAGGTAAGGCTTATGCTTGGTGGTTATTTGAGTCATTTTCATTAAAATATGCAAATACATCTAATTATTCAAGGTTCACTAGGAGAATAGCGAAAAGGTTTGATGAAAAACATTCTGATGCACCTTTGGTGTAGATAAACAAACCAAAACAAACAAAACTTTTGCATGGGTTTGAAGGATCTCTAAATCCAAATCCATTTTATAAAACTATTGAGGAGGATAATATCTTCCATGATCCCTTACTAGAGGCAAGTCCTTTATTTCATTCTCCTGGAAAAGAGGACATGGAGATCCTTTTTTCAAAAGTGGATCCTCCTATTAAGAAGGTGACTCCCATTCATATTGGAGATGAAAAGAAGCCTGGGGGCAACAACGTTGTCATATATAGAGAATATATAGCACCTCATGGAGAGGAAGGTGGAGCAATTGATACCACAAGAGGAATTATTGTATGTTCACAAGGAATCCAAAAAGATCTCTTATGTGGAGATCAAGGCACAATTCATGAACAACATGTGCCATTGTTGGTAGATTGTGAGACCTTGCAGATAAAAGGAGAAGGTAGGGAAGAAGGCCAGAATCATATGCTTAGGATCACACATCCCTATCTATTTCATAAGCTTGATGGACAGATGAGGCAGTTTGGTCTGCGCAGTGAGGGCAGGGACAAAGTTTCCCATTCATATATGCAATCTACTCTTGATATTGATGTCTCATTGCATGGAGTCATTGCACCTGGGAGACCACCAGATCAAGAGATGATGAGAGATGCTCCACATTTGGTTGCACCACTCATTGATTCCATAAGGGTGAAGACCTTGGGAGGTCTTGATACAGTGCTAAGAGTCTTGGGCAGACTCAAGGAGGAGGGATACACTCTCCCATTTTCAGCATTACCCACTCTCACTACATATTCTGCGCTGATAGAAGTTGTTGCAGTGATGGAGGATGGCACCACCATGGTGCAAGGGAGATACTCCAAGGATTTGGAGAAACAGAGCGTACTTCCCTTGAGGAATGAATCCTCCATATATTGGAGTAGATGGAGGCTAGTCATGCTTACATTGGCCAAGATCAGGAGGTTCTTTTTGGATGGTAGCTTCTCATGGGAGGCCAAATTCCAAAGGCCACCACCTCTACTTGAGCATGGGCAGCTGCATGATGGGCATAGCAGAACTTTGGAGGATGAATTTTGCATGAGGGATGTCAAAGGAAAAGACAATAGCATGTGGGGAGCTTCATATTTTAGATCTACAACACTGTCTCTTAGGAGGATTGATCCATATTGGAGGTCTCAACGTTTGGTAGAGTACTCCAAGGATCTTGGTGCTTGCATGATTCTTGATGACCCAGAGGGAGATGATAGATACATGGTGGATGATGGGGTCATCTATTCTTATGGCAGAGTCCTATTGACTAAAGCTTCTGAGCTCAAGGATAATTTGTTACATGCAGCACATGTGGACTTTCTTTCCATGCACTTTGATGCATATTATTCCTTGACGGAGGAGTTCACTTGGGAGGGCATCCAGCAAGACGTATATCAGCATATGGAGAGATGCATAGCTCGGATGAGGATGGAGAGGTTGTCACAACCACTTCCCTACTCATTGAGAGTGAGGGAGAACTTTCAGTTGAGCCATTTCAGGTTAATGACCAAGGTACATAGTAGAGGATGTACACCTATTCATTATGATTTGTATCCCTTTACTTCTTGTGAGTAGCATATTGTACCAAGGGGGATTTTTCCCTCTTGTATATTGTACTGTGATGTACTTGAGGCCATGTGAAGCATTGATGTTGGCCATTCTATAGGTGGATTGTGGGAGATGCCACATGATTGTTGGTGTGTACCATTGGCACCACATTTTACTTTTATGATCCTATCTTGTAGGATTCTTGTGGCAGCAAACAAGTGGCTGAAAGGACACTTGTTATACATTTTTTTGAGGTAGGCGGGGGATGCACTGCATTGGTTCTACATATGGAACTATGATTCACCTCTCGGTTGCCATATGGAAACTTGTTTCTATGTGTTTTTGCTTCCATATATTGATGATGCTCTTATTTTTATGAGAAGCTTTGTTGGGAGGATGGCACAAGAGTTGGAAGTGCCCATTGGGAGGATGATTCTCCCTACTTCATATGTTACATGTTTCAGGAGAAACAATGGAGAAACCATGATTTCCACACTACATCTCTTATATTCATGTGGGAGGAGCCATTTGGAGAACTTGAGTTCTTGGGAGAGGCACTTCATGGATGTTTTGATTGGTGGGGTAGCTTGGGATAATCTTAGAGACCATGCTATTTCAGCCCAATATCAACAAAATCCCCATACATATCATAAATGGAGAGAAAAACAACATGGGTGGGAATATATAATCTCTCCATACAACCCCAATACATTGCATGAACCGGGGGTTGATGATTTCTTTGATGAGCTACCTAGAATGGCTCATTTCATTTGGATGATAGCATGGGTGTGGGAGTATCTCATAGGGAATGAGATCCCCTATGTTTTTCATCATTCCTACCTTGAGGAGGCCATTGGACAACAAGAAGGTTTCCACTTACACCTTCCATTTTCTCATGATGTGAGCCATTTGGTTTTACATACTTGGGAGGAACCATTGGAGGGCATATTTATTGCATATTATTTTGAGAAGTGGTGGGGACTATTGATGAGGAGGCCACGAGGGGAGGAGGGGAGGAATTTTTCTCCACATTTATAGTTTCTTGAGGAAAACCAACATTTTGGAGGGGAGGACTGTAATATTCCAAAAATTTAGCCTTCAGCTAAATGGAATATTATAGTTTGTTTTATCACTAGGTAGGTGAACAAGTGGGTAGGGAGGCCCATAAATCTCCTTAGCAGAAATAAAAACAATTTAAGTGTGAAAGGAGACCTTCTAAGTAGTTAAACAAAGCACCTTTGAGTGTGAACAGGGGTTGGATCATGTTGATTCAGTCAACTTTGACCAAGCCAATAGTGCTGTTATGGAGTGGATATTAAATGAGGAATAATACAGTTTTGGAGGGAGATTGATTTCATGAAGGAAATGACCTAATTGAGTGGGGCCAAGGGTAAGGAAGCTCATAATATATTTAAGGAAGAGGATGGCAGCCATATGAGGTTATGTTTGAGATTATTATTCTGTATGTGGTCTTTTTATACTTCTTGCATTCTTCAGCTATTTAGTTGAGATTGTCGTTATCTTTAGCACCGGGCGTTCCCGAGCGGGAATCCCACCTCTTTCCTTGAGAGGTCTCTTGGGAGAGCGTTGTGTTTCATTTAAAAATTCAGGCTTAATGCCAAGTTACAACTTTCTTCATCAGCGCAATTTTTGCAGGATATTGTGCTGTGTTACAGGGTGTTGCAGTGGAGGGTTGAGAAACCCACTTTCTGAGCTAGTTTCTCATAGGTGGAAGGATTCCTTCTCTTGTGAGATAATTTTGGAAGGCTCTTGGACATATTTCAGATATTTGACACCAGGAAAACTATTTCCCATCATCTAAAATGTTGTTCTAGCTAGGAATTGCATTATTTTGGAGGGAAGCTTCAGTGAGGGATCTTGTGGCTCCTTTGGAGTGTTTTCCTGTGATTGAAGGGTTCAGCCTTTCATTGGAGGAGGCCTTGGAGGGGATCTACATCAGATCCAAATTATTTAAGCCCTATACACTCATGTGCTTTAGTTTGTAGTGAATCTTCAGCCCTAGGGCTTTACATCCCATCTTACACAGGATGTATTTCTGAAAACCCTTTCCGGGTTCTTTGTAGGAGTTTGTATAAAGCCTAGATCTATATCTATCATATCGTTTGAGGCATATAACAGCCCTACATATGTGTACATTCCTTTGTTGTAGCATCACATTTATAACTACGTTGTAGTAGTCTTCTGGAATTTTGTATTGTAACATCAGTTCATATTCAGGAGTGATTACTTATGGGAGGCTTGTTTCCTCATTGTATATGATTCATGCCTCACCATTTTGTATTGATTTGCTGATCTAATACAGGATTTTATGACTCCATATTGTTCTCCAATGTTAATGAGTCGATTTACACTGCTATTTCCAATTTTTTGTTCATATATTGCTGCTTCCCCATTTGGGAATATTACATGGATGGCCTCACATGTTTCCTTACTGGTCGCCATGTACTCTTCCTCTACTGAAATGAGTGAAACTAATCTTTGTTTCCTGTTGTACCATGAAACTGTTGCTGATCCTATGCTGAAGATGCCCCCTGATGTTATCTTCCTATCAGATGGAATCCCTTCCCAATCTGCATCAGTGAAACCTTGAATCTTCACTCCCTCTATCTATTTGTACCATAATCCATACTTTGTAGTGTGTCTAGGTATCTCAACACATGCTTACTTGCTTCCAAAAGCACTTGGTAGGCTTAACCATAGATTGTCTCAATTGGTTAACCATGTAGCATATGTTGGGTCATGTGTTCAGCAAATACATGAGTGAACCCACAAGGTGCCTCTAAACAATGGCATCCACTATTTCACCCGAAGTAGCATCCTCCTTACTCTAGTTCCATGCTAGAGGAGTCTCCATGGGTTTTTCACCCTCCATGTGGAACTTCCTGAGGATATACTTGGAATAATTTCCCTGAGATACAAATATATCCCCATATATTTTCCATATTTCTAATCCCAGGAAATAGTGAAAGAGCCACATGTCCTTAATCTTAAATTCTCTTGCATAATCCTCTTTGTAAGACTTTATGAGTTTCTCATCACTTGTAAGTATCATATCATCAACGTAAAGTACAATAATAAAAATCTTACAATAAACCACAGTATGATATAATTTCGCATCCACTTCACTCTAGGTGAAGCCCAACCCAGTGAAATAGAAGTCGATCCTGGTGTACCAAGCACGAGGTACTTGCTTTAGCCCATAGAATTCTCTCTTGACTCTGCACAAACGTGAATCCTTGCCTAAGGTCTCAAAACCTTTTGGTTGCTCAATGTACACCTATTCCTCAATAACGCCATTGATAAAGGTTGTCTTTACATCCATATGATGTATCTTCCATCCCATCTGTGTTGAGAGTGAAAGGATGGATCTAATAGATGAGTATCTTGCAACTGGTGAAAAAGTCTCATCATAGTCAATCCCTTCCACCTAAGAGAACCCTCTGGCCACAAATCTATCCTTGTGCTTCTCCACACTCCCATCTGCTTCCTAATTCACCTTGTAGACCCAACTAGATCCTACAAATGAATTCCCCACTAGTCTTGGGACAACTTCCCATGCATTGTTTCTGATAATGGAGTCATACTCCTAGACCATGGCATCAACCCACATTGGCTACTACATTGCTTCCTTGAAAGAGGATGGTTCTATCTCAATACCTTCGCTCATAAGAGCAGTATATCCATTGTACCACTCTCGAGACCTTTTATTCCTGCATTGTGACGTGGGTGCTCCCATATTATCTCTCGCATATAGAAATAATCTGTCAGCCTCTCTGTTGCGATTCCTTCCATCTCTGTTAGATGGATATGTATGAGAAGTTTCTACCACTCTATTTTCTTCTTATTGTGGCTTCTCCACATCTTGAGGTTAATCCTTTGGAGCCAAGATATCCTCAACTGCATGCAACTTGAGCTCCCTCTCAAGGGACAATCATGTGGCTTTCTCTTTATCAAATTTCACATCTCTTCTAACCACTGTCATCCTCTGTGCTAGAATGTACACCTGATAATTGTGAGGTGTATCAGTGTACCCCACAAATATCCCCAACTTTGTTGTTAGATCTAGATTCTTCCTGACATGTTTGGTCACATGAAAAGAATCAGATGAACCAAAATTTTTAAAATGGGTCTCTTACCTGGAAAAGCCTCCCTTAGTGTACTCATCCCAAGTATCCGATGAGGACCTCTGTTTTTCACAAATATTGTTGTATTGCATGCTTCCACCCACATATGCAATGATAGACCTTGATCATGCAACATAGATCATTTTTCTCCCACAATAGTTCCTCTCTTTATTTCCACAACCCCATTCTATTGTGGGTTATGATGTGCTATCAATTCTCTTCTAATTACTTCTAAGGCACAAAAGTTATTGAATTCATTAGATATGTATTATCCACTATTTTCACTCCTCATATCCTTCACCTTATTCCATGTATCTTTCTCAACAAGTGCCTTGAAATCACAAAACTTGGAGAATTTCTGATATTTATTCTGCATGAAGAAAATCCAACACTTTCTTGAAAAGTCATCAGTAAAAAACACATAATGTCTATGATTTGTTGTTGAAGCTGTCGAGAACGGTCCATAAACGTCTGAGTGAATTGTCTCAAGGATCACATTGCCTCAACTTTCCTTTTCATGAAAGGTGGCCTTGGTGTACTTCCCCAATGTACACCCTTTACATATATCTATCTGCGCAGGTGCACCCTTTGGAAGTCCTATATAAATATGTTGCATGATCTTCAAATCATTTTGGTGTAGATGTCCAAACCTCATATGCCATAACTCATTGTTCTCTTAACTATCCACCTTCTATGATTCCATTCTCAAGGCAACACAATCTTCTACATCCATTTTGTAGAGGCTCTTTACTCGAACCCCAATTTTCTCACCTGTCCAGTGGCTTTGTGATGAAGGAATTCCTTTCCTTCATTGAAGATCACATCATATCCACGATCTTATAACATAACAATAGAAGCCAGATTCTTCTTTAAAACAATAACATACATGACATATTTTAATGTGAGTGGATTACCTAATGCCCTATGAAAGGCAACTGTACCTACACTGGTATAATTATACCTCCCATGATCACTGATCTCTATGTGAATTTGGATATTCTTCTCCCCCAAGCTACTAAAAAATTATTTGTTTTCGGTCATATGGAATGAAGCTCCACTATCCAAGTACCACACAGAACCCATCATTGATGACACCATGCATGCGATGAGAGTGAAATCCAACTTGATCTGTGAAGAAAGTGCTTCACCTACTTCTCCTTCTGCGGCCTTCTTGTTGGTCTAATTTTGTGGACAATTTGTGGCATAGTGTCCATGCTCATGAAAATTGAAACATTTTACCTTTGATTAGTCTCATTTCTTACCTACCTTGCTGGTATTTGATTTTGAATGGGATGCCTTCCCTTTCCATTTATTCACCTTTCCAGCCAAGACATAATTCTCCTCATCATCAGCATTTGATGAGGATCCATCTCCGGTGCTCCGCCGAATTTCTTCTTCTACCAAGTCGGACCATAAGTGCTCCCAGTCTAGTAGCTTCTCCCTCCAATTCACAGATTCTTTGTAGCTATGTCAGCTCTTGGGAAGGCCTAGAAAAGCTAGGTTCACCAAATAATCTGAGGCAATAGGTATCCAAACCCTTCCAAGCTCATCTAGACACTGAGTGTGTAATATCCCCAAAAGGGAACAAGCAGCAACACTAAACATTACTGCTAAAAAATAACGCAGTTTAGCAAAATAAGGGCAGGAGGCCAAAAATTTAGGCTCAATATTTACTTATAAATCAGCAAATGAGATTTAAAATGAGGCCCATACAATGTATAACCGGAAATAGAAGATAAAAATGGAATAAATCCCTCAAAAGAGGTGCTGCAAACACATGTATTCACTGCAAAAAGGCTTGACAAAATTATTTTATAGAGCATACAGTAGCTGAAGATTAAAACTTAGATATAAAGCTGAATAATGCATGAAAAATCAGATCTATGATAGATCCATACACTATAGAGTCTCTACTTTACATACCCCTTGGGGATTTCAACAAAACATGAAGCACATGGAGTAGATCTAAGATCTTATGTAGCAGATCTGCAAAATGACTCAGAATTTCTGAAGAAAATATAGGATTATTCAGATCAGATCTGAATATTACATGGAATAGATCAGAAATCCATGGATCACCACAGTGAAGGGCAGATTCCGATCACTAGAGATCACTCCTCAAAGTTTGGCAAAACACCCTGCAACTTTCCTCTTACAGATAACGCAATCCTGGAAGATAAACTGTGCTGTAGACTTGAAAGACATTTTGTCCTGATGCCAAGATGTAGATCTGAAGCTCCAATGATCCAATACACTCTTTCCAATGAGATAGAAGACTTTCCCACTGAAAAGAGGCACTAGATTGGCCTCGATCTGAATAGATCTAGCCTCCACTTGTTGCAGCTTACAAAGAAAAATATACCCTCAATGGGATCTGCATTGTAGTTGGAAGATGAAGCTTGGCCAAATGCCTAATAGTGGACAAGATGTGCAAGACTCCTCCAACAGCTACTCAATGGAAGAGGTGGGATTCCCGATTAGGAACACCTAGTGCTAAACAACACTATTCTCTACTAAATAGGCAAGAGAATGATATATGTCTAAAAAGATAATATATTTAGAAATATAATACAATAAAAAAACCTTCTCTTGATGTCCCCCTCTTCCTTTTATAAGACAGGAATCTTGCCAAACCCTAAACCATATCAATGATTTAGCTCCATTCACATGTGTAGCCTCCAACTAAAACTGCGTTGTGCATCAAGGAGGTTCACTGTATCTAGACAACGTTGTTGATTTGGTCCTAGTTGACTTGGTCAAATGATCCAGCCTCTTTCACACCTAAGTGTGCTTATGTAGATAGCCCAGATTTAGCTTTGCTCACATGTGGCATTGATTTATTTTTCTGTTTAGGAGTTTTATTGATCCTCCTTTATAATTTTATTCATGAAACAGAAAAATGAAATGAAATTGTATATTCCCATTAGCTTGGGCTAATTGGGAATATTACAGAGTGAAATTCATCAAGTATTTTTTATTCATTTTTCCCTTCTCCATTTTGATCTTCTCGAGCTTGTTCCTTAGTACCATCTTCCTGTGGCCGCTCCTATTCTGAAAAAAATATGTCATGACCATCCACATGGAATATGGAGTCATATTTCCATGGAGACTTGAGACAATATGATCTCAAACTCCCTCTAAGAATATCCTTCTTGAATTTTCTACATTCTTCTTCCATTCATCAATTTGTTGAGCATCTGTTGTTGCAGGATGAGGAATATCAGTGTTAGTGAAAGCCTTCATTTAGTTTTCCTCGAGCGCTTCCTCTATCCTGTCCTTCCATGCTACATAATTATAATTTACCTCAATGGAATATTCAAGTCTCAATCCATCAAAATACTTCTTGATATGTTGTTGGGTCCTGAAGAATAAATCTGTAAATTCGAACCTATTAAAAACAAACTCTATTCTTCTCTTCTATTGTGATTCCTGGCACTTTGATACCATGTAGAAAATCTAACAATGGGATTCAATCTCATCTTGTAATGTACTAAAACAAAATAATGAATCCTTCTATAATTTTCGATAACAAAACAAAATCGCACAATCACATAAGTAAGAGAAAGAAACAATCAATCACACAACACAAGATGTATATGGGGAAATCACAATACCTGAAACCCCACTACCTATATAGTGTAGAAAGTAAAGATCATGAAACAGTAAAATGTTTTTCTCTCACTTAGAAACTACTGCTCTGCAAAATGTCTCACTCTAATCCAGGAAAAATCAGTTAAATACTTAACCAATTCTCAACCTCTACTAAACCAGTCCTGCTGATGCATTCCTAGAGGAATTTTCACCCTATTAAATAGGAAATTCCTTATAACTAATTTCACAATACATCATAGGCTTCCTCGTGACTCTATAACTGACTTGCACAATTTTCTAATTATAAAACTAATATTTAGCATCCCTTTAAGCTCATTCTCAACTAGGCCTTACTTAAAATTGACATGCAATAGATATTTATAATGAATTTTCAGTTAACTAAATGATCACTACTTGTGAATTAAATCAGATTTAATTCACTGGACCTCTCACTAGCTCATCTCTCAGTTAGAACTAGTTAAACTGATTTTAACTCAATTTCTTGAGTTAGCTAATTACAACTCACAAATAATTGTAACTAAACCCCCTAAAGTCATGGGGGAACTCCACATGCCTCCTCTCAGACCCTCAACTCGAATTTCCTAAGCTAACTTAGATTTTCTGACATAATTAACTAATACAAGTTGTCATGAGATGAAATTAAAATTTCTCTTCCAATTTAATTAAGGGAAAATAAAATCAGAAGCCCCCTTTTGGGTGCCATTTCTTGCAACCATTTCAATAACCCATCCATCTTGCTTGGTTACCAATCATTTTTTGGTACTTTTTATGGTGCAACATCTATTGCATGGACCTCTCCCATGTCATCCTCTTGTGTAATACTATCTGGAAATTATTTTATGAGTGCTACATGATCTTCTCTTCCTCCTCCATATACAGCTACAGTTCAACATCATATTGGTCCTTATGTTAGTGGGTATGAAAACATACAACAACCCAATTTACCTCCTTTTGGGAACCCTCCTCTTAGGGGGTAGTCCTCCACATTCAATAATGGTTGCTAATGTTTGGAAACATACCTTTCCCATACAACCTGGTTTGGTTCTGGATTCATCTTTGATATCTCAATATGTTCCATATGTGTTTCATATTATTTTTCATTAACCTATACCCCAACCTGATCAAGCTCAAATTAATTTAATCCAACCGTCATAGGTTGCATATTTAACTCCATCTATTCCACTAGTATCTAGCACCTCTTAAGCGATGTATACCAAACATTTTCAAGGTAACATACAATCACAACCACTTGGTTAAGAAATTCCTCAAACTCAAGTGGGTCAAAATGTATATGGTATGGCGAAGGGAAATCCTAACCAACCTTATGTTGAGATGATGCAAAATATGATAGGGAAACTGTATAAACTGTATCATGGTATACCTCAAATTCCTTGTGGTCAACAAATCCAAACCCAACTATTTCAACCTTTACAAGGTTATCCTGGAGTTGGGCAACAAGTTTATGTGTATGTTAGTTATCATAACCCTCCCTATCTCAGAACACAGATACATGTTTCTTAGGCCATCCCATCTTCCCCAATGTATCCTCCACTGAACCTCAACATGTAATTTCCATTTGTGTCAACTCTTGAATTTCCAGATCTGACCAGGCTCACCAATGGTTCCATTTCTCATTCTCCTTAGTGGTTGATTATTCCCACAAAATTTCCTAGTGATATCCATAAGTTAAATGGAAATATTGGAGAAGAGCCATCTACACATGTGATGACTTATCATTTGTGGTGTTCTTAGAACTCTCTTAATGATGACTCTGTCCATTTGCGTCTTTTCAAGTGCACACTCACTAGTACGAAAAAAATGGTATATTAAACTACCATGAGATTCATTTGATAATTTCAATGCCTTAGCGACTTGATATATAAACTTCCATGGATATTCCAATGGATATTTTGTCACAATAGATATGATAATAATATATTAAAATACTAAAATTTTATACTTACAATTTTATTAAAATTCTAAATCTGTATATTTAACTGTAATTAGTGCATACATGTGAATGATAATTGTGGATAAAACAAGAGAATTAAAAAATAATCTCACACACACACATAAGACACAAGATATGTTATCTGGAAAACTCTTTCACTAGAAAACCCAACTGGAAGGTGAGGTCACTTCACTCTCTTTCTCTATCTGGAAATATGGCTACAGGTACAAATAAGTAATGTGTGTGGCCCATGGGCTACTACAATGCATAGATCATATATATTTTCTCTACCTCCTATCTCTCCTATATATTTTTTCTCAACTATGGCACAAAATCCTCTCGAAAGAATGGAATGCCCCTTCCTCCTAGTGGCCTGGTTATAACACAACTCGATAGCCTCTAGTGGTTAATTTTGACTACATCAACTCTTAACTGGAGTTACAATATAGACTCTTACAGAGTATTTTACATCAAAAACATGTGTCTATCCCCTTTTCCATGAATAATGAGGGCTAACGTGGCATCCTCTCCAACTATAGGTGCGAAAACAGGAAGACCAACTTCTGAGTGGTATAACTTTTACATACAAACTTTGATTAACATGCTTCTTATGCCATTGGATAGATATGTATGTGTAGAATAGATGAAAATGTGTGGCTCTAAAGATACAAATTTTTACCCCCATAAAACATTGGTTGATGCCTCAAAATTCACCCCGAAGGTTTTAGACCCTATCTCGCCAAACTAGGTCTCATCGATAAAAGTGGTCCCATGAGATAATTCCTCCACTTTTTCCATTCTAAAAGAATCAAGATGGATCAGAAACAATATAATGATCCAATCAATATCATGAACACATTCCTAACACATTTACAATTTCCCATTTGATATAAGACTGGAACTGAACGTTTAACCAATTTCAAACAAACTAATTCCACTCAAATTTCTAATCACGTTCATGAGTGGTGACATCATCGTCGTTTGGTTAAAATTTTTATTCCTGATTAGTTTTTATTTGGATGGTTTATTATGTCTCTATTACAATCAATCATGGAATATGTCTATAAAGGAATATTTGCAACCGAAGAGTAGGTAATTTCTCGTGCTCAGTATTTGGATCTTATTTATACCCAATCTGGCACACTCTACGATAAAATACCAAATTCTCCATGAAGTTCCAATATTTTTCCTCAACCTCGGAGTAAAGAATCGCATGTCATCGATGGCGTGATTGGTTCTACCAACCAATAGTTAGCGAGTAAGCCATCTGGTTTTACTCTCATTAAGGCTGCACAAATCCCTCCTTCCAGTACTCCTGCAGCTTCTACTTCTGAGATCAATTTCGTTAAATATTCCAAAGGAAAATATCAACAACCAGGAAGTAAGAATAAAGTCAAAGTTTAAAAAAAGAAAGATAATCCTTTGCAGGATAAAAAAAATATTCAGTCTTCTAAAGAAAATAGGAAACTTCATTATCCATGTTTGATTTGTAATGAGGAGAATTTCACTGATAATTGTCCACATTGGGCAGTAGTGAATCAATTCCTTAAGTCATATGCTACACCAACTATGTTGACAAATCCATTTCTGAATCAAGAGACAAATATGGTTTCCCAGGATCCTGTTTCCTTTAACTCAGTTTTGATGCTTTCCTCTACTAAGCCAAAAAATGACGTTATGGTGGCCACTGAAAATAAAGACTATGGTAATGTGAATCCCTCGAATGGTCAAGCTATTGATCAACATGCTGGTTTAGCTTAAACTCCATCGGATCCTGATCCAAATGTGTTTCTGATAGAATTGATAATTAAGATTCCCAAAGGCTTTATCCATAAATATACATTCAAACCTCATGCAAGAGTTGCTTAGAATTATAACATAGTTTAGCCTAGGAAACTGTTAAGGGCTAATATTCGCAGGTGGGCTAATTTTCCATGAATTTTCCAAAAAACATATTCGCCAATTTCCATTTTTTCTAAAAATGATTCGCCCACATTTTACATTGTAAAATTATTTTACCTTAAAAATCGCCAAAATTTTATACAAAAAATATAAAATCATTAGAAATATAAACATTTTTACAAAAATATTGCTAAACATTTTACAATTTTCATATTAGGGATTGACAATATTCTCCAAGGTTTCTAAACTTTAAAATAAGCTTCCATCCTTAAAATTTTCCTTGAATTTTAGGATCTGGCTCAATCTCCTTCAGCTATGTTAGCTCTTGAGGTGTTGCAATTTTTTTCCACCTAGAAGAATGTTTTTCTTTCCACAATTGCTTGTATTGATCCATCGAATTCGAACCATGTAGTTTTAACCATGAGAATCATACACCTCGACTTGCAGCATAATTAGCTTTCATGATTCAAGTTGTTATTCACTGCAAGAATATCCATCGCTTCATTGTGGATGAAGTACCCTCAACTTGTATCATTTCTCTTTGTTTCTAGAAGGCCATTGGTTCTCCCTAATTGAATCACTCACGAACTAATCTAAAGGAATTAGAGAAATTTTGAGGTACAAATGGGCCTCCTAAGAAAAATGTACAACCAAAATAAACTTTATAAGAACCAATAGGATTCAAGACAATGATGTCAACCATGGGGGATGATTCACCATTTTTGGAGTAAAAAATTAAAATATAATAAAATAATAAACTACTTTTTCAACTCATATTTTCAACTTATCTCCATAATTTTTACTCAAATTTCGAGCAGGAGAACTCGTTGGATGCAAAATTGTGATCACGTTTTTCATGCATTTGTCTTTTTCTGTATAGTAGGGTACATTTAAAGTATACAACATGGGTATTTCTTGGATGAGGGATCAAATTTTGCATCCAACGAGTGTTCCTGCTCGAAATTTGAGTAAACCCATAGGGAGATAAGTTGAAAATACGAGTTTAAAAAGTAGTTTTTTTATTTTTTTTCTCTAAACTTTGATGATGTAATCTAATATTATTTCATCATTTCCACTATTATTTTATAATTTACTTAGGAGGCCCATTTTAGACCTCCAAATTCCCCTGATGCTTTTGACAAAAGAGGTTTCAAGCATTTTTAAATTATGAATGTGTTACAAGCATAATTAGGTGGCAAGACGTTGTCAATAGAATTTGAAGTTATCGACAAACCATTAGATTATAACCTTCCACTAGGTCATACGTGGGTTTGTGCTATGGTTGTTGTTATTTTGACATATTTAAGAATGATTTATTTCTCTCATAATGGAGGTATAGTAGCCATTGATCAACTCACTTTCTTTGCGACTAGTTCTCAAGTTACTAGAAGTGTCCCTCTTGTGGGAGAAACCCCATATACATATCAGCATGTCGGGGTTGGATTTATTAAGGATTATTCCCTCATGGTAATATTTTCTCTTCGTCTTCCTTCTCTTGACAACTCTAATTTGGTTTCCCATGTCAACATGATATCTTCTTATACTACTCCATTTGATCCTTGGGTACTACGAGATGAATCCAATATTGACACTTTTGGTTACCATATGCTACTCAGTCCTATTGAGCTAGATTATGAAGCCATTTATTCAGACAATGAGACACATTATACTCCCTCCTCTTTGATCAATTCAGTTTATCGTTATTTATTTTATGTCATGTCCGATTATTCCTTCTCGCGTAGAGTTTCTACTGATGAGTGTAGAAATTATACAAACATATGTATATCAATGGATTCAATATGATCATGCAATGTAATAAAGAAATATGCTAGATCCTTCTACAAATTAATTGTGGAAAATAAACACGATTTCCAATCACAACAAGTGCAGAAAGAAGAAAATCAAAGCACAACATAGATGTTTTTCCGGGGTAAAGCAACCTACTCAAAACCCCTCTATCTATATTGTATATTCACAAAGGAATCATGAAAGAGTTACCATATGCACTCTTCTCACAAAAGTCTCATGCACTCTACTAATTGTATCACATTGATCGAGACAAAATTGGGCCAACACTTAGCTGATTCTCAGCCTGCCTTCAGCTTGCCTTGCTCACGCAATTCATTAGGAATGCAATCCCTATTCCTTAGGAGTTTCAACCTTTCTTAACTGTGCTAGTATCATGGGCAATTGTGTGGTCTTTTAACTACATCTGGTCAGTTTTCTAATATCACAACTGATAGTCAACTTCCCTTTAACCTTTGTCTCAACTGGGTCTCCATTGGAACTAACATGCATGCAGCTATTAATAGTAAATCATCAGTTGCATGGAATATCACTCTATGTGAATTAAATTTGATTTCATTCACTTGATCTCTCACTAGTGCAACAAACAATTGCAACTAGTTCAACAAAATTTAACTCACTTAATTGAGTTAACTGATTTCTCACGCATTAAACTCATGCACTTAACTGCAACTTGAACTCTAAAACACATAGAATCATTTTGCATGCCTCACCAACCTCCCTTAGCTCAAAATTCATGAGCTAACTGAGTCTATCACACTCAGTTAACTGTTACAAGTGTTTATGAGATAATTTTACAACTTATTGTCCAATTTAATTAAGGGATAATTAAATTTGACACATTTCCAATTTATTAAATAAATTTAATTGCACACTAATGTATCGCTAGGACCTGTCATTACATGAACTGTGGTCCCACACTAGTGTAGGTGTTGTCATGTTTCTTCTCGATGCCAATTTCATTGTTTCTTGTTGCAAAATTCAACTCTCCCTCTCAATAAGAAAGGAATCAATCTGTCTCAATTCGGTACCTTGGAATGTCCTTGCATGCACACATGCACCTCTTGCATGTGACATGCAACACTTCTCTAGTGTTGTTTGCACATGCAACTCTTTTATGCAACACTTCTCTAGTGTTTCTCGCACATGCAAATTTTGCATGAAACACTTCTGAAACTGAATAGCCTCCAAACAACTAAATCAATATAATGCATCTGTCATCAAAGTCTTTTTATTTTTTCTAGCTACTACACATGTCTACTAGACTCTCTACGTTGTTGACATCTACTTCCATGCACTCTGCACTGCTTCCAAATCTGATCTGTGCTTCAGTATCTGACAGCTGTAACACTGATTTTTGTCTTCCCGACATCTGAATGCATCAATATAACCGACCCTGCTACTGTGATACTATGGGATCCTCATAGCCAGGTTTGATCCATGAGACACACTGTCTCTAGGACCCTGCCCGAATTTATTTTTGGGATATATTTTGTACATTTCCCCACCTCACACCTAGAGGTATAGATGCATGTACTCCCTCTGCCCATCTAGCTTGAAATTTCTCTGCTTGAGTGGTTTCTCCCACTCCATGATCCTCATCTTGTGGTTTCTCCACATCTTGAGGTTCATCCTTTGGAACCAATAGTTCCTCATTTGCATGAAAATCAAGCTCCCTCTCAAGGGACAATTGCATGGATTTCTCAGACTTCCCCATGGTACATCCCTTGAATGTGTTTATCTGCGCAAAATTACCCTTTGGAAGCCCCATAGAAATCTGTTGCATGACCTTCAAAGCTCCATGGTGTAGATGGTCCAATCTCTTGTACCATAATCACCCTCATCTTGTCTCACCACTTTGTTTGCTTTACCAATCAATGTTGCACAACCATCTACATCAAGTTTATAGAGATTATTCACGTGAATCCCAATCTTCTTGGCTTTTCCTATGGCTTTGTGTTGAAGGAAATATTTCCCTTCACAGAAAACCACATCATAAACTCTATCCTCCAACATTGCGACTGAAACTATTTTTTTTTTCAAGCCTGGTACATGCATTACATCTTTCAATAATAAGGGTTTACCTTACTGTCTCTGGATGGTAACTGTACCAATCTCAGTAGCACTGTACCACCCATCATCACCCATTTCGATATGCATCTAGAGGTCCTTCTCCTCCAAGCTACTAAAAATTTCTTTGTCTCCCTTCATGTGGAAATTTGCACCACTATCCAAGTACCACACTGATCCCATCATACTTGACACCATGCATGCGATGATCGAGAAGTCCAACTCAAATTGTGATGCCAAAGCCTCACCAGCTGCAGATCCTAAATCCTTATTGTTCATCTTCTTTTGTGGAAAATTAGTGGCATAATGTCCATGCTCGTGACCGTGAAAACATTTCACTTTGTACATGTCATGCTCCTTTCCTTCTTCACCGGTCTCAGATTTGGAATAGGATTTCTTTCCATTCCCCTTCTTCGCCTTACCATCCAAGGCACAATTTTCTTCATCATCTACCTTAAATGAAGATCCATCCCTGGTATTCTGCTTGAATTATTCTTGCACTAAATCCGACCAAATTCATTCCCAATTTGGTAGCTTCTCCCTCCCATTGACAGAGTCTTGATAAATATGCCAACTCTTGGGAAGTCCTAGAAGAGTTAGGCTCACCAAGTCATCAACCACGATAGTAATTCTAATGCTCCCAAGCTCATCCTAACATTGGACAAAATTTGTTAAATATTTTGAAATAGTGTTGCCTTTCTCCATTTTGATTTTCCTGAGCTTGTCCTTCAGTGCCAATTTTCTATCATCACTTCTGCTCTGAAATAGATCTATCAAAGATTTCCACATTGCATATGGTGTCACTTTTCCATGGAGACTTGAGACAATGTGTGTAGGTTTTAACCCTGTACAGAATTATTTGCAAACAAATCTTAAAAACATAAAATAAACAATAGCATGAGCATAAAACATACAACAAATATACACAGATATTTTCCCCTGGATTCCAAATCGAGACTACCAGCTTGATTTTTCATTATATTTCTTTTAGTGCTACAACACATATATATACATGATGAAGCATACATAAACCCAAATCCATTAACACTAGATGAGAACATAGCTGTAGTTCCCTTGACCGGATCTACAAAATAACGGGGGCCGAAAACCATCATGCCCCAAAACCATGTGAAAACCCATGCACAAAACCATGGGTGGGTCTGCCCATCGAAAATTAGGGTCCAATATTTTTTTTCCTGGGGATCTTCCCCGAACCCGAATAGGGGGGCTGTGACCCCCACTGTGACCCCCCTGCTGCGTCCGACGTAATGTAGACAGCAGGCTCTCACCTCCCCACGCATGCAACTAATCGTGGAAAGAATATAACACATACCCAAAATTCTCCCATTTGTTGTTTTCTTTCCACAAGGGGCCACATGAGAGCTTAGTCATTAGTCTAGCTCTGTAACACCCATTGTTTCTATACACCAAGAGAAATTATGAGTGCTCACAAACTTCGTCAATGCATACGCAACATTCTTCAAAGTGTCCACCTTTACTAGCAACACCCTTTTATCCTCAACCATATCTCTCACAAAGTGATATTGAAAATCAATGTGCTTTGTCTTTGAATGATAAGCAGGGTTCTTAGCCAAGAAAATTTCATTTTGGCTATTGCATTTTATCCTTATAGCCCACTGCACCTACCCCATACTTGAACACAATCTCTGCGACCGAACTGCTTCCTTGCTTGCATGAGTGGCTGCCATGTATTCTCCCTTTATAGTTAAAAGAGCCACTACAAACTATCTTTCACTCATCCAACTGACTGCACCTCCAAATAGGCTAAACACATACCCACTTGTAGATGTTCTTTGGTCTAGATCTCTAGGCTAGTGTGCATCAACAAAACAACAAATGTCTAAAACTCTATGTAATCCTGGTCTTTCCTGGTAGCACAAGCCATAATCACTAGTGCCACACAAATATCTGAAAACTCGCTTTACTGTTGTGCAATGATCCTTCCTAGGTTTTGACATAAAACTGCTCAATACTCCCACTCCATGTGAAATGTATGGTCTAGTACATACCATTGCATACATCAAACTACCCACTGCACTTGCATATGGAACACGGGACATATCCTCCTCTTCTTCTTGTGTCTTGGGACACTGTTTAGTAGACAATTTTACACCTACAGGAATAGGAACCTTCATCAGTTTACTATCCTACATATTTAACCTCTGCAATATAGTCTCAACATACTTCCTCTAGCTTAACCAGAGCTTCCTCTTTGCACGATATCTCTTAATTTTGATGCCCAAAATATAGTTTTCAGCACCAAGATCCTTCATGTCGAATTTGGAAAACAATTGGGTCTTCAAGTCTTGGATAATTTATTTGTCATTTCCAATCAACAACATATCATTCACATACAAGACCAAATAAATAACACGACCACCAATTAATTTAAAATAAACATAGTGATCCTCTATGCTTCTGGTGAAGCCAAGTCCCAGTATATAGGTATCAAATTTCTGCTACCACATCCTTGGTGATTGTTTTAACCCATATAGAGACTTTTTAAACCTGAATACAAGTTATTTCTTGCCCTTCACCATAAAGCCTTCAGGTTTCTTCATGTAGAACTCCTCTTCCAGATCCCCATGAAGAAATGTTGTCCTCAGATCCATCTATTCTACCTCAAAATAAAATGTAGAAGAAACAGATAAAATTAACCTTGGCAATAAGAGAAAAATATCACCAAAATCAATTCTCGGCACCTGGGAATAACTTTTTTCTACCAATCGAGCTTTGTATTTCTCCACCTTGCCTTCTACATTCATCTTCTTCTTAAACACCCATTTCCTCCCGATGGGCTTCCTTCCAGCCGAAAACTCCACCAGATCCCATGCCTCATTTTTGTGCAAGGATGCCATTTCATCAAACATGGCCTCCTTCTAGAGTTTTCCATCATCTGAAACCACTGCCTCCCTGAAATTTATGGGATCATCATCAGTTATAGTTAAAGAAAAATTTGAACAAAAAGTAGATGGATTATACCTTTCTGGTTGCCTTATTTCCCGAGCTGATCTTCTCATGGCTGGAGTTTATGGCTCTTCCTCTTCTGAAACTTCTTCTGTTATAGATTCTGATTCATCCTCCTTTAGCTCAAACTCTATGTTATCATTTTACTCTGGTACGACTTCATGTTTAAAAACATCTTTCACTTCTCTAAACACCACATCTCAGTTGTACACAACCTTCCTTGTTTATGGGTTCCAAAGCTTGTAACATTTTAAACCATCCTTATACCCAATAAAGATGCACCTTTCAGATTTATTATCCAACTTGGTCCTTTTCTCCTTTGGAACATGTACATATGCATCACATCCAAATACCCTCATATGTGAAAGATTGGGTTTCTTACCAGTCCATACCTCATGTGGAGTCTTATCCTCCAACGTTGATGAAGGTGATCTGTTAACCAGGTAACATGCAATATCCACTGCCTCAGCCCAAAATTCCTATCATAACCCGGTACCACTGAGCATGCTTCTTTCATTTTCCATCGACGTTCTGTTCATTCTTTCTACAACTCCATTTTGCTGAGGTGTGTATGGATTAGTATTATTCCGTGAAATACCACACTTCTTATAGAATTCTTCAAATTCCTTCTTTCAAAATTCTCCACCATTATCTATCCTCAACACCTTTATCTTCTTCTCTGTCTAGTTTTCTAGCAGAGCCTTAAATTATTTAAATCTGTCAAAGACCTCAAATTTCTTCATCAAGAAATATATCCAAGTATTCCTTGAGAAGTAATCTATAAATGAAACATAGTGCACAGAATTTCCCAGTGTTGAAACCGACATAGGTCCAAACATATCACTGTGCACAAGCTCTAATATCTTGATCGCCCTCTTAGCACCAGAAGGAAAACTCACCCGATTCTGCTTCCCATATACATAATGTTCACAGAAATATAAATCTAGAGAGAAGTTGGACATACCTTCTACCATACCATTACCATGCAGTATCCGAAGTCCCTTCTCTCCAATATTTCCAAGCCTTTGATGACATAGTAGGGTCTTTTCTGGAGAGACCACTAGGCTTTCCACTCCACTTTCAGGAACCACAGAACTATTGCACCCATCAATAACAGTGCTACCCTGAAGCTTCTACAGAGTTCTAATATGAACTCCTCGCATTAATACTAGTGCTCCCCCAACCATCTTGCAGGTATATTTCTCAAACACTGTTCTTACACCTACATCATCCATCTTGCTTATAGGAATCAGATTTCTAACCAATGGAGGAATATGTAGAACACCAGGAAGTGTTATGATCCTTCCACCTTGCAGCTTCAGCTTTACTTTTCCACATCCAACTATTCTAGCCTTCCTATCATCCCTTAAGAACACATCACCTCCATCATACTTATCATACTCGCAGAACCACTCCCTATGGGGAGTGAAGTGAAAGGATGCACCTAAGTCAATCAACCATGCCTCATGATCTACATGTGTATTTGAAGAGGAAGCCAAATACACATCCCCACCTTCATCTGAGGTGGTTTTTTCTTCTAAAGAAGGAGCATCATCATATCCCTTTCCTTTCTTAGGAGCTTTAGATTTTTAGTCTTTTTTTTAGTGCCCTTCCTTTCCGCATTTCCATCACACCTTTACAAATTTTCCTGGATATTTAGATCTCCCACTCAAAAACTTATTTTTTTTCTATTCTAGGATCTTCCTCATATAGATAAAACATCTCCATTCTAGCCCTCCATATTTCTTCATCGCATTTCCTCTGACAGCAAGGCTAAGAAAATTTCATCAAAATTCAAGTTAGTTGTATTGCTACCTATTGCAATAACTAGATTGTCCCACGAATCTGGTAGAGAACAAAAAAAACTGATGCACTTATCTTCATATGAGATTTTAATATCAACAGATGACAGGTGACTTACCATAGTATTGAAGGAATTCAAATGCTCTATCACTGACTCTCCATCCTTCATCCTCAGGTTATACATATTTTTCCGCAGGAACAATTTATTCACCAAAGACTTAGATTGGTACAAATTCCTTATCTTGTGCCACAAAGACTTTGTCATAGCTTCCCTAGATACATTCAACAATACCTAATCTGAGACACACAACCATATTGTGCTCTTTGCCTTCCGATCCAACTTATTCTAGTCCTCATCTGACATTTCCATTGGTTTAGTACCTGGATCTACTGCGCTCCACTGATCTTTACCCACCAGCAGATCCTCCATCTTGAGTTTCCACAACTTAAAAATCTGCCCATTAAATTTCTTGATCTCTATCTTTCCACTACTCGCCATCTTCTTTCACCACAAGAATCAATCTTGTAGATCTCCCACTGAATAGGGTCTACCATAGGCCCGAGAAAAAAACCCCTCAGCATCAAAGGCATCCCCTTGAATCTGAAACAACTTTGATACCAAATGTAGGTTTTAACCCTGTACAAAAATTATCTGCAAACGAATCTTAAAAACAGAAAGTAAGCAATAGGGAGAGCATAAAACATGAAATAGATATACACAAAGATTTTCCCTTGGATTAGATATACATAGATATTTTTCCCTAGATCCCAAATCGGGACTACTAGCTTGATTTTTCATTATATTCCTTTTATTGTTACAACACATATATATACATGTAGAAGCATACATAAACCCCAATCCATTAACCCTGGATTAGAAAATAACCATAGTTCCCTTAACCAGATCTACAAAATACTAGGGGATGAAAACCATCATGCCCTAAAACCATGTGCAAACCCATGCACAAAACCATGGGTGGGTCCTCCCATCAAAAAATAGGGTCTGATTTTTTTTTTCGGGGCATTGCCCTGGACCCCAAACAAGGGGGCTATCGCCCGCCCTATGACCCCCCTGCTACGCCTAGCGCAATGTACCTAGGAGGCTATCACCCCCATGTGACCCCCCCACGCGTGCGAATAATCGTGAAAATAATATAACACATACCCAACAATGTGGTCCCATACTCCCTCTAGTAAAGTCCTCCTCGCCTTTGCAACCTTCTTTTTCCAAGCATCAAGATTTGCGAAATCTGCTCCAGCAGGTTTGGGAATGTCATTATCAATGAATTATTTCAACCCATTGTCCTCCATCCTATCTTTCCATGCAATATAATTGGAACTGCCCTCGAGTGCATACTCCAATCTCAAGCCATTGAAATCCATCTTGATCCTGATTCACCTGTCGCACCAAGAATACTTTTGAAAATTCAAATTCTATGCAGTCACAAACTCAGCTTCTCCTCCACTATAGTGATTTCATGTGCTCTAATACCATGTAGAAACTACACAAACATGTGTGTGTCAATGGATTCAATCCGATCATGTAATGTACTAAAGAAAGATACTAAATCCTTCTACAATTAATTGTGGAAAATAAACACGATCGCCAATCACAACAAGTGAAAAAAGAAGAAAATAAAACCACAACATAGATGTCTTTCCTGGGGAAAGAAACCTGCTCAAAACCCCTCTATCTATATTTTATATTCACCAAGGAATCATGAAACAATTATAGTGCACTCTTCTCACAAGAGTCTCCTGCACTCTACTAATCATCTCACACTGATCCAGACAAAATCGGGCCAACACTTTGCCAATTCTCAGCCTGTCTTTAGCCTGCCTTGATCATGCAATTCATGAGGAATGCAATCCCGATTCCTTAGTAATTTCAGCCTTTATCAACTACGCTAGTATCATGGGAAATCTTGTGGTGTTTTAACTACATCTGGGAATTTTCCTAATATCACAACTGATAGTCAAATTCCCTTTAACCTTTGTCTTAACTGGGTCTCCACTGGAACTGACATGCATGAAGCTATTAATATTAAATCACCAGTTTCATGGAAGATCATTTTATTTGAGTTAAATCCGATTTAATTCAGTTGATCTCTCACTAGTGTAACAAACAGTTACAACTAGTTCAACTGACTTTAACTCACTTAACTGAGTTAACTGGTTTATCATGCATTAAACTCATGCACTTAACTGCAAGTTGAACTCTAAAACACATAAAATCATTTTTCATGCCTCACCAACCACCCGTAACTCGAAATTCATGAGCTAACTAAGTCTATCACACTCAGTTAACTATTACTAGTGTTTATGAGATAATATTACAATTTATTGTACAATTTAATTAAGCTATAATTAAATTTGACACATTTCCAATTTATTAAATAAATTTAATTGCACACTAATGTATCGCTAGGACCCATCATTATATGAAATGTGGTCCCACACTAGTGTAGGTGTTGTTATGTTGCTTATGGATGCCAATTTCATTGTTTCTTGTTGCAAACTTCAACAATGAGAGCATCATGGAGATAATGATGTCAAATGATATGCCATGGGACAATCATAATAATCATTCCTCCTTGACAGATTCCTTCAAGGATAATATTAATGAAATATATCGACCCAATGTATTTGATATGTTTGTGAATTTCGTATCCATCTATGGTATCGATTCCAATAAGAATTTGTTAAATCATGAAGAGAATATCCCTCTTGACATTTTGATCAAACCCGACATTGTTGAGAACATACATATCAGTGTGCTTTTCTCTCCCAATGAGATCAAGACCTATAAATATGTTATCCAAGAGTTTCAAGACATTTTTTCATGGTCTTATGAATAGATGCAAGGTATCGATCCAAAAATCGATGTATATGAAATTAAGACGTATCTTGATGCTAAGTCAATTCGGTAGGGTCTTTGTTTGGTCCATCCCAAGAAGGTCGTCATTATTAAAGATGATGTTTAAAATATTCTACACATTGTGTTGGGGAAATTATATGAATAATAAATCACCACAATATTAAATTATCAACTAGGGATTCATAATCAATAGAGATGATGCACTATATGTGCCAGTAATGGATAAGTTCCTCTGTCTAATGAGTATATCCTAAATAAGAAAAACTTCAAAACTAATATTTCACTCCAAAAAATTTAATCTAACTTCATCACACAAATTAAAGATCGAAAATCAAAAATCAAAAATAAAATATTTACAAGACTGTAAGCTAAATGTCCTTGATCAGGTAACAATTTTATCCATTTACAAGCTCATGAAATATAAATATGGATTTAATGTTGTTTTCCTATAGCAGCTGATCTCAATCACTACACTAAAATCAATTCATTGCATTCAAACATTAAACAAAGTAACCAAAACTAGTTCTGAAGAAACTCTGCATTCTAGTACATGAAATGTATGAGAAGAGTCTTCACTAACAACACATGTAGGTGAATGGTGAGATATTTGATCTTAACCTTCCTATTATTCAAAATATAAATCAACAATTAAATGTGTAGCCTAAGAAATACAATTTACATTCATAAAAATAATGAATTGTCACTCGGAAATTTCTTGGATAAAACAGGATTGAAATCACATCAAATAGTAAGTCACGGTTCACACAAAAAAAATAATATGCATAATAACGATAATAGAAACTTGCCTTGATGGCTTCGGTTGGACCTTTTTGAGCTACCAAGGAAAGATTGAATAACTTACAGAACTAAGGAATTGATTAACACAATGAACTTATCAATCACTTCTCATATCATTAATTCAGAGAGAAAGATTACAAAACTAAATGGTTCAGTCACATATTCATCATAACAATGTTGTGCAAATCTGAATACTTCTCTAATTCTCTCTCTATGTCTCTATGTCTCTATACCTAACTGGCTATCATCTAGAAGCTTTCCCTTATAGAGAAATGACTATTACATCCAAGGCCTATTAAAATAGTATTAAACCATTATAGAATATTATAGTTTAGCTCATTTTACATATTCGGTTTCATCCTCATGACACGTAGTGCATGAGTAGGAAGCATATATTGGTTTTCTATGAAGGGATGATGCCTTTGACTAAAAATTTCCTTGGTCACATCGAAGAAAGTTTGCTCAACCACCAAACCTGGAAAGTAGGGTCTGGTACTGGAATAACAAAGTTAGTGCATGTGGTACCAAATTAACATAGTATGTGCAGGAACACAGGTACTGGATGGAAGGTTTTAGTGTCGGATGGATGTTGTCGGTGCCAGATGAACACAGGTGCCGAATGAACACAAGTGAACATTGTATACAAGTACACAGGTAAATAGGAACACAGGCAACTGATTAGCAGATACATGGGTACCAGACTAGAACACGAGTACCAAATCAATACAATGGTAGTAGATGAGTAGGAACATGATATAGACATCAATGTGAGCCAATCCAATTAATTAGAGAGTATAAAGAATAAAAAAATCTATTTATACTACAAGAAAAAATAAAAGTCATGCTTTGAAATATAAATTACCTTATAGATACAGAAGGATGCTAAAAGGTATATTCTTGAAGAAGAGAGGCAAGTGGTAAATAGGTTTGAGGTGAAATTGGTCAAAACTAGAGGACAATATAGGGTATTATAGGCATCCAAAAGGAGACCCAAAATTCCCCCATGCTTATGGTATTGCATGTCCTCATGAAAAAAGTGGTGAACCGTTCCTCAAAATTCCATAAATGGAGTTTTCTCACAACTTGCATGAACATCATTTGTTTGGATCTAAGATATTCACACCTAAGGCCTCTTCCTTGAGTTCCATTTTAATAACCCTGGTATAATGTACGAGGTGAAGAACCTTCTTCATCTTAGTGGAGACCTCATCATACTCACCCTACAGCCTCCAATTATTCTCCTTTAATTACTCATTCTCTTTCTTGAGGTATTTTTCCAACAACTTATATTATTTCACTTATTCCCTTAGTTTTTCATTTTTCCACTGAAGTTTCTCAATTTTGATCTGATCACTAGTTAGAAAACTAGAAGGTTCAACCGTTGCATGCTTAGTGGTTTCTTTACTAGCCTCAACTTCTTTCCTTAATTCTTTCAAAGTTTCTGTAACAAATTCCTCTGTTTCATTAAGCCATCTTGTGCACATTCCTTTTTAGGTGAAGTAGAGACATCTATTCGATTTTCTGGGAGAGAAGGAGTATGAGTGGTCATTACCAGTTTTCCATGCTCCTAGTAGCCTATTGTGAAGGTGTCGATGACTCACTAGATTCGATGGCGAGAGTGAGGATAATATCCCAAAATAATATTCACTTTTTCCCTTTTTTTGTGACATGGACTATATAATTTCTTATTTTTGTGCATGTTTCTCCTTTTTCTCAGAAGTTTGTTCCCTAACACTCTTTTCATTGGCTCTATGCTTCTTCACATTTTTAACACTTAGTGCAGGAGTCTCTTCCCGAGGTAACTCAACATCTCCCTCTCAAGTAGTGCCTATGAGCTCTATTTTATCATTGTCAGCTGGAATTTCCTTCTTATTCTTCTCACTTGTTGAAATTTTACTTGGAGTGGGTGAATCGAGAGGTGGTATCTTACCCTTTGATGGTTGCTTTACTATTGGTGCAAGATTTTCCTTCTCCTCTACTGTTTTACCATTGTACGACTTATTAACGGACCTTGATGGAGTAGGGATATCAATGCCTTCTTTAGATTTTGACCTCCTCTATTTCTTCTTATTACTCTCCTGCCTACTGTCTATGTCCTTATTTCTATCATGTAGCATGATTTACTCTATGTGCTTGGAACCTTCTCCTTGAGAAAAATTTTGTGAGAGGAATTTCTTCCAATTTATACCTTGCTTCTTTATCTCATGAATAACTAACAATTTTTATCAACCCATGATGGTATATGCTAGTTTCAAATTTTTTAGAGACCAATTTAACTCCTCTTACCATATTGTTTAAACTCATCCAAAGGAAGTATGGAAAGTTTATTTGAGGTCCTCCTTCAAAATGTAACAAAAGCCTTAAATGGTAAAGAAAGGTGACTGCATACATGCCTTCACAAGTTAGGAACATTTCCAAGATATTGAGCATTAGCCTATATTCATCTTTGACCCAATTATTGAGGACGCCTTTAGTCCAATCAGGGTTCAAATTTTTAGGGGTTAAGAGCTTTTGAAATATCTCTTTGTTAATTCTCACACCCTTGAATTATTTCTCCCCTGCGGCTGGTAATCCGATGTCGTTTTCTATGTTAGCCTCTGTGATTTTCAATTTCAGACCTCCAATTTGGGCATTGTTGCCATCATAATTTTGAGTGAGGGTGTGAGAAACACCATCATGGTAGCCTTTGAGCTTCTTAAGGAATGGAATGAAATCGACTTGCTCGAACTTATCCTTGCACAATCGATATTCCTTTGTTTCTCTATAAGTATGGAACTCTAGTTCATGTCTATCTACCACGATGTTGGCTTTAATAGTAGGTCTCAGACTTGGGAAGGGTTTATTACAAGAGATGATCGAGTACCGGAGATGATAACAGAGTATCGAAAGTGGTGACACATGGTATTGGAAATGGTGTTAATAGGGTAATAGAAAGGTTATTACAGAGTACTGGATGAATCAGTGGGGTATCATGAAATGAAGGTCGAAAGCTAGGCAAGAGAGAAATGATGCTCATCTAGATGGCGAAGCCATCTAGAGGAGAATTTATAATTACAAAGGGAGTGGTAATGGTCACATTGCTTCCATAATTACTAGGTCAGTTCATATGGAATGATGGCGATATGTTTTTTGCGGAGCTAATTTAGAAATCATTCTCGTTGATGATATCACACTTCATGCAAATGAATGTTAAACACAATGAATAAAATGTGGTCGAGTACAACAGCATAAGACAGTCCATATCAAGGTTCCAGTAATTGTTGGGCCGTGAATACGACCACTTTTTATCACTTACTTCATCCACTTTTACTCTTGTTTATCATATCATTTATTATAATTTATCATATAAATCCATCTTATAATGATTTATGCTCTTATGGATGAATATTATTTCTTCTCCTTTATTTTTAATAAATTGATTATTATTATGAATAATTTTATCAATTATGGTTTATTAATATCATTCACCATTTTAGCCTCCAAGATAATTTCCAGATTGCAAATTTGATTTCCAAATCATTATGAAATATTCCAACTCAGAAATCTGATGGAATAAAAAGTGATAGTTTTGCGGTTAAGATTATGGGAAAATGAAGACGAATCTGGAAAATCCAGAACACGGGTTTTGTCCAAAACGGACCCAATTAACTTTATCAAAGAATGGTTTGCCCAAATTCAGCCTGTATTGAGAGATACGCAGAGTTCTTTGAGCACAATTTTCTCAGTTCTGTTGTTGCGACCGTCCTCCAAATCTCAGCTGCAAAGCAAAATTCGCCTTGCTCTTGTTCAAAGATTGTTGGAAATATATTTTCTAGTTGATCATATTGTTATGGAAGATTATATTTTCTATTTAATTTCTCCTCCTTCTGATTATAAAAGGAGAACATGTATTGTGTATTGGGGGAGGATGGAGGAGAATGGATGATTATTGTATTCATTTTGTATCATTGTAATTCCTTGACTCTTGTGATCAAAGAGAAACTGATGTAAAAGGAATTCATGTTTGATTAATACAAAGAGGCGTTTTCATTCCATTTCTCAAGCTCTGCAGTAGCCCAGCGGTGCTTTCACTGGTGGTTGAGGGCTCAGCCCTGGTGGAGCGATTCATTGCTTGTATTTCTATTCTTTTATTTCTGTTGTGTGATAATTGCATGTAGATTTATTACGATTACAGAGTTATTTGATTGCTGTTCATTTCATGTTACTGTTCCACTTTCTGTTCATTGTTTATTTACAGCTTTCGATTTGCAAATAGATGAGTTACAGTTATACGTTGTTGTTCCTTTTCAGATTGCGTTTCTCTTAAATTGCTTTTGCTTGTGTTTCAATTTCTTTAAGATTTCCAACTATAGAGGATAGAGGCTTTCGCTTCCAAGTCCCCAGAATTGGTAATCTTGCATCGATTTCTAAGGGAAAGAGTTATTGCTACTACATCCCTGATCGATGTTTTGCAAGATTGATGTAGTTTAATCTTTCCATTCATGTCACTGTAAGTAGGTTTCTTTACAAGCATTTGTTACCTTTGCATTTGTTTTGTACTACGTCTTCACAGCATTACTCTTGGATAAATTGCTGCCTCAGACTGAGTACACTCTTGAAATAAAAATTCGCTCCCGGATTGATAATTAATGTGAGATAAATAGGTGTTAAAAAGATACCTTTTTATGCCTCGACATTTTGGCGCCGTTGCCGGGGAGAGTGTATGCTATTTAGAAAGAGTGATGCATATTTAATTTTTTCTGCTTGGGAAGAATTGGGTATTAAAGACGGAAGGTAAGAACCTGCGCACCGAGCAAGAAACACACTTGTTCACTGGTCCGCTTCACAACAGAATTGAGTGAAAGCTTAAGGTAGGAATGAATGCTTGTGTTTTTTTGAATTTTAGAGGTAGAATTTTTGAAAAAATCTTGTAATTCCACTCGAGTGGTGATGTAAGCACCACCCATTTCACTAACCAAGTGACAGGAACATTGGAAGGAGGATCCTTAAAGAAACACCTGAAGAACATCTTCTATTATTGTAAGAAATGGCTGACATTGCAACTTTTGAATTCCCTATCAAAGATCTAGGAGGAGTGACACAAATGCAGATAATTCCCCCATTGTCTCTACCAAATTTTCATGGTTTGACAAATGAAGATCCAGGTACATTTTTATTTGAGTTTGAAATACTTTGTAGAGGATATGATTATTGTACTAATGATGAAAGATTGAAAGTGTTTCCTCTTACTCTAAAAGGAGCAGCTCTCCGATGGTTCATGAGCCTAGGTGGGAACTGCATCAAAACATGGGAGGACATGAAGAACATATTCTTGAAGAAGTACCAAGACTACTGCAAATCCAATGAAGATATTTTTGGTATGATACAAGGGGAAGATGAAAGCTTGGAGGACTATGTAGAGCGATTTCGATTCAACCTTCAAAAATCAAAGTATAAGCATTTGGAAAAAGAGATCCTGAAAACACTCCTTAAAGGAATCAAATATGATTTTTTAGAACTCTTAAATCTGATAGGAAAAGGTGATGTTTTTCAGTTATCATATGATGATGTTTGTGAATTGTGCATAAGGTATTCAAGAGGAATTTCTATGGCTGGTAAGAATTCTAGAGAAGTTTCTTCTTTCTTTTCTAAATCTACTACAAGAACAAGAGACATAAGAGCTGAAATCAAGGTTTTATTTGAAAATTTTAAATATGATTTTATTAGCTCTCTAAAGTCACAATTGAATGTTTTGCAGGTTCAGAGAAATCAAGAATTTGATGAAGTGTTTTTCCCTCATTACCAAAAGGAACATCCCATAGATACTCACTCTTCCTTATCTAATTTGGAAGTAGCATATCAAAGAGATGGGGAAACTGCAACAAGGTCAAAACCATGGAAATCATGGCCTACAAGTATGGTTCAAAACACTTCCTCTCCATTCTCTTACTTGCATAATCCATTATGGAATACTCATATGTTAGGGCAGCCATGCCAATCTCAATATAACCACCACCAATCTTGTTTGCAAGTTTGGAATGGTTCACCTTATGATTGCATGAATACTCTCCCTCATCTTGTAGCACAAACACATATTCCAGCTCTTTCACAACACCTTGTTTTCCGATCAAAACCATCCACTCAACACAATCAACTACATCATCAAGAGACTCCATTCCCTACACAATCTCCTGCTCAACTCATTCCACACCTTCACCATAATAAACCAGTACAACATCCTTACAGTGTTGAACTGAAAAATTCACTGACCCTTCCCACCCATTCTATCTCACATGTACCATTGGAAAAAACTTACACTGAGACTCAGAATGTATCAAATCCAAAAATTGTAGAAGTTATAAAAGAAAATGAGGTTTCTTCTAGTTTGCATCAACAAACCATTTTAAAAGCTCAAGAACTTCATGATATGATGGCTATGGGAAATCAAGGAAAAAAAGAATATATTGAAGATTGGTTTCACTCCATCATTTGTTTGCAACATCACTCCATACTTCAACGATTTTTGGCATCATCTTTTCAAGGGAAGTTGGCTTCTCATACCCTAATTTTTATTAACATACATTTTTCAAATTTGGGTATGTCCATAATTGAAGCATTATTTCGGAAATGGCTTCACTGGAAATACTCTTATACATAATCATATTCAATTTCCAATTCAGAGTAGGATAGTGGAGAAATAAATAAATAAGGAAATAAAACAAACACATTTTTTTTTTTTGGTAAAAATAGTTGTTTCTTTGTTGCAACATGCTGTGAAATCAACATTGATGATAAATATTCTAATTTATCTATGTATGTAGATGAATTATATTGCAAACAAAAATTCTATAAAAACTTATATTCATTTTTATCATCAATATGAAAATTTTTCTTGAATATCATTTTTTTTGGCTTGCGGGCTTGATGAAATTTCTGAAAACACAGTTGGGACAATCATGTTTTTGGGGACCAAAATTGAATATTTTTAAAACATGTTTCTGTAATAAGTATCCCTTAATGTATACTTTCCAACCCAATTTGAATCACTCAATTTGGATTTGAAACGAAAAAGTTAGAACCAAAACATTGACAGGGTGTCTAGTAGGCAGCTCAACAACAGAGTTGGGACAGTCGGTTTTTGGAAGCCTAAATGACTATATTTTTAAAACCTATTTCTATGGTAGATTCCTATATGAATATAATTTACAACTCAATTTTAATCACTCAATTTTTATATTGTATGAGGAATTTATGACCAAAATACTGACTGCCTATTATAAATCAGCACTCTTGAAACTCTGTTTTCTTGGTTGTTCATTAACATATTTGGCCCATCAATTCTTCTTGTCTTCAAAACCCGTTTCTATTGGAGATAAATAAATGAATCTCAAATTTTAATTAGTTCAATCTGCCATCAAACGAAAAATTTATGCTTGAAATACCAATTGTTGGTCTGAGCTGGAAAATCGAAAATG